>NW_021027470.1:1060557-1090557 GCF_004153795.1 Camellia sinensis
TAGCCTCGGGCCGCATGCCACAACGTTGCTCTGCGTGCCACAACCTCAGCCCGCATGGCATGCTACAACGTTGCCCAACATACCAAGGCCGGAATGCCACGCCACGACCTCGGCCAGCTTGCCATGCAACGGCCCCGGACCGCATGCCATGCCACGGCCCCGGCCGGCATGCCATGCCGCGGCCCCGGCTCGTATGCCATGGCACAGCGTTGCCCTGCATGCCAATGCCAGAATGCCATGCCACGGCCTCGGCCCGCATGCCATGCCACGCCGCAGCCTTGGCCAGCATGCCAAAGCGTTGCCCAGTGCGCCATGCCACGGCCTCGGCCCGCATGCCACGCCACGGCCGCGGCCCGTATGCCATGCCACGGCCCCGGCCCGCATGCCCTGCTACGACGTTGCCCAGCATGCCATGCCACGGCATTGCCTAGCGTGCGATGCCTTAGCCTTGGCCAACATGCCATACCACGCCCTCGGCCCGCATGCCATGCAACGGCCTCGGCCTGGCCTAGGCCCGCATGCCTTGCCACGGCGTTGGCCGGCACGCCATGCCACAGCGTTGCTCTGCGTGCCATGCCTTAGCCCTAGCCAACATGCCACGCCACGACCTCGGCCTGCATGGCATGCTACAGCGTTGCACAACATACCAAGGCCAGAATGCCATGCCATGCTACGGCCCCTGCCCGCATGCCATGGCACAGCGTTGCCCTGCATGCCAAGGTCGAAATGCCATGCCATGTCCTCGGTCTACATGCCATGCCATGCCACGACCTCGGCCAGCATGCCAAAGTGTTGCCCAGCGCGCCATGCCACGGCCTCGGCCCGCATGCCATGCCACGGCCGCGGCCCGCATGCCATGCCACGGCCCTGGCCCGTATGCCTTGCCACGGCGTTGCCCAGCATGCCATGCCACAGCGTTGCCCAGCGTGCCATGCATTAGCCTTGGCCAACATGCCATGCCACGGCCTCGGCCCGCATGCCACGCCACGGCCTCAGCCCACATGTCGTGCCACAGCGTTGCACTACGTGCCATGCCTTAGCCTTGGCCAACATGCCACGCCACGGCCACGGCCCGCATGCCATGCCACAGCGTTGCCCAGCATGCCAAGGCCGGAATGCCATGCCACGGGGTTGCCCAGCATGCCATGACATGTCCTCGGCTCGCATGCCTTGCCACGGGGTTGCCCGGCATGCCATGCCACAGCGTTGCCCAGCGTGCCATGCCTTAGCCTTGGCCAGCATGCCACGCCACGGCCTCGGTCCGCATGGCATACTGCAGCGTTGCCCAGCATGGCAGGGCTGGAACGCCATGGCATGGCCTCGGCCCGCCTGCCATGGCCCGGCCTCGGCCAGCATGCCGTGCCACGGCCTCAGCCCGCATGCCCTACCACGGCGTTGCCCAAAATGCCATGCCACGGCCCCAGCCCGCATGCCTTGCCACGGTGTTGCCCCGCAAGCCATGCCATAACGTTGCCCAGCGTGCCATGCCTTAGCCTTGGCCAACATGCCATGCCACGGCCTCGGCCCGCATGCCATGCCATAGCGTTGTCCAGCATGCCAAGACTGGAATGCCGTGCCACGGCCTTGGCCCGCATGCCATGCCACGGCCTCGGCCCGCATTCCTTGCCACGGTGTTGCCCAGCATGCCATGCCACAGCGTTGCCCACCGTGCCATGCCACGGCCTCAGCCCACATGCCCTGCCACGGCGTTGCCCGAAATGCTATGCCACGGCCGCAACCCGCATGCCATGCCACGGTGTTGCCCCGCATGCCATGCCATAACATTGCCTAGCGTGCCATGCCTTAGCCTTGGCCAACATACCACGCCACGGCCTCGGCCCGCATCCCATGCCACAGCGTTGTCCAGCATGCCAAGGCCGAAATGCTGTGCCACGGCCTCGGCCTGCATGCCATGCCACGGCCTCGGCCCGCATTCCTTGCCACGGTGTTGCCCAGCATGCCATGCCACATCGTTGCCCACCGTGCCATGCCACGACCTTAGCCAGCATGCTATGCAACGGCCTCAGCCCGAATGCCTTACCACGGCGTTGCCCAGCATGACGTGCTACAGCGTTGCCCAGCGTGCCATGCCACGGCCTCTTCCCCGACGCCGGCCCGCATGCCATGCCACGGCCACGGCCTCGGCCTGCATGCCTTGCCACGGCGTTGCTAAGCATGCCATGCCACAGTGTGGCATGCCATAGCCTCGGGCCACATGCCACAACGTTGCTCTGCGTGCCACGACCTCGGCCCGCATGGCATGCTACAACGTTGCCCAACATACCAAGGCCGGAATGCCACGCCACGACCTCGGCCAGCTTGCCATGCAACGGCCCCGGACCGCATGCCATGCCACAGCCCCGGCCGGCATGCCATGCCGCGGCCCCGGCTCGTATGCCATGGCACAACGTTGCCCTGCATGCCAATGCCAGAATGCCATGCCACGGCCTTGGCCCGCATGCCATGCCATGCCGCGGCCTTGGCCAGCATGCCAAAGCGTTGTCCAGTGCACCATGCCACGGCCTCGGCCCGCATGCCACGCCACGGCCGCGGCCCGCATGCCATGCCACGGCCCCGGCCCGCATGCCTTGCTACGACGTTGCCCAGCATGCCATGCCACGGCATTGCCTAGCGTGCGATGCCTTAGCCTTGGCCAACATGCCATGTCACGCCCTCAGCCCGCATGCCATGCAACAGCCTCGGCCTAGCCTAGGCCCGCATGCCTTGCCACGGCATTGGTCGGCAGGCCATGCCACAGCGTTGCTCTGCGTGCCATGCCTTAGCCCTAGCCAACATGCCATGCCACGGCCTCGGCCCGCATGGCATGCTACAGCGTTGCACAACATACCAAGGCCAGAATGCCATGCCATGCCACGGCCCCTGCCCGCATGCCATGGCACAGCGTTGCCCTGCATGCCAAGGCCGGAATGCCATGCCATGTCCTCGGTCTACATGCCATGCCATGCCACAGCCTCGGCCAGCATGCCAAAGTGTTGCCCAGCGCACCACGCCATGGCCTCGGCCCGCATGCCATGCCACGGCCGCAGCCCGCATGCCATGCCACGGCCCTGGCCCGTATGCCTTGCCACGGCGTTGCCCAGCACGCCATGCCACAACATTGCCCAGCGTGCCATGCATTAGCCTTGGCCAACATGCCATGCCACAGCCTCGGCCCGCATGCCACGCCACGGCCTCGGCCCACATGCCGTGCCACAGCGTTGTACTACGTGCCATGCCTTAGCCTTGGCCAACATGCCATGCCACGGCCACGGCCCGCATACCATGCCACAGCGTTGCCCAGCATGCCAAGGCCGGAATGCCATGCCACGGGGTTGCCCAGCATGCCATGACATGTCCTCGGCTCGCATGCCTTGCCACAGGGTTGCCCGGCATGCCATGCCACAGCGTTGCCCAGCGTGCCATGCCTTAGCCTTGGCCAGCATGCCACGCCACGGCCTCAGTCCGCATGGCATGCTGCAGCGTTGCCCAGCATGGCAGGGCTGGAACGCCATGGCACGGCCTCGGCCCGCCTGCCATGGCCCGGCCTCGGCAAGCATGCCATGCCACGGCCTCAGCCCGCATGCCCTGCCACGGCGTTGCCCAAAATGCCATGCCACGACCCCAGCCCGCATGCCTTGCCACGGTGTTGCCCCGCAAGCCATGCCACAACGTTGCCCAGCGTGCCATGCCTTAACCTTGGCCAACATGCCATGCCACGGCCTCGGCCCGCATGCCATGCCATAGCGTTGTCCAGCGTGCCAAGACTGGAATGCCGTGCCACGGCCTCGGCCTACATTCCTTACCACGGTGTTGCCCAGCATGCCATGCCACAGCGTTGCCTACCGTGCCATGCCACGGCCTCAGCCCACATGCCCTCCCACAGCGTTGCTCGAAATGTTATGCCACGGCCGCAACCCGCATGCCATGCCACGGTGTTACCCCGCATGCCATGCCATAACATTGCCTAGCGTGCCATGCCTTAGCCTTGGCCAACATGCCACGCCACGGCCTCGGCCCGCATCCCATGCCACAGCGTTGTCCAGCATGCCAAGGCCGAAATGCCGTGCCACGGCCTCGGCCTGCATGCCATGCCACGGCCTCGGCCCGCATTCCTTGCCACGGTGTTGCCCAGCATGCCATGCCACATCGTTGCCCACCGTGCCATGCCACGGCCTTAGCCAGCTTGCTATGCGACGGCCTCGGCCCGAATGCCTTACCACGGCGTTGCCCGGCATGACGTGCTACAGCGTTGCCCAGCATGCCATGCCACGGCCTCTGCCCCGACGCCGGCCCGCATGCCATGCCACGGCCTCGGCCCGCATGCCACGCCACGGCCTCAGCCAGCATGCCATGCCACGACCTCGGCCCGCATGCCGTGCCACGGTGTTGCCCAGCATGCCCTACCACGGCGTTGCCCAGCATGCCCTGCCGCGGCGTTGCCCAACGTGCCATGCCTTAGCCTTGGCCGAGATGCCATGCCACGGCCTCGGCCCGCATGCCATGCCACAGCATTGCCTAGCATGCCAAGGCTGGAATGCCATGCCCCGGCCGTGGTCGGTATTCCAGGTGGGCCATTTTGGGCCAGCATGTCATGCCATCGCCACGGCCAGCATGCCATGCCACTGCCTTGGCCAGCATGCCATGCCACATTGTTGCCCAGGATGCCATGCCACGGCCGTGGCCGGCATGCCAATCCACGGCGTCGTCCAGCATGCCAAGGCGGGCATGCCACGCCACGGCCTTGGCTAGCATGCCATGCCACGGCCTTAGCCCACATGCCTTGCGGCCGCCTCGGCCCGCATGCCTTGCCACGACATTGCCCGGCATGCCATGCCACTGCGTTGCCCAGCGTGCCGTGCCTTAGCCTTCCCCAGCATGCCATGCCACAGCGCTACCTAGCGTGCCGTGCCTTAGCCTTGGCCAACATGCCATGCCATTGCCTTGGCCAGCATGCCGTGCCACAACGTTGCCCTGCATGCCAAGGCTGGCATGCCATGCCACGGCGTCGCCCAGCATGCCAAGGCAGGCATGCCATGCCATACCACGGCCTCGGCCCGCATGCTTTGCCACGGCGTTGCCCAACATGCCATGCCACAGCGTTGCCCAGCGTGCCATGCCCTAGCCTTGGCCAACATGCCATGCCACTACCACGACCATCATGTCATGCCACCACCACGGCCAGCATGCCATGCCACTGCCTTGGCTAGCCTGCCATGCCTTAGCCTTGGCCAGCATGCATTACCACAGCGTTGCCCAGCATGCCAAGGCCGGAATGCCATGCCATAGCCGTGGCCGACATGCCAAGCCAAGGCATTGCCCAGCATGTCGAGGCGGGCACGCCATGCCACGGCCTCGACCCGCATGCCTTGCGGCCACCTTGGCCAGCGTGCCACGCCACAGCGTTGCCGAGCGTGCCATGCCTTAGCCCTGGCCAACATGCCATGCCACTGCCTTGGCCAGCATGTCGTGCCGCCGCCACGACCAGGATGGCGTGGCACCACCTTGGCCGGCATGCCACGCTACAACGTTGCCTAACAGGGCGAGGCTGGCATTCCCTGCCACGGCCTCGGCTGGCATGCCATCCCATGGCATTGCCCAGCGTGCCACGGCCTTTGCCCCGCATGCCTTGCCAAGGACTTGGCCAGCAACATGGCATGCCGCGGGCTGGGCGAGGATGCCATGCCACGGCATAGGCCGGCTTGCCTTGCCACGGCCTTGGCCAGCAGCATGTAGTGCCACGGCATCGGCCAGTATGCCATGCCAATGCCCCAGCCGGCATGCCATGCCAAGGCCTTGGCCAGCAGCTTGCCGGTGCCATTGGCTTGGCCAGTAGCATGCGCTGTCGTGGCCTTCACGAGCATGCCATGCCATGCCGTGGCCTTAGCAAGCATGCCATGCGAATGCCTTAGCCGGCATGCCATCCCAATGCCTTGGGCCAGCATGCCATGCGAAGGCCTTGGCCAGCGGCATGGCGTGCCACGGGCTGGGCGAGCATGGCATACCACGGGCTTAGCGAGCATGCCATGCCACGGCCTTGGCTAGTTGTAGGGCATGCCACGGCCTCGGCAAGCATGCCATGCCAAGGCCAAGGCCAAGGCAGTGGGCAAGGCCAAGTCCCTGTGCAAGGCATGGCCAAGGCGAATGCCGCGGGCAAAGGCCAAGGCCAAGGCCATGGCATGCCACCGCCTTGATTCTTTTATAATCTTACCCAAACCATGCCACACAATTAAAAATGCACTACAATCAATTTTAAATGTCATTCCCTATTTTTTTGCAATTTTTCTTGAGTTTTTCGAATTTTTAAAGCCCTTATTTGCCCAAAAAAATCAAAACAAAAAAAAAATGAAAAAAGTTATTTAATAATTTCTATAATTACTAGTGCCTTATCCTTTAATTATTGGAATTTTTCCATAATTTTTTGACTATTTTTATTATTTTTTAAGTATTAAAATTGAAATAAATTAAAATAAAATATTTCCAGCAGCAAAATATTTTTTTAAATTTTTTTTATGGTGTATTAAATTATTTCCTACAACTTTCATGTTGAAAGTTTTGGCAAAAAACCATTACTTTTTAAAAAAAACCCCATTTATGACTCATCGAGCATGGTTGATGTTTCCTCCTGCCAGATTGAAAAGGGCTTAACAAACTACTATAAGGGCGAAGCACCTCCCTTGCCCAGGCAAGGAAGTGGCAGGTGTGCCTCATGTTGGGCGTGGCCTGGCCTACGGCCTTGGGTGGCATGGACCGCGGCCTTGGGCGGCTCGGCCGCGGCCTTGGGCGGCCTGGACCGCGGCTCGACCGCGGCCTTGGGCGCGGCCTTGGGCAGCATGGCATGCACGCGGCATGCGCGCGGCGTGGGCAGCACGGCATGGCATGCGCGTAGCGTGGGCAGCTTCGCATGCACGCGGCGTGGGCAGCCTGGCATGCGCGCGGCGTGGGCGGCCTCGCATGCACGCGGCGTGGGCGGCCTCGCATGTACGCGGCCTGCGCAGCACGGCCTCGCATGTACGCGGCCTGGGCAGCACGGCATGGCATGCGCGTGGCCTGGGCAGCACGGCATGGCATGCGCGTAGCGTGGGTGGCCTTGCATGCACGCGGCCAAAGCCGCAACGCATGGCATGCGTCCAGCATGGGCGGCCTGGCATGCGCGCCGCGTGGGCAGTATGGCATGGCAATCGCACTGCCTGGGCAGCCTGGCCTAGCATGCCCGCGGCGTGGGCAGCATGGCCTGTGCGCATACCGCACGATCGTTCATTTGACCGCGGTGCGCGTATTGCGCACATGGTCACGCACGCCTTTGCACGCCTTCGCATGCAACGCACGTCTAGTGATAAGAACCGTAGCCAAGGCAGCCCAGCCAAGGCCAAGACCAGCAGCATGGCATGCCAAGGCCAAGGCAGCCTAGCCAAAGCCACCTGCATGCCATGCAATGGCCAAGGCCAGCAACATGACATGCCACGGCCAAGGCAGCCCAGCCAAAGCCAACAGCATGCCATACCAAGGCTAAGGCCAGCAGCATGCCATGCCAAGGCCAAGGCAGCGCAGCCAAAGCCAGCAGCATGCCATGCCAAGGCCAAAGCCAGCAGCATGCCATGCCAAGGCCAAGGCCAAGGCCAGCAGAATGCCATGCCAAGGCCAAGGCAGCCTAGCCAAAGCCAGCAGCATGCCATGCCAAGGCCAAGGCCAGCAGCATGCCATCCAATGGCGAAGGCAGCCCAGCCAAAGCCAGCAGCATGCCATGCCGAGGCCAAGGCCAGCAACATGCCATCCCATGGACATGGCAGCGCAGCCAAAGCCAGCAGCATGCCATGCCCAGGCTAAGGCCAGCAGCATGCCAAGCCATGGTAAAGGCAGCCCAGCCAAAGCCAGGAGCATGCCATGCGAAGGCCAAGTCCAGCCGCATGCCATGCCATGGCAAAGGCAGCCCAGCCAAAGCCAGCAGCATGCCATGCCAAGGCCGAGGCCAGCAGCATGCCATGCCAAGGCCAATGCAGCCTAGCCAAAGCCAACAGGATGCCATGCCAAGGCCAAGGCCTAGGCCAGCAACATGCCACGCCATGGCCAAGGCAGCCCAACCAAAGCCAGCAGCATGCCATGCCAAGGCCAAAGCCAGCAACATGCCATGCCATGGCCAAGGCAGCCCAGCCAAAGCCAGAAGCATGCCATGCCATGGCTAACGCAGCCTAGGCAAAGCCAGCAGCATGCCATGCCAAGGCCAAGGCCGCCCAGCCAAAGTTAGCAGCATGCCATGCCAAGGCCAAGGCCAGCAGCATGCCATGCCAAGGACAAGGCAGGCCAGCCAAAGCCAGGGGTCAACACTTTGATGCCACACACATTTGTGCCCTTTGGAGAGCTAAAGACATGCCTTAGAAGTTGTTGGTGCAAGTGCAAGCATGGGCCCAAGGCTTAGTGCAAGATTGTCCAAGACATGCCCATGACATGCCATGAAGCGAGCTAGCCACCAAGTAGCAACTTTTGGCCAACTTTTAGAGGGTCAAATGTAATCTTTTTGCCTTGTAAATTTTTATGTGAATACCTTAGTATTAAAGGTGTTTTGGGACCAAGAGTTGTAATTTTTCTATTTTTGTATTATTTTTAAAAATCCATTATGACTCCTCAAACATAGTGGATGTTTCCTCGTGTTAGATAGAAAAGCACTTAACAGGCTATATATAAGGAGGGGGTACCCTAGTGTTGAACCAAACCACTTGTGCCTTTAATGTACCCTAACCTTGTATATGGTAAGGCAACTTTTGTTGCACTTTTGTGCATTGTTCAACTTTTGTAATGCCTTCTTTTGAGTTATGAAAAGTGCATTTCGCCTTTATATTGTGCAAAGCCTTTCAATTGTTGTTACTTTAATTTTGGCTTGTTGATTGCTATATTGTGGCTTGTCTCCAAACTTGTGGCTCATCAACTGGACTAATATTGTGTTTGCCTGTCTTCGCAAACCTTTCGAGCATTCTTGGCGGGCTAGTGAAGAGTGTTAACTAGCGCCACACACACTTGCTTATCTTCAACAAGGCTTCCGCATTGCCAGTGTGTGACAGTTGGTATCAGAGCGCAGTCTATTTGGCTTTCTATATTATTGGCTTTCCCTGTTATTGGCTTTCTAAATGGAGGGTGCTGGCAACTGTCAACCATCGCAAAGGGAGAGAATTGAGCTCTTGGAGCAGCGTATGGACAATATGGAGGCCATGGCAACTTCATTAGCCACCCTTGAAGAACGGGTTTATGATCTTGTGCAAACTCATAGCCCTACTCATGGGCATGATTTTGAGGATGTTGTCAATGAACTCAGGCTAGAGATTGAAGACCTCAGTGGCCGGGTTGGTGTTCTTACCCGTGCCTTTGGCAATGCACCTGGTGGTGGCATGGAATTCACTAGGGCGCGTGTGCTCGAGCCCTGTGCCTACGGTGGCGCCAGAGATGCCGAGGAGTTTGACAACTTCCTTTTTGATATGGAGCAATATTTTAAAGCTGTGAAAGCCGATGCTGAGGAGACAAGGATTTCTATGGCCACAATGTATTTGTCCGGTGATGCCAAGTTATTATGGCGGACTGAACATGATGAGATGCAACGAGGCTTATGCACAATTGAGACTTGGGAACAACTTAAGCATGAACTTAAGCTCCAATTCTTCCCTGAAAAATGTTGAGTATAATGCCCGGCGTGCTTTGCGGGATCTCAAGCACACCGGCACTATAAGAGACTATGTGAAAGAATTCTCTGGGCTTATGCTGGACATCAGAGATATGTCAGAGAAAGACGAGCTCTTCTTTTTTCTTGAGGGATTGAAGCCATGGGCCAGAGTTGAACTTCAAAGGCAAAAAGTGCAAGATTTAGCCCATGCACAAGGAGCAGCTGAATGCCTTATGGACTACGCCGAACCTAAGCAATGGGATAGTGGTTCCCCGCACAAGAGTAGGGGAGGTGGAAAGTCCCAAGGTCATGGCAAACCTAAGAGTGGGGGAGCCAACACTTCTACATCCAAAACCCATTCGGGTGGAGGACAGTGGCAATAGAAGAGCTATGGTGACAAGGCAAAAGCCCCTCAACAATTCTCTACAAGCAAAACAAAAGGCCCTATCTCTTGTTTCTTATGCAATGGGCCACACCGATTATCTGAATGTCCACAAAATTGTGCCTTGAATGCTCTAGCAACTGTGTCTGACCGTGTCTCTCAACCAAGTGATGATGATAGCAAGGAAGAAGATGTGCGGTCTAAGCGAAGTGGCAAGGGTTCTAAGGCAGCTGGCTCTAGAGTGGGAGCCTTTCATATGATGAATGCCATGGAGAAGAAGGCTTCTACAGGGAGGCCTAAGAAGAATGCCAAGAGTGGCAAAGTGGGCAAGCATTCAGATCCTAAACAACTTGTGGAGTCTACAGATGAAGGCAAAGGGAAGAAACCCATCTATAGTGGGGAATCATCAGGCAAGTTGAACAAGAGCAAGTCATCCAACAAAGTGGTTTGATGTTTGTGGATGTTAAAATCAATGGGAAGCCCCTTCGTGAGTTGATTGACACAGGGGCCACCCATAACTTTGTTGCGGGGACTGAAGTTGAAAGACTTGGGCTATCTTTAGACAAAGATGGCAGCCGCATCAAGGCGGTTAACTTGGCAGCGCAGCGTATCTATGGGGTTGCAAAATCTGTTCATTTGAAGGTCAGCACTTGGGAAGGAAGAGTAGACTTCACCGCAGTGCCCATGGATGACTTCCAAGCCATCCTTTGGTTGGATTTCTTGAGAACCACAAAGACGGCAGTCATGCCTTATTCTAATAGTATGTGTGTCATGGGGGATAAGCCATGTCTCATCCCTGCTATGGCCACTAACAACAGTGACCGGTTTGTCTTAGCTATGCAACTCAAGAGGGGCGTTAGGCATGGGGAGCAAACTTGGGTTGCAGCATTGAAGTTGAATGAAGCTCTTGATTCTACTCCTGTCCCAGCTGCAGTCAAGAAGGTTTTAAGGCAATTTGCAAATGTTATGCCTGAACAGTTGCCTAAGGAGTTGCCTCCACGTTGAGGTGTGGATCATGCTATCGAGTTAGTGCCAGGGGCAAAACCACCAGCTCGTGCACCATATAGAATGGCTATTCCTGAGTTGAATGAGTTAAGGAAGCAGCTTACAGAGTTATTGGAAGCAGGCTTTATCAGTCCATCTAAGGCCCCATTCGGTGCACCTGTCTTATTTCAAAAGAAGCAAGATGGTAGTCTTCACTTATGTGTGGATTATCGGGCACTCAACAAGCTGACCATCAAGAACAAGTATCCCCTTCCTCTTATTGCGGATTCATTTGATCAATTGAGCAAAGCAAGGTATTTCACTAAACTAGATCTTCGGTCGGGGTACTATCAAGTAAGGATTACCGAGGGAGACGAGCCGAAAACTACTTGTGTTACCCGTTATGGCTCTTATGAGTTTCTTGTCACGCCATTCGGCTTGACTAATGCCCCAGCAACATTCTGCACCATGATGAATGAAGTCTTTCAAGAATATTTGGATCAATTCGTTGTGGTATATTTGGATGACATTGTAATCTATAGCTCCACTTTAGAAGAGCACGTGGAGCATCTTCAGAAGGCCCTTACCAAGCTGAGGGAGCACAAGCTTTATGTCAAGATGGAGAAGTGCTCTTTTGCCCAAGAGAGGATTAAGTTCCTAGGGCACATTGTTGAGCATGGATGCATCAGAATGGACCAAGAGAAGGTCAAGGCTATTCAAGAGTGGCAGCCACCTGCAAATGTCTCAGAGTTGCGGTCATTCCTTGGATTGGCTAATTATTATCGCAAGTTTGTTGAAGGGTACTCACGACTAGCTTCCCCATTGACAGAGTTGCTAAAGAAGGGCAAGCCATATGTTTGGACAGAGGAGTGCCAACAAGCCTTTCAAGCCTTGAAAGAAGCCATGTCAAGAGATCCTGTTCTTGCTCTACCGGACTTAGGTAAAGCTATTGAGATACAAACGGATGCATCTAATTTTGCTTTGGGTGGTGTTCTTTTGCAGGATGATCACCCAATTGCTTATGAGAGTAGGAAGCTCAATGATGCTGAGCGGAGATATCCAGCTCATGAGAAAGAGCTGCTTGCAGTAGTGCATTGTCTGAGGACTTGGAGGCACTACATCTTGGGCTCACGGTTTGTCGTGAAGACTGACAACACAACAGTTAGCCATTTCTTCACACAGCCCAAGTTAAGCCCACGATAAGCACAGTGGTAAGAGAAGTTGGAAGAGTTTGATTTTGCCTTAGAATACAAGGCCGGTGCCACCAACCATGTTGCTGATGCACTAAGCAGGAGGGCGGAGCTTGCCGTGTGCCATCATGTATGTTCTTTAACTTCCATTTCAACTAGCCTCAAGGAGAAAATCATGGCTCATCTAGACAAGGATGCTATGGCAGAGAATCTTATGAACCTTGTCAAAATGGGCAAGACTCGTCAATTTTGGGTGCAAAATGGACTTCTCATGACAACGGGCAACCGTATATTTGTACCCAGGGCTGGTGACTTGAGGAAGACACTTCTTAGAGAGTGCCATGATACAATTTGGGCAGGACATCTGGGGTGGGAGCGAACTTTGGCCTTGGTGAAACAAGGATATTATTGGCCCAAAATGCATGATGATGTGGAAGAATATGTCCGCACTTGTCTCACTTGCCAACAAGACAAGGTTGAGCATAAGAAGAAAGTGGGCTTGCTTGAACCTTTGCCCGTGCCTAAACGTCCGTGGGAAAGTGTAACACATGACTTCATCACTGGATTGCCTAAAGTGGGGGATATCGGGACTATCTTAACTATTGTGGGCCAATTCTCCAAATATGCTACCTTCATTGCTGCCCCAAAGTATGTTTCAGCGGAGGAGACTACCCAACTCTTCTTCAAGAACATTGTCAAATATTGGGGTGTGCCTAAAAGTATTGTTAGTGACCGAGACACGCGTTTTTTTGGCAACTTCTGGACGGAGTTATTCAAGCTTCTTGGGTCACAACTTAATACTTCATCAAGCTACCATCCGGAGACGGATGGGCAAACTGAACGCTTCAACTATATGTTCGAGGAGTATTTGCACCACTTTGTCAATGCCAATCAACAAAATTGGGTGCAACTTCTTGATGTAGCATAGTTATGTTTCAACTCTCAAAGGAGTAGCTCTACGGGCAAGAGTGCTTTTGAGATAGTGAATGGACAGTAGCCACTATTGGCCCACACAGTGGATGGACCTTATGAAGGAAAGTCTCCCAGGGCTTACCAATTTGCTAAGGAGTGGAAGAGAAACCATGACATTACTTGTGCCTATCTTGAAAAAGCAGCAAGCAAAATGAAGAAATGGGCTGATGAAAAGAGGAGGCCACTTGAGTTCAAAGCTAGGGATCAAGTTTTTGTCAAACTCAACCCTGAGAAACGCAAGTTCATGAGGGGAAGAGACAGAAGGCTAGTGCGCAAGTATGAGGGACCGGTAACCATTCTGAAGAGAATTGGCAAGTGTGCTTACAAGATAGATGCTCCATCTTGGTTGAAAGTGCATCTGGTTTTCCATGTGAGTTATTTGAAGCCTTACTATCCAGACAAGGAAGATCCAACCCGAAATGAGCAAAAATGCCAAACCATCACAGCCAAAGCAGGGAAAAGGTCTATTGAATCTATCTTGGTTGATTGGGTGGAAATGGTATCCAAGAAGCAACAAAGGCAATACTTGGTGAAATGGAAAGGCCTTGGAGATGAAGAAATAAGCTGGGAACGGGAGGTGGACTTGTCGGCTTTTCAAGACGAGATTGATGCTTATTGCGCCAAGTCGTCGAGGGCGTCGACCGTTCAAGTGGGGGAGACTGTCAAGGTGCACCCATCTAGGGGTCAACACCTTGATGCCACACACATTTGTGCCCTTTGGAGAGCTAAAGACATGCCTAAGAAGTTGTTGGTGCAAGTGCAAGCATGGGCCCAAGGCTTAGTGCAAGATTGTCCAAGACATGCCCAAGACATGCCATGAAGCGAGCTAGCCACCAAGTAGCAACTTTAGGCCAACTTTTATATGGTCAAATGTAATCTTTTTGCCTTGTAAATTTTTAGGTAAATACCTGGTTATTAAAGGTGTTTTGGGACCGAGAGTTGTAATTTTTCTATTTTTGTATTATTTTAAAAATCCATTATGACTCCTCAATCATAGTGGATGTTTCCTCGTGCCAGATAGAAAAGCGCTTAACAAGCTATATATAAGGAGGGGGTACCCAAGTGTTGAACCAAACCACTTGTGCCTTTAATGTACCCCAACCTTGTATATGGTAAGGCAACTTTTGTAGCACTTTTGTGCATTGTTCAACTTTTGTAATGCCTTCTTTTGAGTAATGAATAGTTCATTTCGCGTTTATATTGTGCAAAGCCTTTCAATTGTTGTTACTTTCATTTTAGCTTGTTGATTGCTATATTGTGGCTTGTCTCCAAACTTGCGGCTCATCAACTGGACTAATATTGTGTTTGCCTGTCTTTGCAAACCTTTCGAGCATTCTTGGCAGGCTGGTGAAGAGTGTTAACTAGCGCCACACACACTTGCTTATCTTTAACAAGGCTTCCGCATCGCCAGTGCGTGACACAAGGCCAAGGCAGCCCAGCCAAAGCTAGCAGCGTGCATTGCCAAGGCCAAGGCCTGCAGTATGCCATGCCAAAGCCAAGGCAGCCCCGCCAAAGCAAGCAGCATGCCATGCCAAGGCCAAGACCACCAGCATGCCATGCCATGGCCAAGGCAGCCTAGCCAAAGCCAGCAGCATGCCATGCGAAGGCCAAGGCCAGCAGCATGCCATGCCAAGGGCAAGGAAGCCTAGCCAAAGCCAGCAGCATGCCATGCCATGGCCATGGCCAGCAGTATGCCATGCGAAGGCCGAGGCTGCCCAACCAAAGCCAGCAGCATGCCGTGCAAAGGCCTAGGCCAGCAGCATGCCATGACAAGGCCAAGGCAGCCCAGCCAAAGCCAGCAGCATGCCCTGCAAAGGCTAAGGCCAGCAGCATGCCATGCCAAGGCCAAGGACGCCCAGCCAAAGCCAGCAGCATGCAATGCCAAGGCCATGGACAGCAGCATGCCATGCCAAGGCCAAGCCATCCCAGCCAATGCCAACAGCATGTCGTGCCAAGGCCAAGGCCAGCAACATGCCATGCCATGGCCAAGGCAGCCCAGCCAAAGCCAGCAGCATGCCCAGCGAAGGCCAAGACCACCAGCATGCCATGCCATGGCCAAGGCAGCCCAGCCAAACCCAGCAGCATGCCATGCCAAGGCCAAGGCCATGAGCATGCCCTGCCAAGGCCAAGGCCATGAGCATGCCCTGCCAAGGCCAATGCATCCCAGCAAAAGCCAGTAGCATGCCATGCCCAGGCCAAGGCCAACGCCAGCACCATGCCATGCCAAGGCCAAGGCAGCCCAGCCAAAGCCAGCAGCATGCCATGCCAAGGCCAAGGCAAGCAGCATACCATGCCATGGCCAAGGCGGCCCAGCCAAAGCCAGCAGCATGCCATGCCAAGGCCATGGCCAGTAGCATGCCATGCCAAGGCCATGGCCAGTAGCATGCCATGCCAAGGCCAAGGCAGCCTAGCCAAAGCCAGCAGCATGCCATGCCAAGGCCAAGGCCAGCAGCATGCCATGCCTAAGGCAAGGAAGCCCAGCCAAAGCCAGTAGCATGCCATGCCATGGCCATGGCCAGCAGTATGCCATGCCAAGGCCAAGGGTGCCCATCCAAAGCCAGCAGCATGCCGTGCAAAGCCTTGGCCAGCAGCATGCCATGACAAGGCCAAGGCAGCCCAGCCAAAGCCAGCAGCATGCCCTGCAAAGGCCAAGGCCAGCAGCATGCCATGCCAAGGCCAAGGCCGCCCAGACAAAGCTAGCAGCATGCAATGCCAAGGCCAAGGCCAGCAGCATGCCATGCCAAGGCCAAGCCATCCCAGCCAATGCCAGCAGCATGTCGTGCCAAGGA
This sequence comes from Camellia sinensis, assembly GCF_004153795.1. Taxonomy (NCBI): domain Eukaryota; kingdom Viridiplantae; phylum Streptophyta; class Magnoliopsida; order Ericales; family Theaceae; genus Camellia; species Camellia sinensis. The sequence goes on from NW_021027470.1 coordinate 1,076,521, forward strand.
CAAGGCCAGCGACATGCCATGCCATGGCCAAGGCAGCCCAGCCAAAGCCAGCAGCACACCCAGCCAAGGCCAAGACCACCAGCATGCCATGCCATGGCCAAGGCAGCCAAGCCAAAGCCAGCAGAATGCCATGCCAAGGCCAAGGCCAGGAGCATGCCCTGCCAAGGCCAATGCATCCCAGCAAAAGCCAGTAGCATGCCATGCCCAGGCCAAGGCCAACGCCAGCACCATGCCATGCCAAGGCCAAGGCAGCCCAGCCAAAGCCAGCAGCATGCCATGCCAAGGCCATGGCAAGCAGCATACCATGCCATGGCCAAGACGGCCCAGCCAAAGCCAGCAGCATGCCATGCCAAGACCAAGGTCAGCAGCATGCCATGCCAAGGCCAAAGTAGCCCAGCCAAAGCCAGCAGCATGCCATGCCAAGGCCAAGGCCAGCAGCATGCCATGCCATAACCAAGGTAGCCCAGCTAAAGCCAGGTGCATGCCCTTCCAAGGCCAAGGCCAGATGTATGCCATGCCATGGCCAAGGCACCCGAGCCGAAGCCAGCAGCATGCCATGCCAAGGCCAATGCAGCCTAGCCAAAGCCAGCAGCATGCCACGCCAAGGCCAAGGCCAGCTGCATGTGACGCCAACGCCAGGGGCAGCCGCATGCCATGTCAAGGCCATGGCTAGTAGCATGCCATGCCAAGGCCATGGCCAGAAGCATGCCATGCCAAGGCCAAGGTAGCCCAGCCAAGGCCTGCAGCATGCCGTGCCAAGGCCAAGGCCAGCAGCATGCCATGCCAAGGCCAAGGCAGCCTAGCCAAAGCCAGCAGCTTGCCCTGCCAAGGCCAAGGCTAGCAGCATGCCCGGGTAAGGCCAAGGCAGCCCAGCCAAAGCCAACAGCATCCCATGCCAAGGCCAAGGCAGCCCAGCCAAAGCCAGAAGCATGTCGTGCCATGGCCAAGGTCAGCTACATGCCGCACCATGCCAAGGCCACGGCAACCTAGCCAAAGCCAGCAGCTTGCCCTACCAAAGCCAAGGCCAGTAGCATGCCCTGCCAAGGCCAAGGCAGCCCAGCCAAAGCCAGCAGCATGCCATGCCAAGGCCAAGGAAGCCCAGCCAAAGCCAGCATCATGCCGTGCCATGGCCAAGGCTAGCTACATGCCGTGCCATGGCCAAGGCCAGCTACATGCCATGCCATGGCCAAGGCAGCTTAGACAATGCCAGAATCATGCCCTGCCAAGGCCAAGGCCAGCAGCATGCCATGCCACGGACAAGGTAGCCCAACCAAAGCTAGCGGCATGCCCTGCCAAGGCCAAGGCCAGTAGCATGACATGCCATGGCCAATGCAGCCCAGCCAAAGCCAGCGGCGTGCATTGCCAAGGCCAAGGCCAGCAGCATGCCATGCCAAAGCGAAGGCAGCCCCGCCAAAGCCAGCGGCATGCCATGCCAAGGCCAAGACCAGCAGCATGCCATGCCATGGCCAAGGCAGCCCAGCCCAAGCCAGCAGCATGTCATGCGAAGGCCCAGGCTAGCAGGATGCCATGCCAAGGGGAAGGCAGCCCAGCCAAAGCCAGGAGCATGCCATGCCATGGCCATGGCAAGCAGTATGCCATGCCAAGGCCAAGGCTGCCCAACCAAACCAGCAGCATGCCGTGCAAAGGCCAAGGCCAGCAGCATGCCGTGCAAAGGCCAAGGCCAGCAGCATGTCGTGCAAAGGCCAAGGCCAGCAGCATGCCATGCCAAGGCCAAGGCAGCGCAGCAAAAGCCAGCAACATGCCCTGCCAAGGCCAAGGCCAGCAGCATGCATGCCAAGGCCAAGGCCGCCCAGCCAAAGCCAGCAGCATGCCATGCCAAGGCCAAGGGCAGCAGCATGCCATGCCAAGGCCAAGGCAGCCCAGCCAAAGCCAGCAGCATGTCGTGCCAAGGCCAAGGCCAGGAGCATGCCCTGCCAAGGCCAATGCATCCCAGCAAAAGCCAGTAGCATGCCATGCCCAGGCCAAGGCCAACGCCAGCACCATGCCATGCCAAGGCCAAGGCAGCCCAGCCAAAGCCAGCAGCATGCCATGCCAAGGCCATCGCAAGCAGCATGCCATGCCATGGCCAAGGCGGCCCAGCCAAAGCCAGCAGCATGCCATGCCAAGGCCATGGCCAGTAGCATGCCATGCCAAGGCCAAGGCAGCCCAGCCAAAGCCAGCAGCATGCCGTGCAAAGGCCAAGGCCAGCTGCATGCCATGCCATGGCCAAGGCAGCCCAGCCAGAGCCAGCAGCATGCCCCGCCAAGGCCAAGGCCAAGGCCAGCAGCATGCCATGCCAAGGTCCAGGCAGCCCAGCCAAAGCCAGCAGCAAGCCATGCCAAGGCCAAGGCCAGCAGCATGCCATGCCAAGGCCAAGCCAGCCCAGCCAAAGCCAGCAGCATGTCGTGCCAAGGCCAAGGCCAGTTGCATACCATGCGATGGCCAAGGCAGGCCAGCCAATTCTAGCAGCACGCCCTGCCAAGGCCAAGGCCAGCAGCATGCCATGCTATGGCCAAGGTAGCCCGGCCAAAGCCAGCAGCATGCCATGCGAAGGCCAAGGCCGATAGCATGCCATGACAAGGCCAAGGCAGCCCCGCCAAAGTCAGCAGCATGCCATGCCAAGGCCAGGGCCTGCAGCATGCCATGCCATGGCCAGGGCCTGCAGCATGCCATGCCCTGGCCAAGGCAGCCTAGCCAAAGCCAGCAGCATGCCATGCCAAGGCCAAAGTAGCCCAGCCAAAGCCAGCAGCATGCCATGCCAAGGCCAAGGCCAGCAGCATGCCATGCCATAACCAAGGTAGCCCAGCTAAAGCCAAGTGCATGCCCTTCCAAGGCCAAGGCCAGCAGTATGCCATGCCATGGCCAAGGTAGCCGAGCCGAAGCCAGCAGCATGCCATGCCAAGGCCAATGCAGCCTAGCCAAAGCCAGCAGCATGCCACGCCAAGGCCAAGGCCAGCTGCATGTGATGCCAAGGCCAAGGCCAGCATCATGCCATGCCAAGGCCAAGGCCAGCAGCATGCCATGCCAAGGCCAAGGCCAGCAGCATGCCATGCCAAGGCCAAGGCAGCGCAGCCAAAGCCAGCAACATGCCCTGCCAAGGCCAAGGCCAGCAGCATGCCATGCCAAGGCCAAGGCCGCCCAGCCAAAGCCAGCAGCATGCCATGCCAAGGCCAAGGGCAGCAGCATGCGATGTCAAGGCCAAGGCAGCCCAACCAAAGCCAGCAGCATGCCGTGCCAAGGCCAAGGCCAGCAGCATGCCATGCCATGGCCAAGGAAGCCCAGCCAAAGCCAGCAGCATGCCCTGCCAAGGCCAAGGCTAGCAACATCCCATGCCATGGCCGAGGCAGCCCCGCCAAAGCCAGCAGCATGCCCTGCCAAGGCCAAGGCGAGCAGCATGCCATGCCAAGGGCAAGGTAGCCCAGCCAAAGCCAACAGCATGCCATGCCAAGGCCAAGGCCAGCAGCCTGCCATGCCAGGGCCATGGCGGCCCAGCCAAAGCTAGCAGCATGCCATGCCAAGGCCAAGGCCAGCAGCATGCCATGCCAATGCCAAGGCAGCCCAGCCAAAGCCAGCAGCATGCCATGCCATGGCCAAGGCAGCCCAGGCAAAGCCAGCGGCATGCCCTGCCAAGGCCAAGGCCAGTCGCATGACATGCTAAGGCCAATGCAGCCCAGCCAAGGCCAGCAACATGCATTACCAAGGCCAAGGCCAGCAGTGTGCCATGCCAACGCCAAGGCAGCCCCGCCAATGCCGGCAGCATGCTATGCCAAGGCCAAGACTAGCAGCATGCCATGCCATGGCCAAGGCAGCCCAGCCAAAGCCAACAGCATGCCATACGATGGCCAAGGCCAGCAGGGTGCCATGCCTAGGGCAAGGCAGCCCAGCCAAAGCCAGCAACATGCCCTGCCAAGGCCGTGGCTAGCAGTATTCCTTGCCAACGCCAAGGCTGCCCAGCCAAAGCCAGCAACATGCCATGCAAAGGCCAAGGCCGGCAGCCCGCCATGCCATGGCCATGGCAGTCCAGCCAAAGCCAGCAGCATGCCCTGCCAAGGCCAAGGCCAGCAGCGTGCCATGTCAAGGCCAAGGCAGCCCAGCCAAAGCCAGCAGCATGCCATGGCAAGGCCAAGGCTAGCAGAGTGCGATACCAAGGCTAAGGCAGCCCAGCCAAAGCTAGCAGCTTGCCGTGCCAAGGCCAAGGCCAGCAGCATGCCTTGCCATGGCCAAGGCAGCCCAGCCAAAGGCCGCAGCATGCCCTACCAAGGCCAAGGCCAGCAGCATGTCATGCCAAGGCCAATGCAGCCCAGCCAAAGCCAGTAGCATTCCATGCCAAGGCCAAGGCCAGCCGCATACCATGACAAGGCCAAGGCAGCCTAGCCAAAGCCAGCAGCATGCTGTGCCAAAGCCAAGGCCAGCAGCATGCCATGCCATGGCCAAGGCATCCCAACCAAAGCCAACAGCATGCCTTGCCATGGCCAAGGCCAGCAGCATGCCATGCCAAGGCCAATCCAGCCCAGCAAAAGCCCGCAGCATGCCATGCCTTAGCCAAGGCCAGCAGCGTGCCATGCCAAGGCCAAGGCCAGCGACATGCCATGCCATGGCCAAGGCAGCCCAGCCAAAGCAAGCAGCATGCCATGCCAAGGCCAAGGCCAACAACATGCCATGCCAAGGCCAAGGCAGCCAAACTAAAGCCAGCAGCATGCCATGCCAAGGCCAAGGCCGGCAGCATGCCATGCCAAGGCCAAGGCAGCCCAGCCAAAGCCAGCAGCATGCCATGCCAAGGCCGCGGCAGCAGCATGCCATGCCAAGGCAAAGACATCCCAGCCAAAGCCAGCAGCTTGCCTTGCCAAGGCCAAGGCTAGCAGCATGCCATGCCATGGCCAAGGCACCCCCTTACAGTAGCTTGTTAAGTTCTTTTTCATCTGGCAGGAGGGAACATCATACATGTCTGAGGAGTCATAATGATTTTTCATAAATTCTACAAATTGAGAAAAATTACGAAACTTGGTCGGGAAAACACTTACCCTAAGACCTATCTCTAGTAAAAATTTCAGCCCAAAACTCCTTCGTTTGAATGCCGAAACAACGTGCCAAAGTTCTGTACTGTTGGCTGCCATTGTTGACTGCTGCAGTTGTATTTTGATGCTGCTAGCATCGCTGTTTGCTGCTGTTGGCAGCGCAGGTTGGTTGTTGGCATGGGTTGCGGCCTTGCCGTTTGATGGCTATTTGTGGCCTACATGCCTTCGGCTACTTGGGGCCAATGTAAGGCCACGTTGCGGCACTTCCAACGGCCACTCTTGAGCACTCAAATGGCCACACCACCACAAGCGAAACGTCACGGACTTAGCCTTGCAAGACAACACGTGACACAAGGCCAAGTCCAGCAGCGTGCCATGCCAAGGCCAAGGTAGCCCAGCCAAAGCCAACAGCATGCCATGCCAAGGCCAAGGCCAAGCCTAGCAGCATGCCATGCCAAGGCCAAGGCATCCCAGCCAAAGCCAGCAGCATGCCATGCCAAGGCCAAGGCCAGCAGCATGCCATGCCAAGGCCAAGGCAGCCCAGCCAAAGCCAGCAGCATGCCACTAAAAGGCCAAAGCCAACAGCATGCCATGCCACGGCCAAGGCAGCCCAGCCAAAGCCAGCAGCATGCCACGCCAAGGCCAACGCAGCCCAGCCAAAGCCAGCAGCATGCCATGCAAAGGCCAAGGCCAGAAACATCCCATGCCAAGGCCAAGGCAGCCCAGCCAAAGCCAGCAGCATGCCATGCCAAGGCCAAGGCCAGCAGCATGCCATGCCATGGCCAAGGCAGCCCAGCCAAAGCCAGCAGCATGCCATGCCTAGGCCAAGCCCAGCAGGTTGCCATGCCAAGGGCAACGCAGCCCAGCGAAAGCCAGCAGCATGCCATGCCAAGGACAAGGCAGCCGAGCCAAATCCAGCAGTATGCAATGCCAACGCCAAGGCGAGCAGCATGCCATGCCAGGGCGAAGGCAGCCCAGCCAAAGGGAGCAGCATGCCCTGCCAATGCCAAGGCAAGCAGCATGCCATGCCAAGGTCAACGCCAGCAGCATGCCAAGCCATGTCCAAGGCTGCCCAGCCAAAGCCAGCAGCATGCCATGCCAAGGCCAAGGACAGCAGCATGCCAGGCCCAGGCCAACGCAGCCCAACCAAAGCCAGAGCATGCCATGCCAAGGCCAAGGCAGCCCAGCCAAAGCCAGCAGCATGCCATGCCAAGGCCAAGACCAGCATCATGCCATGCCATGGCCAAGGCAGCCCAGCTAAAGCCATCACCGTGCCATACGAAGGCCAAGGCCAGCAGCATGCCATGCCAGAGCCATGGCAGCCCAGCCAAAGTGAGCAGCATGCCATGCCAAGGCCAAGGCAACAGCATGCCATCCCATCGACAAGGCAGCCCAGCCAAAGCCAGTAGCATGCCATGCCATGGCCAAGGCAAGCCTCATGCCATGCCAACGCCACGTCCTGCAACATGCCATGCCATGGCCAAGGCCAGCCTCATGCCATGCCAAGGCCAAGTCCTGCAGCATGCCATGGCATGGCCAAGGCAGCCCAGGCAAGGCCAGCAGCATGCCATGCCATGGCCAAGGCCAGCAGCATGCCATGCCAAGGCCAAGGCAGCCCAACCAAAGCCAGCAGCATGCCATCCCAAGGCCAAGGCAACAGCATGCGATGCCATAGCCATGGCAGCCCAGCCAAGGCCAGTAGCATACCATGACAAGGCCACGGCCAGCAGCATGCCATGCCAAGGGTAAGGCTGCCCGGCCAAAGCCGGCAACATTCCATGCCAACGCCATGGCCAGCAGCATGCCATGCCAAGGCCAAGGCCTGCAGTATGCCATGCCATGGCCAAGGCAGCCCAGCCAAGGCCAGTATCATGCCATGCCAAAGCCATGGCAGCCCAGCCAAAGCCAGCAGCAGGCTATCCCAAGGCCAAGGCCAGCAGCATGCCTTGCCATGGCCAAGGGGGCCAAGGCAGCCCATCCGAGGCCAGCAGCATGCCAAGCCAAGGCCATGGCCAGCAGCATGCCATGCCAAGGGCAAGGCAGCCCGGCCAAAGCCAGCAGCATCCCATGCCAAAGCCAAGGCCAGCAGCATGCCATACAAAGGCCAAGGCAGCCCAGCCAAAGCCAAAAGCATGCCATGCCAAGGCCAAAGCCAGCAGCATGCCAAGCAATGGCCAAGGAGGCCCAGCCAAAGCCAGCAGCATGCCATGCCAAGGCCAAGGCCAGTAGCATGCCATGCCAAGGCCAAGGCAGCCCAACCAAAGCCAGCAACATGCCATGCCAAGGCCAAGGCCAGCAGCAAGCCATGCCAAGTCCAAGGCAGCCCAGCCAAAGCCAGCACCATGTCATGCAAAGGCCAGGTCTAGCAGCATGCCATGCCAAGGCCAAGGTAGCCCAACCAAAGCCAGCAGCATGCCATGCCAAGGCCAAGGCCGGCAGCATGCCACCCCAAGGCCAAGGCGGCCCAGCCAAAGCCAGCAACATGCCATGCAAAGGCCAAGGCTAGCTGCATGCCAAGCCAAGGCCAAGGCCATGGCAGCCCAGCCAAAGCTATCTGCAGGCCACGCTAAGGCCAAGGCAACAACATGCCATGCCATGGGCAAGGCAGCCCAGCCAAAGCCTGCAGCATGCCATGCCATGGCCAAGGCCCGCAACTTGCCCCGCCATGGCCAAGGCAACCCAGCCAAAGCCAGCAGTATGCCGTGCCATGCCATGCCATGGCCAAGGCCCGCAGCATGCTACGCATGGCGAAGGCAGCCCAGCCAAAGCCAGCACCATGCGATGCCAAGGCCAAGGCTAGCAAGCCAAAGCCAGCAGCATGCCATGCGAAGGCCAAGGCCAGCAGCAGGCCATGCCATGGCCAAGGCAGCCCAGCCAAGGCCAGCAGCATGCCATGCCAAGGCCAAGGCCAGCAGCACGCCATGCCAAGGCCAAGGCCGGCCAGCCAATGCCAGCCGCATGTCATGCCAAGGCTAAGGCCGGCAGCAGGCCATGCCATTGCCAAGGCAGCCCAGCCAAAGCCAGCAGCATGCCATGCCAAGGCCAAGGCCAACAGCATGCCATGCAAAGGCCAAGGCAGCCCATCCAAAGCCAGCAGCATGCCATGCCACGGCCAAGGCCAGGAGCATGTCACGCTAAGGCCAAGGCCAGGAGCATGACATGCCAAGGCCAAGGCAACCCAGCCAAAGCCAGCAGCATGCCCTGCCAAGGACAAGGCCAGCAGCATGCCATGCCAAGGCCAAGGTAGCCCAGCAAAAGCCAGCAGCATGTCGTGCCGAGACAAGGCCGTCTGTATGCCATGCCAAGACCAAGGCAGCCCAGCCAAAGCCAGGGTCATGCCATGCCAAGGCCAAGGCCAGCAGCGTGCCATGCCAAGGCCAATGCAGCCCAGCCAAAGCCAGCAGCATGCCATGCCAAGACCAAGGCCAGCAGCTTGCCACGCCAAGGCCAAGGCAGCCCAGCCAAAGCCACCAGCAGGCCATGCCAAGGCCAAGGCCAATAGCATGCGATGCCAAGGCCAAGGCCAGTAGCATGTGATGCCATGGCCAAGGCAACGCAGCCAAAGCCAGCAGCACGCCATTCCAAGGCCAAGGCTGGCAGCATGCCTTGCCATGGCCAAGGCAGCCTAGCCAAAGCCTGTAGAATGCCACGGCAATGCCAAGGCCAGCAGCATGCCATGCCAAGGGCATGGCGGCCCAGCCAAAGCCAGCAACATGCCATGCCAAGGCCATGGCCACCAGCATGCCATGCCATGGCCAAGGCATCCCAGCCGAAGCCTGCAGCATGCCTTGCCAAGGCCAAGCCCAGCAGCAAGCCTAGCCATGGCCAAGGCAGCCTAGCGAAAGCCAGCAGCATGTCATGCCAAGGCTAAGGCCAGCAACATGCCATGCCATGGACAAGGCCCATCCAAAGCCAGCAGCATGCCATCCGAAGGGCAAGGCCAGTAGTAGGCCACGCCAAGGCCAAGGCAGCCCAGCCAAAGCTAGCAGCAAGCCATGGCAAGGCCAAGGCCAGCAACACGGCACGCCAGGGCCAATGCAGCCCTGCAAAAGGAAGTAGCATGCCATGCCAAGGCAAAGGCCAGCAGCACGCCATGCCCAGGCCAATGCAGCCCAGCCAAAGCCCGCAGCCGGCCATGCCAAGGCAAAGACAAGCAGCACGCCATGCCATGGCCAAGGCTGGCCAGCCAAAGCCAACAGCATTCCATGCCAAGGCCAAGGGCAGCAGAAGGCCATGCCATGGCCAAGGCAACCCAGCCAAAGCAAGCAGCATGCCATGGCAAGCCAGCCAAAGGACAGCAGCATGCCATGCCAAGGCCAAGGCCAGTAGCAGGCCATGCCATGGCTAGGGCAGCCCAACCAAGGCCAGCAGCATGCCATGTTAAGGCCAAGGCCAACAGCATGGCATGCCATGGCCAAGGCAGCCCAGCCAAAGCCAGCAGCATGCCATGCCAAGGCCAAGGCCAGCAGCATGCCATGCCAAGGCCAAGGCAACCCAGCCAAAGCCAGCAACATGCCATGTAGAGGCCAAGGCCAGCAGCATGCCATGTCAAGGCCAAGGCAGCCCAGCCAAAGCCAGCAGCATGCCATGCCAAGGCCAAGGCCAAGGCCAGCACCATGCCATGCCAAGGCCAAGGCAGCCTATCCACAGCCAGCAGCATACCATGCCAAGGCCAAGGCCAGCAGCATGCCATGCCAAGGCCAAGGCTGGCCAGCCAAAGCCAGTAGCATGCCATGCCAAGGCCAAGGCCAGCAGCAGGCCATGCCATGGCCAAGGCAGCCCAACCAAAGCCAACAGCACGCCATGCCAAGGCCAAGGCCAAGGCCAGCTAGCCAAAGTGAGCAGCATTCCATGCCACGGCCATGGCCTGCACCAGGCCATGCCATGCCATTGCCAAGGCAGCCCAGCCAAAGCCAGCAGCATGCCATGCCGAGGCCAAGGCCAGCAGCATGCCATGCCATGTCCAAGATAGCCCAGCCAAAGCCTGCATGCTAGGCCAAGGCCAAGGCCACCAGCGTGCCATGCCAAAGCCAAGGAAACCCAGCCAAAGCCAGCAGCATGCCATGCCAAGGCCAAGGCCACCAGCATGCCATGCCACGGCCAAGGCAGCCCAGCCAAAGCCAGCGGCATGCCATGCCAAGGCCAAGGCCAGTAGCATGCCATGCCACGGCCAAGGCAGCCCAGCCAAAGCCAGCAGCATGCCATGCCGAGGCCAAGGCCAGCAGCATGCCATGCCATGTCCAAGATAGCCCAGCCAAAGCCAGCAGCATGCTAGGCCAAGGCCAAGGCCACCCGCGTGCCATGCCAAAGCCAAGGAAACCCAGCCAAAGCCAGCAGCATGCCATGCCAAGACCAAGGCAGCCCATCCAGTGCTTGCAGCATGCCATGCGAACGCCAAAGCCAGCAGCATGCCATGCCAACGCCAAGGCAGCCCTGCCAAAGCCAACAGCATGCCATGCCAAGGCTAAGGCCAGGAGCATGCCATGCAAAGGCCAAGGCAACCCAGCCAAAGCCTGCAGCATGCCCTGCCAAGGCCAAGGTTGCCCAGCTAAAGCCAGCAGCATGTCGTGCCAAGGCCAAGGCCAAGGCCATCAGCATGCCTTGCCATGTCCAAGGCAGTCCAGCCAAAGCCAGCAGCATGCCTTGCCAAGGCCAAGGGCAGCAGCATGCCATGCCTAGGCCAAGGTAGCCCAGCCAAAGCCAGGAGCATGCCATGGCAAGGCCAAGGCCAGCCGCGTGCCATGCCAAGGCCATTGCAGCCCAGCCAAAGCCAGCAGCATGGCATGCCAAGGCCGAGGCCAGCAGCCTGCCATGCCAAGGCCAAGGCAGCCCAGCCAAAGCCAGCAGCATGCCATGCTAAGGCCATGGCCAAGGCACCCCAGCCAAAGCCAGCTGCATGCCATGCCAAGGCCAAGGCAGCCCAGCCAAAGCCAGCAGCATGCCATGCTAAGGCCAAGGCAGCCCAGCCAAAGCCAGCAGCATGCCATGCTAAGGCCAAGGCCAGCAGCCAAAGCCAGCAGAATGCCATGCCAAGGCCAAGGCCAGTAACATGCCATGCCATGGTCAATGCAGCCCAGCCAAAGACAGCAACATGCCATGCCAAGGCCAAGGCCACCAACATGCCATGCCAAGGCCAAGGCAGCCCAGCCAAAGCCAACAGCATGCCATTCCAAGGCCAAGGCCAGCAGCATGCCATCCTGAGGCCAAGGCAGCCCAGCCAAAGCCTGCAGTATGCCATGCGAAGGCCAAGTCCAGCAGCGTGCCATGCCCTGGCAAATCCAGCAGCAAGCCATGCCAAGGCCAAGGCCAGCAGCTTGCCATGCCACAACCTTGGCTAGGAGCATGGCATGTCACGCCCATGGGCAGCAACATGGAAGCTTGTTTCAAAAATTATGTCCCGCGGAAGTTGCCTGTTGCCTTTGTCATTTGCGGTCGCGCTAAGAATAGCAGCTGAGGCAGCCCAGCCATGGCCAAGGCCGCCGCCTTGGCCATGCCATAGCCTTGGCCAAGCCAGCAACATGCCAAGCCACAGCCTTGGCCAGCCGCATGTCTGCCCATGTCCTTGTCCCGCAGCGTGGGATGGCATGGCCTTGGCCAAGAACATCGCATGCCACGGCCTTGGCAAGCAATCCTGTCCCTCGGTTTTTCTAAGAGTTTTTGCACGTTCGTCAGGCTTCTTAGTCCTTCGGGGTGTGATTCGCATTTTTTAATTACTTATTTACTCATAAAAATTAAAATAAAATAAATAAAAAATAAAAAAATATTTTAAAAAATTACTATAATTACTAGTGCCTCATCCTATAATTATTGGAATTTTTCTAGAATTTTTTGACTGTTTTTAGTAATTTTTATTATTTTTGAAATATTAAAATTAAAATAAATTAAAATAAAATATTCCGGTGGCCAAATATTTTTTTTCAATTTTTTTTATGGTGTCTTTAATTATTTCCTTCAACTTTTATGTTGAAAATTCTTGCAAAAAAATGATACTTTTTAAAAAAACCTCGCTATGACTCCTCGGGCATAGGTGATGTTTCCTCCTGCCAGATGAAAAAGGGGCCTAACAAGCTACTAGAAGGGGGGGCACCTCCCTTATGGCTGGCCAGCATGGCCAGGCCACACGCCACACCTATGCCTAGGCGGGCACTTGACACATGCCATCGCTTGGCTTGTGGCATCGAAACTACATAGCCAAGCACGAGATACGTCGAGTGGCGGCCCACGGTGGTGGCGGTGGCACGTCAGCCTTGGCCAGAATGCCATGCCACAGCCTTGGCCAGCAACATGGCATGCCAAAGCCTTGGCCAGCAGCATGCCATGCCACGGCCTTGGCCAGCAGCATGCCATGCCCCAGCATTGGCAAGCATCTCGTGCCACGGCCATGGCCAACAGTGTGCCATGCCCCAGCCTTGGCCAGCAGCATCTCATGCCCCAGCCTTGGCAAGCATGTCATGCCACGGCCTTGGCTAGCAGCATGCCATGCCCCAGCCTTGGCAAGCATGCCATGCCACGGCCTTGGCCAGCAGCATGCCATGCCTAGTCCTTGGCCAGCAACATGCCATGCCACGGCCTTGGCAAACATGTCATGCCTCGGCCATGGCCTGCAGCATGCCATGCCTAGTCCTTGCCCAGCAGCATGCCATGCCCCAGCCTTGGCAAGCATCTCATGCCACGGCCTTGGCCAGCGACATGCCATGCCCCAGCCTTGGCAAGCATGTCATACCACGGCCTTGGCCAGCAGCATTCCATGCCCCAGCCTTGGCAAGCATGTCATGCCACGGCCTTGGCCAGCAGCATGCCATGCCTAGTCCTTGGCCAGCAGCATGCCATGCCACGGCCTTGGCAAGCAGCATGCCATGCCACGGCCTTGGCAAGCATGTCATGCCTCGGCCTTGGCCAGCAGCATGCCATGCCTAGTCCTTGCCCACCAGGATGCCATGCCCCAGCCTTGGCCAGCAGCATGCCATGCCCCATGCCCCAGCCTTGGCCAACAGCATGACATGCCAGCAGCAGGGCAAGCCAAAGCCTTAGCCAGCAGCATCCCATGCCAACTCCTCGCCCTTGGGCAGCATCATGCCATGCCAATGCCTTGGCCAACAGCATACCTTGCCACGGCCTTGTCCAGCAGCATGGCATGCCATGCCACGGCCTTGGCCAGCAGCATGGCATGCCTTGCCACGGCCTTGGCCATCAGCATGCCTTGCCACGGCCTTGACCAGCAGCATGGCATGCCCTGTCCTTGGCTAACAGTATATCATGACACGGCCTTGGCAAGCATGCCGTGTCCCTCGGGTAATTGTACAAGTTGCCTTGTGAAATGCATGTCCCTCGATTAAATAACCATTTGGTTGGCTTTGACGTGCGAACGAGTTGCCTGTGCTTTCCTAGTGGAAGCTTGTTGCGAGAAGTATGTCCCTCAAAAGTTGCCTGTTGGGTTTGTTATTTGCATTCGCGGTAACCGGTGCTTGCTCGGCTTCTCTAAATGTTTTCGTACATTCGTCGGGCTTCTTAGTCCTTCGGGGGGTGATTTATTTTGGGCGGCTGGTGCATAGTGTATGTCGTGGCGCGTGAGTTGTGTTTGGTTTGTGCGAGTTGGACGGATCCCTGCCTGTGTAGTGAACTCCACCGGTGTATTCCTCCATGTCCCTCGGGTAATTGCCTTTAGGTTGTCTTCGACTCGCCTACAAGCTAGTTGCCCGTGCTTCCCTAGTGGAAGGTGCCTTGGGAAAAGCGTGTCCCTCGGGTAATTGCCATTTGGTTGGCTTTGACGGTCGAACGAGTTGCCTATGCTTTCCTAGTGGAAGCTTGTTGCGAAAAGTATATCCCTCCAAAGTTGCCTGCTGCGTTTGTTATTTGTATTAGCGCTAACCGGTGCTTGCTCAGCCTCTCTAAATGTTTTCGCGTGTTCGTCGGGCTTCTTAGTCCTGCGGGGTGTGATTCGTTTCGGGCGGCTGGTGCGTAGTGTACGTCGAGGCGTGTGAGTTGTGTTTAGTTTGTGCGAGTTGGATGGATCCCTGCCTGT
>NW_021027470.1:1095557-1124444 GCF_004153795.1 Camellia sinensis
CAGGCCATGGCCAAGGCAGCCCAGCCAAAGCCAACAACATGGCATGCCAAGGCCAAGGCCAACAGCATGCCACGCCAAGGCCAAGGCAGCCCAGCCAAACCCAGCAGCATGCCATGCCAAGGCCAAGGCCAGCAGCATGCCACGCCAAGGCCAAGGCGGCCCAGCCAAAGCCAGCAGCATGCCGTGCCAAGGCCAAGGCCATCAGCATGCCATGCTGAGGCCAAGGCAGCCGAGCCAAAGCCAGCAGCGTGCCATGCCAAGCCAAGGCCAGCAGCATGCCAGTCCATGGCCAAGGCAGCCCAGCCAAAGCCAACAACATGGCATGCCAAGGCCAAGGCCAACAGCATGCCACGCCAAGGCCAAGGCAGCCCAGCCAAACCCAGCAGCATGCCATGCCAAGGCAAAGGCCAGCAGCATGCCACGCCAAGGCCAAAGCAGCCCAGCCAAAGCCAGCAGCATGCCATGCCAAGGCCAAGGCCAGCAGCATGCCACGCCAAGGCCAAGGCGGCCCAGCCAAAGCCAGCAGCATGCCGTGCCAAGGCCGTGGCCATCAGCATGCCATGCTGAGGCCAAGGCAGCCGAGCCAAAGCCCGCAGCAGGCCATGCCTAGGCCAAGGACAGCAGCATGCTAGGCCATGGACAAGGCAGCCCAGCCAAAGCCTACAGCATGCCATGCCAAGGCCAAGAACAGCGGCATGCCAGGCCGTGGCCAAGGCAGCCCAGCCAAAGCCAACAACATGGCATGCCAAGGCCAAGGCCAACAGTGTGCCACGCCAAGGCCAAGGCAGCCCAGCCAAACCCAGCAGCATGACATGCCAAGGCAAAGGCCAGCAGCATGCCACGCCAAGGCCAAGGCAGCCCAGCCAAAGCCAACAGCATGCCATGCCATGGCCAAGGCCAGCAGCATGCCACGCCAAGGCCAAGGCCAGCAGCATGCCACGCCAAGGCCAAGGCGGCCCAGCCAAAGCCAGCAGCATGCCTTGCCAAGGCCAAGGCCATCAGCATGCCATGCTGAGGCCAAGGCAGCCGAGCCAAAGCCAGCAGCATGCCATGCCAAGGGCAAGGCCAGCAGCATGCCATGCCATTGCAAAGGCAGCCTAGCCAAAGCCAGCTGCCTGCCACGCCAAGGCCAAGGCCAGCAGCATGCCATGCCATGGCCAAGGCAGCCCAGCCAATGCCAGCAGCATGCCCTGCCAAGGCCAAGACCAGCAACCTGCCAAGCCAGGGCCAAGGCAGCCCAGCCAAAGCCAGCAGCATGCCATACCAAGACCAAGGCCAGCAGCATGCCGCGCCAAGGCCAAGGCAGCCCAGCCAAAGCCAGCTGCGTGCCATGCCAAGGCCAAGGCCAGCAGCATGCCATGCCATGGCCAAGGCAGCCCAGCCAAAGCCAGCAGGATGCCATGCCAAGGCCAAGGCCAGCAGCATGCTATGCCAAGGCCAAGGCAGCCCAGCCAAGGCCAGCAGCATGCCATGCCAGGACCAAGGCCAGGAGGATGCCTTGCCATGGCCAAGGCAGCGCACCCAAAGCCAGCAGCATGCCATGCCAAGGCCAAGGATAGCAGCATGCCATGCCAAGGCCAACGCAGCCCAGCCAAAGCCAGCAGCATGCCATGCCAAGGCCAAGGCCAGTAGCATGCCATGCCAAGGCCAAGGCAGTCCAGCCGATGCCAACAGCATGTAATGCCAAGGCCAAGGCGGCCCAGGTAAAGCCAGCAGCATGCCTTGCCAAGGCCAAGGCCAGCAGCATGCCATGCAAAGGCTAAGGCCAGCAGCATGCTATGCCATGGCCATGGCAGCCCAGCCCAAGCCAGCAGCACGCCATGCCAAGGCCAAGGCCAGCAGCATGCCATGCCAAGGCCAATGCGTCCAAGCCAAAGGCAGGAGCATGCCATGCCAAGGCCAAGGCCCACAGCATGCCATGTCATGGCCATGGCAGCCCAGCCAAAGCAAGCTGCATGCCAAACCAAGGCCAGGGCCAGCAGCATGCCATGCCAAGGCCAAGGTAGTCTAGCCAAAGCCAGCAGCACGTCATGCCAAGGCCAAGGCCAGGAGCATGCCATGCCAAGGCCAAGGCAGCTTAGCCAAAGCCAGCCGCATGCCATGCCAAGGCCACGGGCAACAACATGCAACGCCAAGCCCAAGGCAGCCCAGGCAAAGCCAGCAGCATGTCATGCCAAGGCCAAGGCAGTCCAGCCGTAGCTAGCAGCATGCAATGCCAAGGCCAAGGCCAGCTGCACGCCATGCCATGGCCTAGGCAGCCCTGCCAAAGCCAGCAACATGCCACACCAAGGCCAAAGCCAACCGCATGCCATGCCAAGGCTAATGCCGCCCAGCCAAAACCAGCAGCATGCCATGCCAAGCCTAAGGCCAGCAGCACAACATCCATGGCCAAGGCAGCCCAGCCAAAGCCAGCAGCATGCCATGCCAAGGTCAATGCAGCACAGCCAAAGCCAGCAGCATGCCATGCCAAGGCCAAGGCCAGCAGCATGCCATGCCATGGCCAAGGCAGTCCAGCCAATGCCAGCAGCATGCCATGACAAGGTCGAGGCCAGTAGCATGCCATGCCATGGGCAAAGAAGCCCAGCCAACGCCAGCGGCATGCCATGCCAAGTCCAAGGCTAGCAGCATGCCATGCCTAGGCCAAGGTAGCCCAACCAAAGACAGCAGCATGCCATGCCAAGGCCAAGGCCCGCAACATGCCTTGCCATGGCCAAGGCAGCCCAGCCAAAGCCAGCAGCATGCCCTGCCAAGGCCAAGGTAGCCCAGCCAAAGCTAGCAGCATGTCATGCCAAGGCCAAGGCCAGCAGCATGCCATGCCATGGCCAAGGCAGCCCAGCCAAAGCAAGCCGTATGCCATGCCAAGGCCAAGGCCAACTGTGTGCCACGCCAAGGCCACGACAGCCCAGCCAAAGCCGGCCGCATGCCATACCAAGGCCAAGTCCAGCAGCATGCCACGCCAAGGCTAAGGCAGCCCAGCCAAAGCCAGCAGCATGCCATGCAATGGCAAAGGCAGTCCAGCCAAAGCCGGCAGCATGCCATGCCAAGCCAAGGCCAAGGCCAGCAGCATGCCATGCCATGGCCAAGGCAGCCCAGCCGAAGCTAGCAGCATGCCATGCCATGGCCAAGGCAGCCCAGCCGAAGCTAGCAGCAAGCCATGCCAAGGCCAATTCAGTCCAGCCAAAGCCAGCAGCATGCCATGCTATGGCCAAGGCCAGCAGCATGCCATGCCACAGCCAAGACCGCCCAGCCAAAACCAGCAGCATGCCATGCCAAGGCAATGCTAGCAGCATGCCATGCCATGCCTAGGCCAAGGTAGCCTAGCCAAACCCGCAACATGCCATGCCAAGGCCAAGGCAGCCTAGCTAGAGCCAGCGGCATGCCATGCCAAGCCGAGGCCCTTAGCTTGCCATGCCATGCCTAGGCCAAGGCAGCCTAACCAAAGCCAACAGCATGCCATGCCATGGCCCAAGCCAACGACATGCCATGCCAAGGCCAAGGCAGCCCAGCCAAAGCCAGCACCATGCCATGCCAGAGGGCCTAGGCTAGCAGCATGGCATGCTAAGGCCGAGGCAGCCCAGCCGAAGCCAGCACAATGCCATGCCAAGGCCAAGGCCAGCAGCATGCCATGCCAAGGCCAAGGCAGCCCAGCCGAAGCCAGCAGCATGCCATGTCAAGGCCAATGGTGTCCAGCCATAGCCAGCAGCGTGCCATGCCAAGGCCAAGGCCAGCAGCACGCCAAGCCATGGCCAAGGCAGCCCAGCCAAAGCAAGCAGCATGCCATGCGAAGGCAATGCTAGCAGCTTGCCATGCCATGCCTAGGCCAAGGCAGCCAAGCCACACCAGCAACATGCTATGCCTAGGCCAAGGCATCCTAGCCATAGCCAGCGACATGCCATGCCAAGCCAAAGTCGGCAGCATGCCATGCCAAGGCCAAGGCCAGCAACATGCCATGCCAAGGCCAGGGCAACCAAGCTAAAGCCAACAGCATGCAATGCCATGCCACGCCACGGCCTTGGACAGCAGCATGGCATGCCATTCCTCGGCCTTGGCAAGTGTAGACACCCCGTTTTTGAGCGTCCTCAAGGCTTGGACGTCATCGTTTGAACACGCGATGATTATCCATGCTTGTGTTTGTTTTGAGTTTCGAAAAGTCTCGGCTACGTGCCTTGCCTTAGAATCTCTTAACTTCTCTGTTTTGTGCTTGGTTGGACCAAGAGCTTGTGGATGTCTTCCTGAGCGAATGGGGGAGCCTGTCGACCAAGTCTCCTGCCCACCGGCCGCCTTGATTTTCAATCGGCCAAATGTGATGGCCGGCCGGCTAATTTTACTGCCGGTCAACCACTTTGATGGCCGGTCGGCCAAGTGTGGTTTTCAACAGATATTTCTGTAGACAGCTGGCAGCTGTCATTCCAGGCCATACCCCAGCCCATGCCTGGACGTGGGAGTTCTGAGGGGGGCTGCAGATTGATATATCTATATCAATCAAGCTCTCTCAAAAAAAAAAAACACAAGGAGAAGAAAAAGAGAGATACAACTTGAAAGAAGAAAAACATTTTCCTCTCTAAAATTCTCAACTCTCTCCCTATCTCTCCCTTCCAAACCCTTCAAACCCTAAGGTTCTCCCCCTTCCTTTTTTACACTACCACTCATAGCCTACAATCTCCACACTCCATTCCAACAACTTGAGGCTGATTTCCAGAGGCTAGAAGCTAATTTCCTTGGACCAAAAGCTGCTGTGTCGTTGTTCTACAAGGGTAAGCTACTATGTTCCCCTTTTTTGCACTATTTTGCTCTATATTTTAGATCCTTTTGCTTGCATTTTTGGGATCTGACCCAAACTAGAGATAGTCATATTTTGAGCTCATCTTCATGTTTGATCAAGGTTTTTTTGCTCTTTGAAGCCACCGGCTACCCCTTTCCATTTTTCCCTCTTTTATGTCTATTTCTTGCATGATATGTTAGCCCTATTTTTAGGTATTTTTGGGCTTCAAGATGAACTATAAAGTGCCTTATTTTGAGCCCCTCTTAAACTTTGTTGAAGGGCTCTTCACTGTTTGAGGGCAGATTCTATCCCTTGTCTCTATTCTCTCTTTTAGGGCCATCTTTGCATGATAGTTTAGCCCTATTTGTGTTTGATTTTCAGATTGGTTATAAAATGGAAAAAGTTTTGTTTTGAGGCCCTCCTGATGTTTGATTAAGGGAATTTTGTTTTTTGAGGTCATCTCCTTCCTCGCATGCCTTATTTCTTCATGTTTTGAGCCATACATGTGAGCATTTGCATTGGCCTTGTTTTGGCCTTCTAGACACTGAAATCCAGTGGATTTTCAGTGGCTATAACACTATTTTGAGAGTCAAGATTAGAGGGGGTGACCCCCTCTCTCCTTATTTTGTTTGGTGGCCTTTTTGGCCTTCCAAAGAGACCCTACCTTGCATGCTTTGAAGTCACTTTCTAGGGTCAATTTACTGAGTTCTGGGACTATCATATTTGATTTTTAGAGTTGATTTGGCTATGCTAAGTGTCCATCTTATATGTGCTTAAGAATCTCCTGCATAGCCCTCTAAAGGAGCTCATCATTTTTGCATGTGTTGGCTTCATTTCAGTGGTTATTTGGGCCCATTTTGACATGTTTTGTTCACTGATTTTTTCTATTTTGGTGAGACTCCATATGTTTCACACACTTGCCATGTAAACCACGTTTGCTAGTCAAAGTTGCATGCTATTTTAGTCCACCATGCTAGCATCTTTTGGCCATGCTTTGAACTAGAAATGTTCATATTTTGGGACTGCCTTGGTATTATCTTCATGCTTCATGATCAAATAATGCATGCTTGTTCACCCAAAAAAAAAAATAATGCATGCTTTGTATAGCTATAAGTCATTCCGCGTGCCTAGTTTCGAGTTTCGGGGTTCATCTCATGCATCGGGTGCCATTTTTCCATGTTTCGGGGCTGTTTAGCATCATACTTCAGTGCTGAAACATATGCCATTGTATGCCATAATTCATCCTTTCAACACCTTTGTGGAGTTGTGTTTTGTGCCTTAGACTCAGGGCCATTGCATTGTGCATATTTGCATACATCTTGGTTGCCTCATTTTCATCACATGGCCACTGATTTTGGCATGCTTGCAAGCTATCCATATTAGTTTAAGTCCATCATCTCATGTTGTTGCATGCCATGTTTGCTTACATGTTTAGGTTGCGTGCCTAGTATACACTGCTCGTTTGCATGTTCATGTTGCATACTTAGCCTCCATGCCTAGGTTGCATTTCATTGAGCATGCATCCCTTGCCTCTTGATCAACCATGATATGGGTTGGGGCACTTTGATGTGTTTTGTGCTTGCATTTCATTTGATATTGAAGTTGCACACTTGGCTTTTGGGCCATTATGCATTGAAATGCGTGATTGATGGCCCGAGGGTCGAGGGCCATGCTCCCTCGAGTCCATTGCATGATAGGGGGTGTGGCCATGCATACATTTGCTTGAAAATTCCATGCCATACACTGCTTGCCCTCTGCTGCTGCCAGCTGCAGGTTTCAGCAGGAAGAATTGGCCGGCCGGCAGAGTTGGGTGCCGACCGGCAAAATATGCATGGCCGATAGCTTATTCAATGGCCGGTGATCATCTCCTCCAGCCGGTGGCATTTCTACTTGGTCGGTGATACCCCCCAGCATCCAAAGAGCATATCCTTGGACTTTGGCAGTCCTCGAAGGAGCAAGGCAGTGTTAACAGAGGCAACAGTGGCATGGTACAGATTTTCGAGCAAGACGAGTCGAGCATGCATCATTCACGCATCCCGAGGTAGGGTTGTGGCCACCTTCTTTCTGCATTTAATTTGTTAATTAATTAGAAATTCTGTAATAATTAATTTAGCATTATTTATTCGGACTGTATTATTCTTTCGGACCCTCCGAGCGAGGGCAATTGTGTAATAAGTGTGCGTGAGTGTGTGTATGTCTTCCAACCCCACGTCTTTCTTCCCTTTTATTTACCCGCTTATGATGGTAGACTAGGGCATATTTAAATTAGCATACCTTATGCTATGCATGCGTGCATTCATACATTGTCTTGCATGCACCAGGCTCGGCACATCATGCTAACTGCATTGTGTTTCAATTCCAAATTGAATACGTGTTAGTTGTAGCATTTCACAAGCCTTGTTTAGAACAGCCGAGCCCATTTCTAGTTGCATTTTGCATGTGTTGCATTAGCCATCTTAAACTAGGGTCATGCATATGATTACTAGCTAGTTTCTGTTTTGGCTTGGAGTACTCGGTAAGCATTTATGCTTTAGCATACCGCATGGATGTGAGTGTTTCCATAACAGCATGATTACCATGAGGCTAGCTGCTTATGTGATATAACTGCTTGAATGCCTGTGGATGGAGGTTGAATTACCTAAATTGGAATAATGCATTAAAACTGTGAGTTTTAAGCCCACTAGATAGTGGCAAAACCATCTTTTCTAAAGCCCACTCGAGGGTGGCAAAACCTACATTTCAGCCTACTTGTGAGTAGCAAACCACTTTCAAAACAAGCATGAAATGTTTTGTTCCAATTTAGGCAATTTGGTCTATACTTGTTTGCTGCGCGCATAACACAGTAATTCTAGGCTAATAAATGGAATAAGAACACATGATTTGGTCTATACTTGTTTGCTGTGCGCATAACATAGTAATTCTAGGCTAATAATTGGAATAAGAACACATAACGTTTTCAAAATTGGATATCACGGTTAGTAGAGGCCGGTCTTCGGATCGGGCGAAAGGGGGTGCTCATAGCTGACTTTCCCCGATCGTACCCAAGCTCCCGAGCCGAGACAACTCCGGTGATGACGGACATGTGGCCTTCGGCACCGAGTCAGGGTTTCCTAAATTCCCCCATTTTAAAATATTTAGGTGGCGACTCTGTATCTGGCAAAAGCAGTCCATGTTTGGCACTTCTTTTCAAAAATCTGTTTCTCAAAACGATTTGCCAGATTTGGACTCTTTGGTTCAGATTAAGGACCGTGACAATTTGAGAGTCTTGAACTGTAGTAGACCCGCAAAATGAACAGAACGGGACCTCATCCTCCCGGGGCGTTCGGGGACGTCTACAGTTTCTGGCGACTCTGCTGGGGATTTAGAGAGCTTGACTTGAACTCGTGATATCCTGTTTTGATTTTATTTGTCTCTTTGCATTCCATGTGCATTGGTGCGCCTAGGACACCGTGTTTGCCATCTGCCATTCCTGAACGGTTTGCCGGAGGCTTGACTTTGTCAAAGCATGCCATAAGGCTGACCGGTTGTAGGCTCTGACAGTATGGGAACACAAACCCCGATTTTACCGGGGTACCCTTTTCAACCATTCGACCTAGTGCATATCGAAATCCATAGTGACTATTACAAACTAGGACAGGTTTCTTACCCGATATAGGTTGTTTTGAAACCGCTGCGTGTGTAGAGAAACCCTAGCTCGACAGGGAAACCCTACCCCCTCCATAGGGGTGTTTTGGCTCTCTTTACTTGCCATGTGCTTTTAGAGTGCGTGTCTACAGGGAACGTACATATCAGTTCGCAAGTCTGAGTGTCAGGCCTACGGGCATCAGCGTTGCTGGGAATCAGTCATCTACGGGTATCAGATTCACACTTTGGGGCAACGATTTGGAAACAGTGATCAATGATTAAGGAACAGTACATTCAGCTTGTTGGAATTTGTTGTGATACCCAGCTGTGTGTTGTGTTTATTTTACGTTGTTACGCTGTCCAACTGTCTGTTTATTTATATATGCTTTATTTATCTTTTTACTAGGTAATCGAGCACAATTGCTTCTGACCCAGTAGATATTCCCCAAGCACTCTGGATTAGAGGCCGTCGACTCCATCGATCTGAGGATCTGGTAGACGGACAACCAGTGTACCACTCTCTACCACCGGTTACTAGACGGAGGACAACTAGGCAGAGGGTATTAGTTCAGCAGTCAGTACAGAGGGCTTTGTCTACCCCACCTGTGTACAGTAGGGATCAGGATTTTGCTTCTCCCACAGAAAGGGAACATATACCGACAATTTAGTCAGAGCAGAACAGTATGGCCAATTTAGAGGAGATGGTACGCCAGCTCCAAGAGAGTATGAAAATGATGCAGCAGGATGCTGTCCGACAGGCAGAGTTCGCCAAGCAGCAGGCCACGGTAATGAATGAACAAGCAGAGTTAATCGTAAGGTTACAGCAGCAAACCAGAGCATCTACTTCGCAGCAAGTTCCTCCCCCGCCAGGAATTCCAACCCCCGGGGAAACAGCTAATGTTCAGAATGATGCAGACGTTCCCACGGGTCCACCTCTACCCCCGATCCTACCCCAAATCCAACCCCAGTTATCCAAAACACCCACCAACCTACCAGACTCTCCCTTTGAGTTCGAAACAATTCCCACAGCTTTAAAGTTGAGTAAACTTGAAAAGCTATTCAAGAGATCCCAGGGAGTCAAGACCATCCCTGACATCGAAGATGGATATAACGACGCAGCTGTGACGCTGCCTGACAGATTCAAAATGCCGTACATTGATCGATTTGATGGGTCTGGGGACCCCATGGTGCACCAGAGACTGTTTTCAGACATCTTAAGGCCAATGGGCCTCAGTAGATTTCAGAAGCTGTCTCTGTTCGGCCGAACCCTATCGGGTGTGGCGGCCATATGGTATGCCAAATTAGAAGATGATGTCAAGAGAAACTGGGACGAGATGGCCGAGGCCTTCATTACGCAATACTCATACAATACACAAATCGAGATTACAACCCGTGATCTCGAGACAACAAGGCAAGAGCCTAAAGAGAGCTTCTCAGAATTCGTGACTAGATGGAGGGCCAAGGCTTCGATGATGACCCTAAGGCCTACAGACAAAGACCAGATTCGGATGATTGTGTGCAATCTTTAGCCGAAGTTGATGCAAAAGATGATTGTACTTCCCTTCTCTATCTTTTCTGATCTACATGAAATGGGGGTGCAGATTGAGGATGCCTTAAAGAAAGGCTTAATTGATAATGACCAGGAACAACCCCGAAGAACTTTCAACCGCAACACTAACGCAGGCCCGAGCGGAACTACAACTACAAGAGCCTCCGAAGTGAGCATGGTCACCACCAACCCCCCTCCAAGAACCATGGCAGCTGTGCCATTCTCCGGCGCGTCTCGAAGACATACCCAAACAGCCAAATACCCGTCCAAAAACACAAGAACCTTCGCTCCACTGTATATGCCCTTATCCAAAGCTCTAGGGGTTTTAATCAGAAAAGGGCATTTGAAGCCCCTAGAATCGCGGCCCCTACCAGAAAGACTTCCCCCTACCCACAACCCAGCCAAATAGTTTTGATTTTGCCACTTAACAAAGTGGGTCACTTGACAAAGTGGACTTAAACGTACACAGGCGTGCAGACGCTTTTTGCTAGATTGAACGCTAGAAGGTGATCCTACTGATCTGTGCTTCCGATTACGTCATGAGATTTAAGATCTCATCAATAACGGGGTGATTCAGCCTCGCGAGAAACCCAATATTACAACAAATCCTCTCCTCACACATAACCAAGCTCCACCGCCTAAAAGGATCAACTTCATCCAAATTGGGGTCGTGCCTTACGATCCTAGCATCTATATCACTGCTTCCCACCTGCCTAAGCCAGAGGTATTCCTTCCCGACTGCACCGACTTGTGCGTGATGGACATCTCCATGACCCGACCTAAGCCAACGGTGGTGACTATCGAGAACAAGAGAGAGGAGATCCCAAAGGAGAAGAAGGTTGTTGAGTCAGAGTCTGCAGAATCTGGGAGTCGTGTTGAGAAGGCATATAGTCTGGGTGACTACATTTCATCAATAGGCCAAGATGGGCCAGATGTGGAATTGCCAACAAGGGGAGAATTGTGTGTGATCGAAGGAGATAATCTGGGACAGGGAACAGATGATTTAAGGGCTGTTGAAGAGGACCTCGCCAATCTCCAGTTTTACTGTGACCAAGATCCAGGGGACGCAGCAATCAACTGGTTTGATTATGAGGAATCAGCAGAGGCTACTGGGTGGTTGGATGACCAAACGGATGTGGTAGAAGAGTTCCAACTAGGACAGGGTCTGGCAGGGGCATGAACGTTGGTGACAGTCGAGGGAGTCGGAAATCAGAATGCGTCGCCGGTGTTAAGAATTTTGCTTGGGATTGAAGCATTCTGAATACAAGAATTATTGAGCAGCCAGCTGTGTTGATATGGTTGGAACAGGAAAGATTTGAAGATCCCGCGAGAATTAGAAAGGCAAAGGCCCATGTGGGGACTGAAACTGCTGTGTGCCCAGGAACAGAGCATGCTGTGAGCATAGGGATGGAAGGTACCGCGAGTACGAAAACGGTCATACCAGAGCCGGACAGGTGTCTGTCGGTTGCTGATGGAATGTGATGGGAGGACGATGATCTATGTCTTGCCCACAAAGACGAAGATTGGGGGAGCAACCAACCTGATGACACCTGGTACCTTAGAGAAGTCAATCACATGACTAGGAGTGGACGGTATTTCAAGCCTCCACACCTAGATCAACCAGAGGCGTCTGGGAAAGATAAGGATGCCGAGAAGCAAAAAGAGAAACAACTTGAGGAAGAGGCTGTACTAAAGCAGTTAAAAAAGATACAAGCAGACATCTCCATCTGGGGACTGCTTATGGCATCACGAGTGCACAGACAGGCTGTCCTATCAGCCATGGACAAGGCAAAGCTTTCGATAGAAACTACACCAGAACAGCTAGTAGGCTTAGTTTTTCTTGGAGGAGCTACCCCGATGTTGACCTTTTCTGACAAAGAACTGCCACCTGAGGGTGCGAACCACAACAAGCCACTCTACATCTCTGTGGAGTGCTGAAACAAATGGGTACCCGTGGTGCTTGTCGACACAGGGTCCGCCATCAATGTATGTATAGCAAGGACTCCCTATGCAATTAGCTTGAAGATCGCGGACTTTGTACCAACAGCCCAGGTGATTCGGGCATACGATAACACAAGTAGACAGGTCATGGGGACGGTGAAAATTCAGACTAAAGTTGGGCCAGGACAGCATGAGATAGATTTCCATGTCTTAAAGGTGCCGGCAACTTTCAACCTGCTCTTGGGGAGGCCGTGGCTGCATCGAGTGAAGGTCGTCTCGTCCACTCTGCATCAGATGGTGAAATACCCCTATGAAAAGGGAGTAGCCATTGTTTTCAAAAATTCATCGATCTACCCACCTCCTGAAGTATCTACACCAGTCTTAGAAATTGAGCACGGCATGGAGGACGCGTTTATGTCAGGTTTCACCCTTGCTGAGGCTCGGGCTGTACAAAACATCATGGCTGCTAACGAGGGGGTATATGTCATTGCCCAAGCGGTATACCTCATGAACAAGCTTCAACATATCCCCGGGATGGGATTGGGAAAGAGCGGCCGGAAGGGCGTCACAGCATTGGCCGAAGTGCCACATAACCCTCATACCTTTGGCCTGGGTTATCTGCCCACCAAGGAGGATTGGGTAAGGAAAGGAAAGGAAATGGCTGGAAGAGCCAGAGTGAAACAGATGGGGAAGCCTTTTGACTTAATGCACCGGCCCATTCAGGGTACCCTAAACGGACGCTTCGTCCGAGAGGGGGAAAATTTTCCATTCTGTGGTTTTCCGGAGCCTTGGCACAACGCGGAGAGGAAGCGCGTACCAGGGTTCGACATTTTCTTTGACCTACAATTATCTAGAGACAATGTTACCGAAGAGCAGACAGACCCGACAGTCGAGACTGAGCATAGTGGGGAAATGGAGTCTGAGGACACCGAACATGAAATGGGGGTAGCACTGGCATGTCTACTTTCAGATCCTCCGATCGAATAGAATTGCTTGGGGGATAACTTCTCGGTGTCCATGATCGGGAATGAAACGGCTGCGGGCCTACCATCAACTATTTTGGATGCATCCATCGCACCCTCTCTCATTTGGCAATACGAAGAGGGATTTTTATCAAGCAGCACCGGGTCAGGTAGTGAGCCGGAATCTGATTCCACCGAGTCTTGTGAGTCAGAATCAAGTTCCAGCTTGACTGAGTCTGTGTCCGGTATTCCTGGGGGTGACAACCCGGATGCCACAGTCCTGTCCAGGTCGTCTTTTTCTTTCTTCTTTGAGTCTGTTGTAATAGAAGAATCAGACAGTTTAGAAGTACTTAATGTGGTTTCCGAGTACTTTTCTGTGCCTTTGATATATTGCTTAAATCAGGACTTTCAAAATTTCGACAAAAACGACGAGGAAGAAATTCCTCCGGTTTTGCAATGATTAATTGATCAAGAGCGGGAAAGATTTGTTAAACCTTTAGTTGATGAAATCACTACTATGAATATTGGTACTGAGAAGGACCCGCGGCTGGTCCAGATCGGGTCCACGTTGTCTTCGGAGGAACGCGAGCGCTTAGTCACTTTATTAAAAGATTTCAAAGATGTTTTCGTATGGTCCTACGAAGACATGCCTGGAATCGATCCTGAGATTGTACAGCATCGGATCCCTCTTGACCCCGAGGCCCGACTTGTCAAACAGAAACTCAGAAAGATTCGTCCAAACTGGGCCATCAAGATTAAGGAAGAGGTCACCAAACAAATCGATGCAGGCTTCCTGCTGGTATCCGAATAGCCGACTTGGTTGGCCAACATTGTTCCAGTGCCGAAGAAAGATGGCAGAATCGGAGTATGCGTGGATTTCAGGGATTTGAACAGAGCTAGTCCAAAGGACGAGTTCCCCTTGCCACATATTGATGAGTTGGTGGATTTCATGGCAGGGCATCCTCTGCTTTCGTTTATGGATGGCTTCTCGGGTTACAATCAGATAGTGATGGCACCTGAAGACCGGGAAAAGATTGCCTTCACCACCCCGTGGGGGACATACTGCTACAGAGTGATGCCGTTTGGGTTGAAGAATGCTGGAGCTACATATCAACAGGTCGCGACCACAATATTGCATGACATGATCCACAAAGAGGTTGAGGTGTACGTGGACGACATGATTGTCAAGTCCAAAGAAAGGGAGGGCCACTACACAGCCTTGCAAAAGTTCTTTCAAAGGATCAGAGAATTTCGGTTGCGGCTGAATCCTTAGAAGTGTACGTTCGGTGTCACAGCAAGGAAAATGCTGGGATTTCTTATTACACAGAGAGGTATCGAAGTCGACCCTTCCAAAATCAAGGCCATCCTAGAAATGCCACCACCAAGGACTGAAAAGGAGGTGCGAGGCTTTCTGGGTAAAGTGAAATTCATAAAACGGTTTATCTCAAAATTAACCTTGACTTGTGAACCACTTTTTGGTCTCCTAAAGAAAGGAAAGAAATTCCAATGGTACGGCCGATGCCAAGCTACTTTTGAACAGATCAAGGAATACTTACAGAACCCGCCTGTGTTGTCACCACCAGAGCCGGGGAGACCATTGATATTATACCTTTTAGTGACTGAGATTGCAATAGGCTGCATGCTCGCGCAAGAATCAGAGGATAAGGTCGAAAGAGCCATCTACTATCTGAGTAAGAAGATGCTAGAATATGAGACTCGCTACACACCGTTGGATAAGGCCTACTTAGTTTTGGTATGGGCTACCAGGAAGCTGCGGCACTACCTGTTAGCTCACTTCGTAATGTTGGTTTCACGACTCGATCGCATCAAATATCTTTTGGAGAAACCGGCACTTACGGGTAGGCTAGCTCGTTGGTTGCTGTTGCTTTTCGAATTCGATCTAAAATATGTGATGCGCAAGTTAGTCAAAGGAAGAGCAGTGGCAGAGTTCTTAGCCGATCATCCAGTGGAAGGGGGTGAAGCAGTTGAGTACTTATTCCCAGACGAGGCCATTTGGCACATCGAAGATGAAACTTGGACGATGTAGTTTGACGGAGCGTCAAACCAGTACGGGTATGGGATAGGGATGTTGCTAATAGCACACGGTAAGTCCCGTATCCCTCTAGCATTCAAACTCCGATTCAAAGTCTCGAACAACGAAGCAAAATATGAGGCATGCATTGCAGGTCTAGAAGCAGCCCTAGAACTAGGGGCAAGACGGTTGGACGTCATCGGGGACTTGAACCTTGTTGTGTCTCAAGCAAAAGGAGACTGGAAAGTCAAAGAAGAAAAGATGATGATGTATCACCGGACCTTGGACTTGTTAATTCCTCAGTTTGAGAAGCTAAATTTTGCTCATCTACTAAGAGAGAACAATAGGTTTGCAGATTCTTTAGCAACTCTATCTTCCATGATAGACATCCCGTCCGGAGTCCGGATGCGTCCCGTCATCATTGACCAGAAATTTGCACTAGCCTACGAGTGAATTGCTGCTATAGATGAGGTTCAAGACGAAAACCCCTGGTATTACGACATTTGGAATTTCTTGGAGAAGGAAGCATACCCGCCAGGGGTAAATGCCAAGGATAAAAGGGCAATCAGAAGAATGGCTGTTCAGTTCATCATCTGCGGAGGCAAATTGTATAAGAGAGGTCACTTGGGAATGCATAAGCTATGTGTAGAAGCTGAGGAATCAAAACGCTTGATGGAGGCCATCCACGGAGGAGAATGCGGTGCGCATATGAACGGAGTAATGCTAGCACAGAAGATCCTCAGACAGGGTTACTACTGGTCCACCATGAAGGAGGATTGTGTCTGTTTTGTTCGGCGATGCCACAAGTGTCAGATCAACGAAAACCGCATGAACATCCCGCCGTCGAAGCTGTACAACATGACTTCACCATGGCCATTTTCAGTTTGGGGAATTGATGTGATCGGGGCTGTCACTCGAAAGGGGTCGAATGGGCATGAGTTCATCTTGGTCGCGATAGATTACTTTACAAAGTGGGTCGAGGCCCAATCATATGCCGTGTTGAAGGCGTCGCATGTTCCAAAGTTTATCAGAAATAACATCATCTGTCGCTACGGGGTCCCAAACGAGATTATTTCGGATAACGGTTCCCATTTCAAGAAGGAAGTGATTGACTTGTTAGAGAAATACAACGTGGCTTTTCACAAGTCATCCACATACCGGCCGCAAACCAACGTAGCGGTCGAGGCCACCAACAAGAATATCAAACACATACTGCAGAAGATGGTGGAAAGCTACCGGGATTGGCCAGATAAGCTACCATTTGCTCTGTGGGGCTACAGGACTTCAATTAGGACTTCTACCGGAGCGACTCCGTATTCATTGGTGTATGGGATGGAGGCCATTCTACCTATTGAAATTGAGGTTCTGTCTTTGCGAGTATTGACTGAGTGTCAAATAGTCGAAGCAGATTGGCAGCAGAGCAGGTTTGAGGAACTCATGCTCTTTGATGAGAGAAGACTGAAAGCACTGTACCATGTTCAAGGTTACCAGCGCAGAATTGCCCGAGCTTTCAACAAGAAAGTCAAGTCCAGGAATCTAAAGGAATGAGATTTGGTGCTCAAGGACAACCGAGCCCCCATCCACGACCCAAGGGGCAAGTTTAGACCCAATAAGACTGGTCCCTACATCATCAAAGCTATCTAGTCGGGTGGAGCTGTGGTTCTGATGGATCTAGATGGCCTAGAGTTCTCCCAACCGATCAACATGGACAAGTTGAAGAAATATTACCCTTGAGAGGCTCGCTAGGCCGAAAACCTGAAAGGGCAACCTAGGCAAAAGTTAGAGCATTGAAAAAATTGAAAAATACAAAAAACTGAGCTCGCAAGGTTGAAAACCCGCAAAGGGCGGCCTTGGCAAAAGTTAGAGCGTAAAAGGAGAGCGAAAATACTCGAGTGAACCCGAGCTTGACCTACGTAAGGCTTGATTCCCATCTTTGGGATACGTAGGCAACTTCATCCTGGAGTTTAGCCATAAACTTTTCCCCGATCAACTTTGTCCATTTGATCATCTCGGCCATCTTTGTCTATTCAGCATTCAAGAGTTCGGTTATGATCTCTGGTGCAGTGCTCTTCAGACTAGGGGCAACTTTCCGTTGCTGTGCAGTGCTGTGGTGCTATTCAGACTAGGGGCAACTTTCCAGTTGCAGGGATCTGGGGTTGTGCATCTCAGTGACAGATTTCAGGCATGTCCAGTTCTGATCCATATCAAAAATAGTTTTGAAAAGTTTTGATAAAAGTTGGCTTTGTTCAAATTAATCTTTTTACAACTAAGACCATCTCTAGACCAAAACGGGAAATTTTCAGTACCATAACCTTCAAAGTTCATTGATTTCAGTACAGAGTCCTCCTGCTCTTGCATACAAATTAAAGTTGCTGTTTATTACATTCATAAGGAAAACTTGAAAGTACTAATAAAGCAATAAATCTGGGGCATAGCCAAGTCAGGTGTTCCTGCGCCCCCTCCCAGAGCTGGTCGAAACCCTCGGTGCCAAGTTGGGCCCGATCTGTGCCTCCTCATTAAGCCAATCTACGCACTCATCAGACAAAGTACAACTGAAAGTAGGAGCGGGGGCCAGGAGTTCTCTTGTCCTCCACGCTGTGGCCTGCCGAACAAACTGCACACCTCGAAATGGAAAGGCAGCTGGATACTCTATCCCCTCTGGCGGGCAAATCTGGTCGTGGCCAAACTGGCACTGGAACCGGAACAAAAAGTAGAACACACAGTGAGTCAGACCAATCAACTGAATCCCGATCTGTCGGGACATGCTGTAGCCCATTGCCGGTAGATTGAGCCAAGGGCACCGCCAAGCAATGCGATCTGCGGACAGGCTGCACATCCAATCAAACCACCATCCCTCGTCAAGGGCATTGACTAGACATTGCCTGAAGAAGTAGCCGTGAGCTGAGTGCGCTGGGCAAGAGTCCACAACCTGTAACTTATCCATCAACCACACCTGGGAAGGGATGAAAAATGAGAGAATAAAGAATAGAGAGAAGTACGATGAGAGAAAAGTGAGAAAAGGGATTTTGTGAGAAAAACCGAGCTTGAGGGTCGAGTGATGTGAGCAATACATATGTAAGATTGGGTGGGAAACATTACCTGCAGCAGTAGTGGACTCCCCGCAAATCTGGTCGTCTCTCGATGATAAAAGGCGTCTAAGCCCATCAACGTCTCTGCCAGAGTCATGGCAATGCAGCTCTTACCCTCCTTTAAGCCAAGGGCAACCTTGATCAATTGGACACTAGATCCCCCGGAGCCTGAGGAAAACAGAAAATGAGATAGCACGCATAAACAGAGGGCATGTCGCCGGAAGCCTTGCCAATGATGGTCACCGCGGTCACCGGTATCCGAAAACTGATGAATCAAACTCAGAATATCTAGCATTCCGTCACAAATCAGAGATCGAGCGCCATACATAGTGAGTCCACACATTCGCCCTAAGGTCTGAACATGACCAAAGTTATGCTGGGGTAAGATCTCCTCGTCACGCTCGGCTTCCATTAAAGCTTGAAAATCTTCGAAGGTAGGGCATACTTCTTGCCCGCTAAAGCTAAAGACATGAGTCGCCGGGTTCCAAAACCTCGCTGCAGCATGAAGAAACGGAAAGTGCAGCGGAGTGCGACTCAGAGTGAATAGTGTTATGCGGAAACCCCAGAAATTCAGCTTTTTCGAGCCATCTAAGTTGTTAATCCAAGACGAGAGATTCTGGGTAAGAAATCCCTCCATTTCGAGCAAATCAGTGTTGAATTGAGTACAACTACGAAGCTGGGGCCTTTTGTAAGAGGATAAGATTGAGTGGAGGACAGGTGTCAACATTCTGGTGATTCTTTCATTAATGGCCGGCCGGCCAAATATAGTGCTGACCGACCACCACTTTTGGCCGATCGATCAAAGATTCTGGCCGATGGACGTTTCTTGAGGCCGGTGGCTTTCTCCCGTGGCTGGTGGTCTTCCTGTTTGTTCCCTGATCTATTTATATGTTGAAACATGCTGAGAATTTTGAGAATACCACCACTTCAAAGTATCGGAATTGATACTGGTAACCTCCCCTTGTGGTCAATGCACCTCCCGTGCCCTTGTTCGGGTCAACTATGTGGTTTGGCGCCTTCATTACTCGAGACAGTGCAAGAAAGTACACTTTCGGAACATTAGTAGGCCTTCGAGTTGACCTCAAGAGCGATGCTCGGAACGCGCAAGGAACGTCCCTTCCCGTATCCTTTTCGTATCTTGTGAATTCCACAAATCACTTCAATTATACCATGTTACAGTGCTTGGCATTTCAACATCATGAAAAACTGGTCCTTACCATATTTCAAGTTTCTATACACATTGCATGCGTTGTTGTGTTATGCTTTACTTACATGTGTTCAATTTCAAGTTTCTATACACATTGCATGCGTTGTCGCGTTATGCTTTACTTACATGTGTTCAAGTTCCTTTTATACACATTGCTTGCGTAGACCGCATGCTTTACTTACATGTGTTCAATTTCAAATTTCTATACACATTGCATGCGTTGTTGCGTTATGCTTTACTTACATGGGTTCAATTTCAAGTTTCTATACACATTGCATGCGTTGACACGTTATGCTTTACTTACATGTGTTCATGTTCCTTTTATACACATTGCTTGCGTAGACCGCAAGCTTTACTTACATGTGTTCAATTTCAAGTTCCTTGCTATACACATTGCTTGCGTAGACCGCATGCTTTACTTACATGTGTTCAATTTCAAGTTTCTATGCACATTGCATGCGTTGTTGCGTTATGCTTTACTTACATGTGTTCAATTTCGAGTTTCTATACACATTGCATGCATTTTCGCGTTATGCTTTACTTATGTCATGACCCCAAACCGCCCCTAGTAGTTTGGTACCGTGATGGCCAGTAATCCGTGATTACCGAAGGCCAACTTTCAAAAACTTAACACAATCAGAGTATAATGAACGGGGCTCACCAATGCGGAAGCAATAAATCAAATACAAGTGGTCCATAAGAGCTGTGCGTAGATCAAATGCAATGCCAAACATTTCCAATTAACTTTACAAGTTGAATACAACAAGGTAAAAGACGTATTACATCTTGATCAAAAGGCTTCTTGAGCCGACATATACAAAATACAGCAAATACAAGCCAAGAAGCATGATTTTCAAGAATTGCCGACATAAAGATAAATGACATTGCCGACGTAAATACAAAACAAAGCCGACATAATCGTGAGTCCAAATAAGCTTTCAAAACAGTCTAGGTGTCACCGACGTCCTGCTCATCACCTACATATATATAGAGGGGGTGAGCTTGGGTACTCAGTGAATGGTACTAAAAATAAAGGTTTGCATGAATAAAGCCGGAGTCTTTCAAAATAAACGAATCAAACTTTACCAAGACAAGGGATGAACCGTATTCATCAATCAAATATCACAAGTCACAAGGGATGCTTACTGACATCGACGAAACAAGGAATGAACCGTATCCATCAATCAGGTATTACAACATCGGCGAAGCAAAGGATGAACCGTATTCATCAATCAGGTATTACAACATCAGCGAAGCAAAGGATGAACCGTATTCATCAATCAAGTATTACAAGTAACAAGGGATGCTTACTGACATCGGCAAAGCACATCAAGCTCATCAAACAAGGGTTGTACGATCCGTAATCATTTAGTCAAAGGTACTGCGAAAGTTTATAGTCCTCCAGCACAAGGGACTTGTTTTACTTAGGCCCGTAGCCCGATTTAACATAGTAATCTTTTCAAGAAAGGACCGTATCCTTTTACACTTAGTACTGCGAAAGTTTAGAGTCCTCCAGTACAAGGGATTGATGTTACTTGGGCCCGTAGCCCGATTTAACATAGCAAAACTGGTGTTACTTAGGCCCGTAGCCCGATTTAACAAGGACCGTATCCTTTTATACTTAGTGTTGCGAAAGTTTAGAGTCCTCCAGCACGAGGGACTTTCCAAGAGAGGACCGTATCCTTTTCAAAGATGGCATCAAAACAAGGATTATACTTGACACATCAAAACAAGAGCCATTCATTCATGCTTAACAAAACACTTTTGTCAAAACAAAGCAAGCAAGATTTATCAAAACAAGTATAACATAGCTTTATCAATAATACCACTCACCTAGTTCTTCAGGTGTAGACTCAAAGCATAGATCAAAGTCCTACAACCACATAGCAAACCACATTCTCAAAACAAGCCTTACATGCATGCAAATGATCTCGGCATCCTCACCAGATCCAAGTCAAAAACAAAGCAAGACACGATGGGAGTTTAAACACTGCTCCCGTCTCATGAAAACACACTGGGTACCAACCAGGTCTTTGCCGAGGTCCCACACATCCTTGCCAAGGTGTCGTCCCGCTGGCCTTATTCAAAAGCAAAGTCGGAAAACCTGGGTTTCCCTTTGAAGAATATGAAGAACATGATCATTTGGAAGGTGGATGCAAGCTCACAACTTGTTACAAAATTCGAGTTTTCAAACCAAAAGTTCAAAACATGGACCTGGGTACCCATACAAGAAGGTCATGCAAGATCAATCACAAAAACATGATTCTTTTTCCAAACTTTTCGATCAAAACGAGACTTTCTTCAAAAACACATGAAAAACCATTTTCTCTTTCTAAAACCAACTTCAAAACGATGCATGACATGCAAAACAAATCCGATCATGCAATGCAGCTAGATATACAGCAAGAACAATCAAAGGGGATCAAGATTCTAACCTCAAAACTCGGATTTAACGGTTCAAGCCACAAGGATCAAGCTTGGAAGACAACTTTCACTCAAGAACTTCTCTTCCTCCTTAAGATCAAGCTTGGAAGACTTACTCTCACTCAAGAACTCCTCTTCTTCCTCTCAAGAGCTTCTCTCTCTAAAGGCAAAGATTTGAGACAAAAATGATTTGTTTCTAGGTCTGCCGGCTGTCTTAACAATCAGTTCGGACACGTGGCGCTACCGGGTTGGCTCAACTCAAAAAGGTGATTGATAGATAAGACAAGTCTCTGACAAAGCGTATGCAGCAAGCTGGGTAAGACACATTGGCAAGTAAAGACATCGGCTCAAATCAAGGATCCGGCAACAAGATAACAAGGACATCGGCTAGGGAGGACGACACTTGACTAAGCTGTGCCACACCTTGGCCGGGGTGTGCCACATCTCGGCCTAGGCCATACCTGCCCAAGGACAAGGTTCAGCAAGTGCAAAAGCATCTCGGCAACAAGCCCGAGGTGAAGATAGGGGTCGACCAATGCCTCAAAATAGTTCTAAGTACAAGGGTTCAAAGGCGAACTAAGCACAAGATTACATCGGCCACACACACACCGAACAAGGAACAAAGGCACGCAAGCAATACTTAAACAAAACAAGGCAAGCAAATCCTTCAAATTAACATAACAAGGCAAGATCATGCATGAACGTATGCAAGTATGACAAGAGTAAGGTGAGGGTTGTTACATCCTACCCCCATTAAAGAAGTTTGGTCCCCAAACTTAGATTACCTTGCTCCTTGAACTACTCCGGATAACGGATTCTCACATCCTCTTCCTTTTCCCACGTGGCTTCTGTGCCATAATGTTCCTTCCATTCGACCTTTATCATCGGTATCGATTTGTTTCTCAATTGTCTCACTTGTATGTCAATAATCCTCATTGGCTTCTCCTCGTAGCCCAAATCCTCATTAATTGTGATCTCGGAATGATCAATTACATGTAGCGGATCTCGGATGTACTTCCTCAACATCGAAACATGAAACACATTGTGGACTTGGCTCAAATCTGGCGGCAAAGCAAGTCTGTAGGCAACGGGGTTAATTCTCTCAAGAATTTCAAATGGTCCAATATACCGTGGTGCCAATTTACCTTTCTTTCCAAATCTTGAAACTCCTTTCATTGGTGAAACCCTCAGGAATACATGATTCCCAACTTCGAAATCTAACTCATTCCTTCTCTGATCGGCGTAGCTCTTTTGTCGGCTCTGGGCAGTTTTAATCCTCTGTTGGATAAGTTTAATCTTCTTTGTCGTCACCTGAATCAATTCGAGACCAAGCAGAGCTTTGTCTCCAACTTCGGGCCAACATATCGGCGACCTACATTTTCTTCCATACAAGGCTTCATACGGCGCCATGCCAATACTAGCTTGATAACTGTTATTGTAAGCGAATTTCACTAAGGACAAATGTGTTCCCCAACTTCCTTGGTAGTCCAATACACAAAGTCTAAGCATATCTTCAAGCGTCTGAATTGTCCTCTCAGTCTGCCCATCTGTCTGGGGATGAAAAGTTGTACTAAATCTCAGCTCGGCTCCAAAAGCCCTCTGCAAACTCTGCCAAAATCTAGAAACAAATTTAGGATCTCGGTCTGACACAATTGATATCGGTACTCCATGAAGTCTGACAATCTCGTTCACGTATAACAAGGCAAGTTGATTGGCGTTAAATGTAGTCTTAATAGGTAGAAGGTGTGCTGACTTAGTTAATCTGTCAATAACGACCCAAATCGAATCCATACCTTTCGGTGTCTTCGGCAACCCAGTCACAAAATCCATGGAGATATGTTCCCATTTCCACTCAGGAATCGGCAAAGGTTGAAGAAGTCCTGCTGGTCTTTGATGTTCTGCTTTCACTTGCTGACAATGTAAACACTGGGACACGAATTCGGCTATCTCTCTTTTCATGTTTGGCCACCAGAAGGTCTGCTTCACATCTTGATACATTTTGGTGTTCCCTGGATGGACAGCAAACTTAGAACCGTGAGCTTCCTGCAAAATTTTCCTCTTCAACTCTGGGATGTCGGCCACACATAACCTTCCTTCAAACTTGAGCACTTGATTTTCGATGGTATACCCTGGTCTCAGCCTTGTGTCAATCTCCTCGGCTATTTTCTTGAGGAAGTTATCCTCCATCTGTCTTGTCTTTATCTCATCAACAATAGTCGGCTCCACTGTCATCATGGTCAAGCACGCCAAATTTCCATCTGACTTTCTGCTCAAAGCGTCGGCTACACTGTTAGCTTTTCCCGGGTGATATTGAATTTGCATATCATAGTCTTTCAACAACTCAAGCCACCTTCTTTGTCTCAAATTCAATTCCTTCTGTGTGAATAGGTACTTTAAACTCTTATGGTCTGTAAAAACTTGACAAGAAGCTCCATACAAATAGTGACGCCAAATCTTTAAAGCAAATACCACGGCTGCTAATTCTAAGGCATGGGTAGGATAGTTTTTCTCATGAGGTTTCAACTGACGAGATGCATAAGCTATAACCTTACCCTTTTGCATTAGTACACAACCCAAACCCTTATGCGATGCATCACTATAGACATGAAATTCTTCGTTACCTGATGGTAGTACAAGTACTGGTGCTGTAATTAACCTCGTCTTCAGTTCCTGGAAGGCTGACTCCCGATCTTTAGTCCATTCATACAGTGTTCCCTTCTTAGTCAGTTGCGTCAATGGAATTGCAATCCTTGAGAAATCTTTCACAAACTTTCTGTAATAACCTGCCAAACCCAGAAAACTACGAATCTCGGATACATTAGTCGGCCTCGACCAATTTACTACGGCTTCAATTTTGCTAGGATCAACTGAGATACCTTCTTCATTAATCACATGACCCAAAAATCAGATGGTAGAAAGCCAAAACTCACACTTGTTAAACTTAGCATACAATTTCCATTCTCTCAAAATCTGTAAGGCAAGTCTCAAATGATTTTCATGTTCAACTTCACTCTTGGAATAGATCAATATATCATCATTGAAAACAACTACAAACTCATCTAAATACTGTTTGAAGATTCTGTTCATCAAATCCATAAATGCGGCAGGGGCATTGGTCACTCCAAAAGGCATTACTAAAAACTCGTAGTGGCCATACCTTGTTCGAAAAGCAGTCTTCTCAACATCCTCGGCTTCAACTTTAAGCTGATGGTAACCAGACCTAAGGTCGATCTTGGAAAAGACTCGAGCAGATCATCAATTCTAGGTAACGGGTACTTGTTCTTAATGGTGACCTTATTAAGTTCTCTATAGTCGATACACAAACGGAGTGTGCCATCCTTCTTTTTAACAAATAGAACAGGTGCTCCCCATGGTGAAGTGCTCGGCCTAATGAATCCCTTATCTAACAACTCTTGCAATTGTAGTTTCAATTCTCTAAGTTCAACAGGGACCATTCTATAAGGTGGTTTGGAGATCGGTTGCGTTCCCGATATAATGTCGACAGTAAACTCTATTTCTCTATCGGTCAGGTGGCCAGGCAATTCGTCTGGAAAGACGTCGGGGAAATCACTAACAATCGGGATGTCGGCTAAGCTAACATTTCCATTCTGATCACTCAGTATACTACACAAGTAACCTCGACACCCCTTCTGAATTAACTTACAGGCCTTAATGGACGAAATCAAGTATGGTGGGGGCACTATCCCTTTACCCTGGAAAATAACCTCGGCTAGGTTTGGGGGTCTTAGTGTGACACTTTTCGAAACACAATTAATAGACGCATCGTTTGCAACTAACCAGTCCATTCCCAGTATAATATCAAAATGAGCTAGGTCTAGAGGCATTAGATCTACTAGCAATTCAACATCCTCAATCACAACAACACATGCTCTGTAAATGGATGCAACAATCATAGATCTCCCCGATGGAGTAGATACAGACAACACATAATCAAGGGGCTCTAGTTCTCTATTAATTTTCTCGGCAAACTTAGTAGATATAAACGAATGAGTAGAACCCGAATCGATCAACACATAGGCATCTTGGGAGCAAATTAGTAACATACCTGACACCACTGCCTCAGCATTCTGAGTGTCTCCTGGTACCAGTGCAAACACTCTGCCCTGTCTAATCTGCCCTTTCCCAGCATTTCCCTTCTGAACGGAACCCGAGGTATTCTCTCATTTCTTGTTGTTATCAGTCTTTGTTCAGCAAACTTAGTAGACATAAACGAATGGGTAGAACCCGAATCAATCAATACATAGGCATCTTGGGAGCAAATTAGTAAAATACCTGACACCACTGCCTCAGCATTCTGAGTGTCTCCTGGTACTAATGCAAACACTCTGCCCTGTCTCATCTGTACTCTCCCAGCATTTCCTTTCTGAACGGAACCCGAGGTATTTTCTCCTTTCTTGTTGTTATCAGTCTTTGTTTTGGGGCAATCTCTCACATAATGGCCCATCTCACCACATTCATAGCAGGCTCCAGACGTCCGACGACAGATCCCGAAATGTTGCTTCCCGCAATCCGAACACGTCGATTTGGAACTCCCTTCCTGTCTTAGGTTACTAGTACTGACCATGTTCATTCTCTTCTTGGTGCCCAGTTGTCCTCGGCGGTTGTCATAGTTCTGCCTTTTTCGCTGGTTCTCTCCCGAGCTCTGGTATCGATTCAAATTAGCTTCGGCCTGGATGGCTTTGTCCAATACTTCGGCATAAGTCGGCATATCGAGCAAACTAACCCGGTCTTGAATCGGTCCACGAAGCCCACACTCGAACTTCCTGGCCTTCATATATTCATCGTTGGCCATGTGAGGTACAAACCTTACCAATTCAGTAAAAGTGCGGTCATATTCTGCCACTGTTCTGTTGCCTTGCGTTAGAGTATGAAATTCGGTAGCCTTGCGGTTTCGAACACTTAGGGGAAAATGTTTCTTGTAGAACAGCTCTAAGAATTGAGTCCAGGTCAGATCTGGATTGCTCCCTCTAACCATCATCCACCACCTGCGAGCGTCATCATCTAATGTGAATGTTGCCAACGTCACTTTCTGAGCGTCGGTGCTAGGGAAGATCTCGAACAACTTTTCCATCTCCAAAACCCATGCCTCAGCCTTCATTGGCTCTATACCCCAGAGAATCTCGGTGGTCTCATTTTCTTGAACTCCCTGATCAAAGCTATCGTGCCATCCCCATATAAGGCAGGCTGCGGGGGAACTTGCGGCACTGGAGGAGGTGGAGGCGGAATTACATTTCGGCTGTTGGTCTGCTCAGCCTGAGTCGACGTGGCACTGGTGAACTGCTGTCTTGTTTGCCTCAACTCGCGGGCCAAACCCTCAACTAATCTTTCCAGCCTATCCATTCTGTCTTCGGGCTGATCCCGGCCAAGTGGAGGTCTACCTCTCCTCATGATGCTATGAGCGTGCAAGGTATGACTTTAAAACAATTAAGCAAATAACCCGTAGGCAAGCAACAAATAAGCATATCAAGACAATGCACATCTCACGCAAACAACAAATACCATGATGCAACCCCAACATCTTTCTAAGGGAAAACCTACGCTCTTTAGGACTTAAGTGTGTGAATAACGTATACCGAGGAACTTGTGCTCTGATACCACTCTGTCACGACCCCAAACCGCCCCTAGTAGTTTGGTGCCGTGATGGCCAGTAATCCGTAATTACCGAAGGCCAACCTTTCAAAACTTAACACAATCAGAGTACGAATATAGGGGGCTCACAAATGCGGAAGCAATAAATCAAATACAAGTGGTCCATAAGAGCTGTGCATAGATCAAATGAAATCGGGTTCCCTCCGAGCGATGGGCAAAAATCTGTACATAAGTGTGTGTGGGTGTGTGCTGTCTTCCATCCCGCACTGTTCTTTCTCCCTTTACTTACCCTGCTTGAGTTTAGTATTTGGGCTACTCTAATTTAGCATACCTTTATGCTATGCATGTGTTCATCCATGCATTTGTATTGGCATGCATTAGGTCGTACATCACGCTAACATTGCTCATATTCAATTCCAACTGGAATACTGTGATAGTATTGTGCATTTTCACAATTGACATGTTTTAGGGATAGCCAGCCTATTCTAGCAACATTTTTGTATGCGAGCCATTGAGGCACTTCACATGGACTTGGATCATGCATGTTTGCTAACAAGTCTATTTGTTCTTGCATTGGAGTACTATGTAATATTTCTGCTTTAGCATATCGACATGAGTGTGAATGTTCATAACATGCGTGCTTACATGTGCTAGATCGTTATGTGCTAAACGTTTTGAAAAGCCTCTGGGTGGAGGCCGGATTGCTTGAGTGCGGCAAAAACTCGTTGAAATCGTATTATTAGCCTACTTGGAGTAAAATTCCAAAGCATTTCAAAACCGAACCGGATATACAATGTTTATTCCAAAATTAGGTCAATCTAGTCTAATACTTTGTCTGCGCCCATAACAATAGTAATTCTAGGCTAAAATGAAATAAGAACACGTAAAGTTTTTTCAAATACGGATATCACTGGTTAGTTAGAGGCGGTCTTTTCGACGCGGGCGAAGGGGTCGCTCATGCTGCGCTTCCCGATCGTAACCCAAGCTCCCGAGCCGAGAACACTCTCGGTGAAGGAGGACATGTGGCCTTCGGCACCGAGTCAGGGTTCTAAATCTCCCATAAACAAAAAATATTTAGGTGGAGACTCGTATACTGGCAAAAGCAGTCCATGTTGGCACTATTTTTTCAATAAAATCTGTTTTCTCAAACATTTGCCAGATTTGGACTCTTTGGTTCAGATTTAAACTCGTGACTTACAAAATGCGAGTCCGAACTGTAGGGCGAGCCCACGCGGCCCGCGGTCTACACATATGAAAAAACCATTTTCTCTTTCCAAACCAACTTCAAAACGATGCTGACATGCAAACAAGATTCGATCATGCAATGCAGCTAGATGATGCAACAACAACAATCAAGGTAGATCAAGATTCTAACCTCAAAACTCTAATCTAAC
This sequence comes from Camellia sinensis, assembly GCF_004153795.1. NCBI lineage: Eukaryota > Viridiplantae > Streptophyta > Magnoliopsida > Ericales > Theaceae > Camellia > Camellia sinensis. Next base: position 1,124,152 of record NW_021027470.1, read on the forward strand.
GGTCAAACCACAAGATAAAGCTTGAAAGACACTCTCACTCAAGAACTCCTCTCTTCCTCTAGAGCTTCTCTCTCTAAAACAAGATTTGAGACAAGAAAATGATTTGTTTCAAGGGTCTGCCGGCTGCTTAACAATCAGCTGGACACGTGCGCTATCGGGTTGGTCAGCTCAAAAGTGATTAATAGATAGACAAGTCTCTACAAAGCCGTATGCAGCAAGTCGGTAACAAGCACTCGGCAAGTCAATGAATCGGCTAATCAAGGAATCCGGCAACATGAGGTAACAAAACATCG
>NW_021027470.1:1152157-1159657 GCF_004153795.1 Camellia sinensis
GCTAGGGAGGACGACACTTGACTAAGCTGTGCCACACCTTGGCCGGGGTGTGCCACATCTCGGCCTAGGCCATACCTGCCCAAGGACAAGGTTCAGCAAGTGCAAAAGCATCTCGGCAACAAGCCCGAGGTGAAGATAGGGGTCGACCAATGCCTCAAAATAGTTCTAAGTACAAGGGTTCAAAGGCGAACTAAGCACAAGATTACATCGGCCACACACACACCGAACAAGGAACAAAGGCACGCAAGCAATACTTAAACAAAACAAGGCAAGCAAATCCTTCAAATTAACATAACAAGGCAAGATCATGCATGAATGTATGCAAGTATGACAAGAGTGTTGTCGCGTTATGCTTTACTTACATGTGTTCAAGTTCATTTTATAGACATTGCTTGCGTAGACCGCATGCTTTACTTACATTTGTTTAATTTCAAGTTTCTATACACATTGCTTGCGTAGACCGCAAGCTTTTCTTACATGTGTTCAATTTCAAGTTTCTATACACATTGCTTGCGTAGACCGCAAGCTTTTCTTACATGTGTTCAATTTCAAGTTTCTATACACATTGCTTGCGTAGACCGCAAGCTTTTCTTACATGTGTTCAATTTCAAGTTTCTATACACATTGCTTGCGTAGACCGCAAGCTTTTCTTACATGTGTTCAATTTCAAGTTTCTATACACATTGCTTGCGTAGACCGCAAGCTTTTCTTACATGTGTTCAATTTCAAGTTTCTATACACATTGCTTGCGTAGACCGCAAGCTTTTCTTACATGTGTTCAATTTCAAGTTTCTATACACATTGCTTGCGTAGACCGCAAGCTTTTCTTACATGTGTTCAATTTCAAGTTTCTATACACATTGCTTGCGTAGACCGCAAGCTTTTCTTACATGTGTTCAATTTCAAGTTTCTATACACATTGCTTGCGTAGACCGCAAGCTTTTCTTACATGTGTTCAATTTCAAGTTTCTATACACATTGCTTGCGTAGACCGCAAGCTTTTCTTACATGTGTTCAATTTCAAGTTTCTATACACATTGCTTGCGTAGACCGCAAGCTTTTCTTACATGTGTTCAATTTCAAGTTTCTATACACATTGCTTGCGTAGACCGCATGCTTTACTTACATTTGTTTAATTTCAAGTTTCTATACACATTGCATGCGTTGTCGCGTTATGCTTTACTTACATGTGTTCAAGTTCCTTTTATACACATTACATGCGTTATCGCGTTATGCTTTACATACATGTGTTCAAGTTTCTTTTATACACATTACTTGCGTAGACCGCATGCTTTACTTACATGTGTTCAATTTCAAGTTTCTATACACATTGCAAGCGTTGTTGTGTTATGCTTTACTTACATGTGTTCAATTTCTAGTTTCCATACACATTGCATGCATTGTCGCGCTATGCTTTACTTACATGTATTCAAGTTCCTTTTATACACATTGCTTGCGTAGACCGCATGCTTTACTTACATGTGTTCAATTTCAAGTTCCTTGCTATACACATCGCTTGCGTAGACCGCATGCGTTACTTACATGTGCTCAATTTCAAGTTTCTATACACATTACATGCGTTGTTGCGTTATGCTTTACTTACATGTGTTCAAGTTCGTTTTATACACATTGCATGCATTGTCGCATTATGCTTTACTTACATGTGTTCAAGTTCATTTTATAGACATTGCTTGCGTAGACCGCAAGCTTTACTTACATGTGTTCAATTTCAAGTTCCGTGATATACACATTGCTTGCGTAGACCGCATGCTTTACTTACATGTGTTCAGTTTCAACTTTCTATGCACAGTGGATGCGTTGTTGCGTTATGCTTTACTTACATGTGTTCAATTTCAAGTTTCTATACACATTGTATGTGTTGTCGCGTTATGCTTTACTTACATGTGTTCAAGTTCCTTTTATACACATTGCTTGCGTAGACCGCATGCTTTACTTACATGTGTTCAATTTCAAGTTCCTTTTATACACATTGCTTGCATAGACCGTATTCTTTACTTACATGTGTTCAATTTCAAGTTCCTTTTATACACATTGCTTGCGTAGACCGCATGCTTTACTTACATGTGTTCAATTTCAAGTTCCTTGCTATACACATTGCTTGCGCAGTCCGCATGCTTTACTTACATGTGTTCAATTTCAAGTTTCTATACACATTGCATGCGTTGTTGCGTTATGCTTTACTTACATGTGTTCAATTTCAAGTTTCTATACACATTGCATGCGTTGTCGCGTTATGCTTTACTTTCATGTGTTCAAGTTCCATTTATACACATTGCTTGCGTAGACCGCAAGCTTTTCTTACATGTGTTCAATTTCAAGTTCCTTTCTATACCCCTTGCTTGCGTAGACCGCATGCTTTACTTACATGTGTTCAATTTGAAGTTCCTTTTATACACATTGCTTGCGTAGACCGCATGTTTTACTTACATGTGTTCACTTTCAAGTTCCTTGCTATACACATTGCTTGCATAGACCGCATGCTTTACTTACATTTGTTTAATTTCAAGTTTCTATACACATTGCATGCGTTGTTGCGTTATGCTTTACTTACATGTGTTCAATTTCAAGTTTCTATACGCATTGCATGCATTGTCGCGCTATGCTTTACTTACATGTGTTCAAGTTCTTTTTGTACACATTGCTTGCGTAGACTGCATGCTTTACTTACATGTGTTCAATTTCAAGTTCCTTTTATACACATTGCTTGCGTAGACCGCATGCTTTACTTGCATGTGTTCAATTTCAAGTTCCGTTTATACACGTTGCTTGCGTAGACCGCATTCTTTGCTTACATGTGTTCAAAATCTCTTTATACACATTGTGCACGTTGTCACGTGTTCTTTACTTACATGTGTTTGTGCCTTCACAGCATTGTTATGCGTCCTACTCAACTTGCGTTGTCACGCACTTTCGATTGCATGTTATGCATATTGCTAATGATATCTGTACCTGTTTGGTTTTCTTTCTCTTTCAGGCACGATATTGTATGTATGGCTCGTTTGAAGCTGGTGCAACCAGACGAACCGCGCAGGTATTGTATTCTCCGGGTGAGACGTATCGAGAATTACATAATTCTCTTACATCCTTTCTGCATTGTAGTGTAGTTTGGTGTATGCTAGCTTAAAACTGTCGCATGTTATGCTTCGTTACAGCTTCCTTCGTATGATCATAAGTTATGTTCAGCTCCTTGCATCTGTTGCATTTTTCCCCTGCCTTCGGGCGCATATCTTTGCTTGTCTTGCATGTTTGTCTAAGTCTTCAGCCTTGTCAGAAATGGGTCGTCTCTGGGCTTTGACATTCACTCCCGTCATTGTTAGGACTTTCGAGTTCTGTCAAAGAGGGGCAACTGTAGACACCCCATTTTTGACCGTCCTCAAGGCTTGGACGTCATCGTTTGAACACGCGATGATTATCCATGCTTGTGTTTGTTTTGAGTTTCGAAAAGTCTTGGCTACGCGTCTTGCCTTACAATCTCTTAACTTCTCTGTTTTGTGCCTGGTTGCACCAAGAGCTTGTGGATGTCTTCTTGAGGGAAGAGAGGAGCCTGTCGACCAAGTCACCTGCCCACCGGCCGCCTAGATTTTCAATCGGCCAAACGTGATGGCCGACCGGCTAATTTTACTGCCAGTCGACCACTTTGATGGCCGGCCGGCCAAGTGTGGTTTTCAACAGATATTTCTGTAGACAGCTGGCAGCTGTCATTCCAGGCCATACCCTAGCCCATGCCTAGACGTGGGAGTTCTGAGGGGGGCTGCAGATTGATATATCTATATCAATCAAGCTCTCTCAAAAAAAAAAAAAAAAAAAACACAAGGAGAAGAAAAAGAGAGATACAACTTGAAAGAAGAAAAACATTTTCCTCTCTAAATTTGTCAACTCTCTCCCTATCTCTCTCTTCCAAACCCTTCAAACCCTAAGGTTCTCCCCCCTCCCCTTTACACTACCACTCATAGCCTACAACCTCCATACTCCATTCCAACAACTTGAGGCTGATTTCCAGAGGCTAGAAGCTCATTTCCTTGGACCAAAAGCTGTTGTGTTGTTGTTCTACAAGGGTAAGCTCCTATGTTCCCCTTTTTACACTATTTTGCTCTATATTTTAGCTCATTTTTCTTACATTTTTGGCCTCTGACCTGAACTAGAAATAGTCATATTTTGAGCTCATCTTCATGTTTGATCAAGGGTTTTTCGCTCTTTGAAGCCACCTGCTACCCCTTTCACTTTATCCCTCTTTTATGGCTATTTCTTGCATGATATGTTAGCCCTATTTGTAAGCATTTTTGGGCTTCGAGCCAAACTATAAAGTCCTTATTTTGAGCCCCTCTTAAACTTTGTTGAAGGGCTCTTCACTGTTTGAGGCCAGATTTTGTCCCTTGTCTCTATTCTCTCTTTTAGGGCCATCTTTGCATGATAGTTTAGCCCTATTTGTGTTTGTTTTTGAGATTTGTTATAAACTAGAAAAAGTTTTGTTTTGAGGCCCTCTTGATGTTTGATTAAGGGAATTTTCTTGTTTGAGGTCATCTCCTTCCTCGCATGCCTTATTTCATCATGTTTTGAGCCATACATGTGAGCATTTGCATTGGCCTTGTTTTGGCCTTCTAGCCACTAAAATCCGGTGGATTTTTAGTGGCTGGAACACTATTTTGAGAGTCAAGATTAGAGGGGGGTGACCCCCTCTCTCCTTCTTTTGTTTGGTGGCCTTTTTGGCCTTTCAAAGAGACCCTACCTTGCATGCTTCGAAGTCACTTTCCAGGGTCAATTTGGTGAGTTTTAGGACTATCATATTTGATTTTCAGAGTTGATTTGTCTATGCTAAGTGTCCATCTTGTAGGTGCTTAAGAATCCCTTGCATAGCCCTCTAAAGGAGCTCATTATTTTTGCATGTGTTGGCTTCATTCAGTGGTTATTTAGGCCTATTTTCACATGTTTTGTTCACTGATTTTTCTGTTTTGGTGAGACACCATATGCTTCACACACTTGCCTTGTAAACCACGTTTGCTAGTCAACGTTGCATGCTATTTTAGTCCACCATGCTAGCATATTTTGGACATACTTTGAACTGGAAATGTTCATATTTTGGGACTGTCTTGGTTCTGTCTTCATGCTTCATGATCAAATAATGCATGCTTTGTATAGCTATAAGTCATTCCGCGTGCCTAGTTTCGCGTTTCGGGGTTCATCTCATGCATCGGGTGCCATTTTTCCATGTTTCAGGGCTGTTTAGCATCATACTTCAGTGCTGGAACATATGCCATTGTATTGTTCATGTTTGCATACATCTTGGTCGCCTCATTTTCATCACATGGCCACTGATTTTGGCATGCTTGCGAGCTATCCATATTAGTTTAAGTCCATCATCGCATGTTGTTGCTTGCCATGTTTGCTTACATGTTTAGGTTGCGTGCCTAGTATACACTGCTCATTTGCATGTTCATGTTGCATACTTAGCCTCCATGCCTAGGGTGCATTTCATTGAGCATGCATCCCTTGCCTCTTGATCAACCATGATAGGGGTTGGGGCCCTTTTATGTGTTTTGTGCTTGCATTTCATTTGATATCGAGGTTGCACACTTGGCTTTTGGGCCATCATGCATTGAAATGCGTGATTGATGGCCCGAGGGTCGAGGGCCATGCTCCCTCGAGTCCATTGCATGATAGGGGGTATGGCCATGCATACATTTGCCTAAAAATTCCATGCCATACACTGCTTGCCCTCTGCTGCTGCCAGCTATAGGTTTCAGTAGGAAGAATTGGCCGGCCGACAGAGTTGGGTGCCGACCGGCAAAATATGTTTGGCCGATAGCTTATTCAGTGGTCGGTGATCATCTCCTCCGGCCGGTGGCGTTTGTACTTGGTCGGTGATACCTCCCAGCATCCAAAGAACATATCCTTGGACTTTGGCAGCCTTGGAGGAGCAAGGCATTGTTAATAGAGGCAACAGTGGCATGGTACGGATTTTCGGGCAAGACGAGTCGAGCATGCATCATTCACGCATCCTGAGGCGGGGCTGTGGCCACCTTCTTTCTGCATTTAATTTGTTAATTAATTAGAAATTCTGTAATAATTAATTTGGCATTATTTATTCGGACTATATTATTCTTTCGGACCCTCCGAGCGAGGGCAATTGTGTAATAAGTGTGCGTGAGTGTGTGTATGTCTTCCAACCCCACGTCTTTCTTCCCTTTTATTTACCCGCTTATGATGGTAGACTAGGGCATATTTAAATTAGCATACCTTATGCTATGCATGTGTGCATTCATACATTTGTCTTGCATGCACCAGGCTCGACCCATCATGCTAACTGCATTGTGTTTCAATTCCAAATTGAATACGTGTTAGTTGTAGCATTTCACATGCCATGTTTAGAATAGCTGAGCCCATTTCTAGTTGCATTTCGCATGTGTTGCATTAGCCATCTTAAAGTAGGATCATGCATATGATTACTAACTAGTTTTTGTTTTGGCTTGGAGTACTCGGTAAGCATTTATGCTTTAGCGTACCGCATGCGTGTGAGTGTTGCCATAACAACATGATTGTTGTGAAAAGTATGTCCTTTGAAAGTTGCCTATTGCGTTTGTTATTTGCATTCGTGCTAACCGGTGCTTGCTCGGCTTCCCTAAATGTTTTCGCACGTTCGTTAGGCCTCTTAGTCCTTCGCGGGGTGATTCGTTTGGGGGGTTGGTGCATAGTGTACGTCGTGGCGCGTGAGTTGTGTTTGGTTTGTGCGAGTTGGACGGATCCTTGCCTGTGCTGCGAACTCCACTGGTGCATTCCTCTGTGTCCCTCGGGTAAATGCCTTTAGGTTGTCTTCGACTTGCCTTCGAGCTGTCTGCGCTTCCCTAGTGGAAGGTTCCTTGTGAAAAGCGTGTCCCTCGGGTAATTGCCATTTGGTTGTCTTTGACTTACGAACGAGCTGCCTGTGCTTTCCCAGTGGAAGGTTGTCGCGAAAGTTATGTCCCCCAAAAGTTGCCTGTGGCCTTTTTTTATTTGCAGTGACGCTAACCGGTGCTTGCTCGGCTTCTCTAAATGTTTTCTCATGTTCGCCGGACTTCTTAGTCCTTCGGAGTGTAATTCGTTTTGGGGGGCTGGTGCGTAGTGTATGTCGTGGCGCGTGGGTTGTGTTTGGTTTGTGTGAGTTGGATGGATCCCTGCTTGTGCAGCGAACTCCACTGGTGCATTCCTCTTCATCATCTACGGGATTCCTACAGGTTGCCTGTGCCTTCCCTGGTGGAAGCTCCTTGCGAAAAGTTATGTCCCTCAGTTAATTGCCATTCGGTTGCCTTTGACCTGCCTATGAGTTGCCTGTGCTCCCCTAATGGAAGCTCCTTGCGAAAATTAATGTCCCTCGGTCGGTAGCCATCTGGTTGGCTTTGGCTTGCCTACAAGTTAGTTGCCTGCGCATCCCCAGTGGAAGCTGCCTTGCGAAAAGCATGTCTCTCGAGTAATTGCCATTTTGTTGGCTTTGACTTGCGAACGAGC
>NW_021027470.1:1167157-1174905 GCF_004153795.1 Camellia sinensis
CTGCTCTTATGGACCACTTGTATTTTAGATTATTGCTTCCGCACTTGTGAGCCCCACATATTTATACTCTGATTGTGAGTCAATTTCGAAAGCTGGTCTTCGGTAATCTCGGATTACTGGCCATCACGGCACCAAACTACTAGGGGCGGTTTGGGGTCGTGACAGAATGGTATCAGAGCACAAGTTCCTTGGTATACGTTATTCACACACTTTGAGTCCTAAAGAGCATAGGATTTCCCCTTAGAAGGAAGTTAGAATTGCATCATATTGCTTGCTATGTGAACAAGGTGTGCATTGTCTAGGCATGCTTAACTGTTACTTGCCTATGTGATTACTTGCTCATTTTGTTTTAAAGCCACATTTTGCTTACTCATAGCATCATGAGGAGAGGAAGACCTCCAGTTGGCCGAGATCAGTCGGAGGACAGAATAGACAGGCTGGAAAGGCTGGTTGAAGGTTTGGCCCGCGAATTAAGGCAGACAAGACAGCAGTACGCTAGTGCTACATCGACTCAGGTCGAGCAGACGAACGGCCAGAATGCAGTTCCACCTCCACCCCCTCCAGTACCTCAAGTGCCCCCACAGCCAGCTTTATATGGGGACGGCATGATAGCTCTGATTAGAGAGTTTAAGAAAATGAAACCGCCGAGATTTCAAGGGGGCATAGAGCCGATGAAAGCCGAAGCCTGGGTTTTGGAGATGGAAAAGCTGTTCGAGATCTTTCCCAGCACTAACACCTAGAAGGTGACGTTAGCAGCTTTTACACTAGATGACGACGCCCGCAGATGGTGGATGATGGTTCGAGAAAGCAATCCAGACTTGACCTGGACCCGATTTTTAGAATTGTTCTACACCAAGCATTTTCCCTTAAGTGTTCGGAATCGCAAGGCTACCGAATTTCAGACTCTTACACAAGGCAATAGAACAGTAGCTGAATATGACCGTGCCTTTACAGAGTTGGCAGGGTACGCACCCCAAATGGTCAATGATGAATATATGAAGGCTAGGAAGTTCGAAAGTGGGCTCCGTGGACCGATACAAGATCGGGTTAACATGCTCAACATGCCGACTTATGCCGGAGTGTTGGACAAAGCCATTCTGGCCGAAGCTAACTTGAACAGATACCAGGGTTTAGGAGAGAGCTAGAGGAAGAGGCAGAGCTATGACAATCGCCGTGCACAGTTTAGTACCAAGAAGAAAGCGAACGTCGGCAGTTCAAGCAACCCAAGGCAAGAGAGTGGTACTAAGCCGATATGTTCCAGTTGTGGGAAGCCACATTTCAGGGTCTATCGTCGGGCGTCTGGGGCTTGTTACGAATGTGGTGAAGTAGGCCATTTTGTGAGGGACTGTCCAAAAGTGAAGGCTGGGGAAGGTAAGAAAGATGAGAATACTTCAGGCCCTGTGCAGAAAGGTAACGCTGGGAAGGGACCGATGAGACAGGGCAGAGTTTTTGTACTGGTACCAGGGGACACGCAAATTGCCGAGACAGTGGTGTCAGGTATGCTTTCAATTTGCTCTCAAAGTGCATATGTATTGATTGATTCGGGTTCTACGCATTCATTCATTTCTGCTAAGTTTGCCGAGAAGATTAATAGGAAACTAGAACCCCTTGATTACGCATTATCTGTATCCACTCCATCTGGGAGATCTATGAATGTTGCATCCATCTATCGAGCATGTGTTGTTGTGATTGGGAATGTTGAACTGTTAGCCGACTTAATGCCATTGGACACAATCCATTTCGATGTTATTTTGGGAATGGATTGGTTAGTGACGAATCGCACATAAATTGTGTTTCAAAGAGTGTCACGTTAAAACCCCTGAACCTAGCCGAGGTCACGTTTCAAGGAAAAGGGGTAGTGTCCCCACCATACTTAATTTCATCCATGAAAGCCTATAGATTGATCCAAAAGGGGTGTCGAGGTTATTTGTGTAGCATAATAAGTAATTTGAATGGAGGTATTGAGATAGTCGACGTCCTAGTAGTCAATGAATTCCCCGACATCTTTCCAAATGATTTGCCTGGTCACCTTGTTGATAGAGAGGTAGAGTTTACGGTTGACATCATGTCGGGGACCCAGCCCATCTCTAAAACACCCTATAGGATGGCCCCCGCCGAGCTTAAGGAATTGAAACTTCAACTACAGGAGTTGCTAGATAAAGGTTTTATTAGGCCGAGCACTTCACTCTGGGGAGCACCCGTCATGTTTGTAAAGAAGAAGGATGGCACACTTCGTCTTTGTATTGATTACCGGGAACTGAATAAGGTAACCATTAAGAATAAGTACCCGTTGCCGAGGATAGACGATTTGTTTGACCAGTTGCAAGGAGCACGAGTCTTTTCCAAAATTGACCTTAGGTCAGGTTATCATTAGCTTAAGGTCAAAGCCGAGGATGTTGAGAAGACCGCTTTTTGGACAAGGTATGGCCACTACGAGTTTTTAGTAATGCCTTTTGGAGTGACCAATGCCCCTGCAGCATTTATGGATTTCATGAATAGAGTCTTTAAGCCATATCTAGATGAGTTTGTGGTTGTCTTCATCGATGACATATTGATCTACTCTAAGAGTAAAGCCGAACACGAGGAGCATTTGATGCTTACCTTGCAGACCTTGAGGGATCGGAAACTGTATGCTAAATTCAACAAGTGTGAGTTTTGGCTTTCCACTGTTTCATTTTTGGGTCATGTAATTGATGAAGAGGGTATTTCGGTCGATCCTAGTAAAATTGAAGCCGTGGTGAATTGGCCGAGGCCGACTAATGTGTCCGAGGTTCGTAGTTTTCTGGGATTGGCTAGTTATTACAGAAAATTCGTAAAAGATTTCTCAAGGATTGCAATTCCGTTGACGCAACTGACTAAGAAGGGAGTGGTTTACGATTGGACTAAGGATAGAGAAGTAGCCTTCCAGGAGTTGAAGACGAGGTTAGTCGCAGCACCAATCCTTGTACTACCATCAGGTAACGAAGGGTTCCATGTCTACAGTAATGCCTCGCATAAAGGTCTGGGTTGTGTATTAATGCAAAAAGATAGGGTTATAGCATACGCCTCTCGCCAATTGAAGCCACATGAAAAGAATTATCCCACCCATGATTTGGAATTAGCAGCCGTAGTGTTTGCTTTGAAGATTTGGCGCCATTATTTGTGTGGGACTTCTTGTCAGGTTTTCACAGATCATAAAAGCTTGAAGTACTTGTTCACTCAGAAGGAATTGAATATGAGGCAGAGAAGATGCCTTGAGTTGTTGAAAGATTATGATATGCAGATTCAATATCATCCAGGTAAAGCTAACACCGTGGCCGACGCTTTGAGCAGAAAGATGGTTGGAAATTTGGCATGTCTAACCGCAGTCTTAGTGGAGCCGACTATTATTGAGGAAGTAAAGACAAGACAGATGGAGGATGAATTCTTGAAGAAGGTAGCCGATGAGATTATCACAAAGCCGAGATCAGGGTACACCATAGAAAATCAAGTGCCCAAGTTTGAAGGAAGATTGTGTGTAGCCGACATCCCAGATTTAAAAAGGAAAATTTTGCAGGAAGCTCATGGTTCTAAGTTTGCTGTTCACCCCGGAAACACCAAGATGTATCAGGATGTGAAGCAGACGTTTTGGTGGCCGAACATGAAGGGAGAGATAGCCGAGTTCATGTCACAGTGCCTGTATTGTCAACAAGTGAAAGCAGAACATCAAAGGCCAACAGGACTTCTTCAACCTTTGCCAATTCCTGAGTGGAAATGGGAGCACATCTCCATGGACTTTGTGGTTGGGTTACCGAAGACACAAAAGGGTATGGATTTGATTTGGGTTATCGTGGATAGACTAACTAAGTCAGCGCACTTCTTGCCGGTTAAGACCACCTTCAACGCCGATAAGCTTGCTCTATTGTATGTGAATGAGATTGTTAGACTTCATGGAGTGCCGATGTCAATTGTGTCAGACCGAGATCCGAAGTTGGTTTCCAGATTTTGGCAGAGCCTACAAAGAGCTTTCGGAGCCGAGTTGCGGTTTAGCACAGCTTTCCATCCCCAGACTGATGGACAAACAGAGAGGACGATTCAGACACTTGAAGATATGCTCAGACTATGTGTATTGGACCTCCATGGAAGTTGGGGAGCACATTTGCCTTTGGTGGAATTTACCTACAACAACAGCTATCAAGCTAGCATTGGCATGGCACCGTATGAGGCGCTGTACGGCAGAAAGTGCAGGTCACAGATATGTTGGACCGAGACGGGAGACAAAGCTCTGCTTGGTCCCGAGTTAATTCAAGTAACAACTGAGAAGATTAAGCTCATTCAGCAAAGGATCAAAACCGCTCAGAGTCGACAGAAAAGTTATGCTGACCAAAGAAGAAGGGAGTTAGAATTTGAAGTCGGGGACCACGTGTTCCTAAAGATTTCGCCGATGAAAGGAGTTACAAGATTTGGGAGGAAGGGTAAGTTAGCACCCCGTTACATCGGACCTTTTGAAATTCTTGAGAAGATTAACCTCGCAGCCTACAGACTTGCTTTGCCACCAGGATTGAGCCAAGTCCATAATGTATTTCATGTTTCGATGCTGAGGAAATATATTCGAGATCCGCTACATGTGATTGACTATTTCAGAATTGTAATTAATGAAGATTTAGGCTACGATGAGAAGCCGATACGGATTGTCGATAGGCAGGTGAGGCAATTGAGAAACAAGTCGATACCAATGGTGAAAGTTGAATGGAATGAGCATTACGGGGAGGCTGCTACATGGGAAATGGAAGATGAAATGATAGTCCGACATCCAGAATTGTTTTTGGATCAAGGTAACTTAAGTTTGGGGACCAAACTTCTTTAAGGGGGGTAGGATGTAGCAACCCTCATTTTGACTTAGTCATACTTGCATACATTTATGTATGATCTTGTTTTGTTATGTGCATTTGCATATCTCGTCTTGTTTTGCTCGAGTGTTACTTGCATGATTTGTTCTCACCTGGTGTGTTGCCGAGGTCGTCTTAAGCCTAGGCACCTTCGAGACCTTTGCCACCTAGAACTATCTTAGAACCCCGTTGGTTGACCTCTATCTTCGCTCTGGCATATTGGCCGAGATGTCACCATCTATGCCGAGGTGCGCGTCGCCTAGGCTAAGATGTGCACCATCTGGGCCGAGATGTTAATATCTAGGTGTTCTAAATCCTTGATCTTTGCTTGAGTGATTTTGTTCCTGGGATGGTATGACCTAGACCGAGGTGTGGCGCACCTAGGCCAGGGTGTGGCACAGTTTAGTCAAGTGTTGTCCTCCCACGCCGATGTCCTTGCCTCTTGATTGCCGCAGTCTTGCTGTTAGCCGATGTCGTTACTTGCCGGTGTGTTCGTGCCACCTAGCTTGCTAAGTATGCTTTGTCTTGGTCTTGTCTTGTCAAGTCAGTCACTTTTTGATTTGAGCGAATCAGCCGATGCCACGTGTCCCGACAGAGGGTTTAAGTCAGTGTTTGTCGTGTGAGGCATTTCATTTTGTTATCAATCTTGCCTTTTTAGAGAGAGAAGCTCTAGTTAGAAGGAGGAGGAGTTTGAGCTAGAGAAGGAGGCTTCCAAGCTTGATCGTTGGAACTTGAACCGTTAGATTCGAGTTTTGAGGACTTGGACTTGCCTTGACCCCGACGTTTGAAGAACTATGTGAGTGGTATTTTTAATAAAGTTATGTTCTTAAGGTTTTGATAAAGCTTTGCCTTGTTTTGATAAAAGTATTTGCTAAGCATGAATGATATCCCTATTTTATGTATCAAGTATAAGCTTCATTTTGAATGGCAATGTATCAAGTAAGCTTTGTTTTAACGATATTCTCGGAAAGTCCCTTGTGCTGAAGGACTCTAAACTTGAGCAGCACCCAAGTGTTAAAGGGCTACGGGCTCTTGTAACAAAGTCCCATGTGCTGGAGGACTCTAAACTTGAGCAGCACCCAAGTGTTAAAGGGCTACGGGCTCTTGTAACATAGGTCCCTTGTGCTGGAGGACTCTAAACTTGAGCAGCACCCAAGTGTTAAAGGGCTACGAGCTCTTGTAACATAGGTCCCTTGTGCAGGAGGACTCTAAACTTTCGCAGCACATCTTGTCTTGAAAGTCCCTTGTGCTAGAGGACTCTAAACTTTCGTAGCACCCTTGTTCGAGATGTCTATCTTGCTTGGTCTTGTTTTGCCACGGACGGTCTACCGCGTGGATCTGTTTGCCGAAATGTTATCTTTGTAATATGTGATACTAGTACGTATCCCCTGAAACTGTGAAGATTTGTTAGATGGACGAGGTCCATTCCTCCTTATATATATATAGAGTTTTGTCTTGTATTGTTTTGAAAGGATTTCGGCTATTATTCATGCAAACCCCTTTATTATTTATGCCATTCACTGAGTATCCAAGCTCACCCTCTCTATATATATGTAGGTGATGAACAAGAAGGCGGTGACGCCTAGATGTGATTTCTGGAGCTCGTTTTTGGGGTCTTATTTATGTCGGCTTAACCTGCACCTAAGCTAGCAGTCTTGAAAATCATGCTTCTCGACTTGTAATATTTGTATTTTGAACACGTCGGCTGAGAAGCCTTTTGATGAAGATGTATGTTTTTGTGTGATTGTTATGTCGGCAAAGAAGATGTCGGCAACCTGGCGAACTATGTACTTAAATCTGTAATTTGTACAATTTTTTTATGTCGGCTTGTGGAGCCCTTTGCTAATATGAAAAATGTAACTTGCACTTTGCTTGTTTGTTATTAAGTTATAACCCATATGTGAGTGGTTACTATCTCATGTGACTTATACACAGCTCTTATGGACCACTTGTATTTTAGATTATTGTTTCCGCACTTGTGAGCCCCACATATTTATACTCTGATTGTGAGTCAATTTCGAAAGCTGGCCTTCGGTAATCTCGGATTACTGGCCATCACGGCACCAAACTACTAGGGGTGGTTTGGGGTCGTGACAGCCTCGGCCAGCATGCCATGCCACGGCCTCGACCAACATGCCATGCCACGACCTTGGTACGCATGCCTTGTGTAGACACCCCATTTTTGACCGACCTTAAGACTCAGACGTCACCGATTGAGCACTTGGTGATGTTGCATAGTGTGCTCGTTCAGAAGTTTCAGAGTCGCGGCCGTGAGCCCTGCCTTCGGACTTCCGAACCCTTTTCTGTGCCTTGTCTCGGTTTACGAACCAGACTCGGTTTTCTCTGTTTCTTTTCCTGAGGGGAGGGAGAGGTCCCGTAGGCCATCTCTCAATGTCCGTAGGCTACATTTGGTGGTCGTAGGCCATTTTTCCCATTTCGGAGTCCGGTTCCCGGTTTTTGGAGCCGTCAGGCCGTGTGCCTCGGTTCGAAACCGCTTAACCATCTCCTATTGCCCTGATTTTTGGCATACATCTTATTTCATCCCTTTTGAGGGACACTGGGGGCTGAGAAACCCACTTCGTGGCCGAATGCCACTTTCGGTGCTTAACAGCCCATTTTCGGGACCCCGAACTGCGTGTTTTGGTCCTCGAGCATTCGTTTTGCATCGGTTTTTGCTCATTTTTGGCAGGTACCTCTGTTTTATCACGAGGAAGGTCACTGAAGGGTGGGAGGCCAGCAATTGTTGCAGCAGCCAGTTATCTCTCCTCCGACGCGCAAGTCAGTTAAAGGAAAAGCAGCAGCAGAATTCTTAGCCGATCACCCGGTGGAAGAGGGTGAAGTAGTTGAGTACTTATTCCCGGATGAGGCCATTTTGCATATCGAAGACGAAACTTGGACGAT
>NW_021027470.1:1174955-1194062 GCF_004153795.1 Camellia sinensis
GTTCCGGGATGGTATGACCTAGACCGAGGTGTGGCGCACCTAGGCCAGGGTGTGGCACAGTTTAGTCAAGGTTGCCTCCCACGCCGATGTCCTTGCTCTTGATTGCCGCACTCTTGCTGTTAGCGATGTCGTTACTTGCCGGTGTGTTCGTGCCACCTAGCTTGCTAAGTATGCTTTGTCTTGGTCTTGTCTTGTCAAGTCAGTCACTTTTTGATTTGAGCGAATCAGCCGATGCCACGTGTCCCGACAGAGGGTTTAAGTCAGTGTTTGTCGTGTGAGGCATTTCATTTTGTTTATCAATCTTGCCTTTTTAGAGAGAGAAGCTCTAGTTAGAAGGAGGAGGAGTTTGAGCTAGAGAAGGAGGCTTCCAAGCTTGATCGTTGAACTTGAACCGTTAGATTCGAGTTTTGAGGACTTGGACTTGCCTTGACCCCGACGTTTTGAAGAACTATGTGAGTGGTATTTTTAATAAGTTATGTCTTAAGGTTTTGATAAAGCTTTGCCTTGTTTTGATAAAAGTATTTGCTAAGAATGATGATATCCTATTTTATGTATCAAGTATAAGCTTCATTTTTGAATGGCAATGTATCAAGTAAGCTTTGTTTTAACGATATTCTCGGAAAGTCCCTTGTGCTGAAGGACTCTAAACTTGAGCAGCACCCAAGTGTTAAAGGGGCTACGGGCTCTTGTAACAAAGTCCCTGTTGCTGGAGGACTCTAAACTTGAGCAGCACCCAAGTGTTAAAGGGCTACGGGCTCTTGTAACATAGGTCCTTGTGCTGGAGGACTCTAAACTTGAGCAGCACCCAAGTGTTAAAGGGCTACGAGCTCTTGTAACATAGGTCCTTGTGCAGGAGGACTCTAAACTTTCGCAGCACATCTTGTCTTGAAAGTCCCTTGTGCTAGAGGACTCTAAACTTTCGTAGCACCCTTGTTCGAGATGTCTATCTGCTTGGTCTTGTTTTGCCACGGACGGTCTACGCGTGGATCTGTTGCCGAAATGTTATCTTTGTAATATGTGATACTAGTACGTATCCCTGAAACTGTGAAGATTTGTTAGATGGACGAGGTCCATTCCTCCTTATATAATATAGAGTTTTGTCTTGTATTGTTTTGAAAGGATTTCGGCTAATTATTCATGCAAACCCCTTTATTATTTATGCCATTCACTGAGTATCCAAGCTCACCCTCTCTATATATATGTAGGTGATGAACAAGAAGCCGGTGACGCCTAGATGTGATTTCTGGAGCTCGTTTTTGGGGTCTTATTATGTCGGCTTAACCTGCAACCTAAGCTAGCAGTCTTGAAAATCATGCTTCTCGACTTGTAATATTTGTATTTTGAACACGTCGGCTGAGAAGCCTTTTGATGAAGATGTATGTTTTTGTGTGATTGTTATGTCGGCAAAGAAGATGTCGGCAACCTGGCGAACTATGTACTTAAATCTGTAATTGTTACAATTTTTTTATGTCGGCTTGTGGAGCCCTTTGCTAATACGAAAATGTAACTTGCACTTTGCTTGTTTGTTATTAAGTTATTAACCCATATGTGAGTGGTTACTAATCTCATGTGACTTATACACAGCTCTTATCGACCACTTGTATTTTAGATTATTGTTTCCGCACTTGTGAGCCCACATATTTATACTCTGATTGTGAGTCAATTTCGAAAGCTGGCCTTCGGTAATCTCAGATTACTGGCCATCACGGCACCAACTACTAGGGGTGGTTTGGGGTCGTGACAGCCTCGGCCAGCATGCCATGCCACGGCCTCGACCAACATGCCATGCCACGACCTTGGTACGCATGCCTTGTGTAGACACCCCATTTTTTGACCGACCTTAAGACTCAGACGTCACCGATTGAGCCACTTGGTGATGTTGCATAGTGTGCTCGTTCAGAAGTTTCAGAGTCGCGGCCGTGAGCCCTGCCTTCGGACTTCCGAACCCTTTTCTGTGCCTTGTCTCGTTTACGAACCAGACTCGGTTTTCTCTGTTTCTTTTCCTGAGGGGAGGGAGAGGTCCGTAGGCCATCTCTCAATGTCCGTAGGCTACATTTGGTGGTCGTAGGCCATTTTTCCCATTTCGGAGTCCGGTTCCCGGTTTTTGGAGCCGTCAGGCCGTGTGCCTCGGTTCGAACCGCTTAACCATCTCCTATTGCCCTGATTTGGCATACATCTTATTTCATCCCTTTTGAGGGACACTGGGGCGAGAAACCCACTTTCGTGGCCGAATGCCACTTTCGGTGCTTAACAGCCCATTTTCGGGACCCCGAACTGCGTGTTTTGGTCCTCGAGCATTCGTTTTGCATCGGTTTCTCATTTTTGGCAGGTACCTCTGTTTTATCACGAGGAAGGTCACTGAAGGGTGGGAGGCCAGCAAATTGTTGCAGCAACCAGTTATCTCTCCTCCGGAGCCTCCCGACGCCCGTTTTTCTGACTTCCGGGCTAATGTTGAACACCCTAGGGTTAGTGTTGCCAACTTTCAACCACATATCTGTGATCTACACACCTGTAGGCCACTAAAAGTTCATGGCCGGCCATTAAGGTTACCTGACCCTTTTGACCCCTTCTTCCGGGCTAAGTTGACCCCTTGACCTTTTTTCTCGAACACTTTGAACCACATATCTGTGATCTACACACATGAGAGGCCCCTAAAAGTTCATGCGCGGCTAGTAATTCACATTGACCCTTTTGAACCCCTCTTTCCGGCTAATGTTGAACCCCTTGGACCCACTTTCTTGGACTTTACCACATGTGTTGTGTTGTACACACATAGGGTACCTCTCCATTAGCTGCCGGCCAGAAAATCTCATTGAACCTTTGACACCTAGCCGGCCGGCTAGGGGGTGTGGCCGCCGGCCACCTCCAACAAAAGTAATGGGTCGGCCTGCTTCCTTGCACTGTGCACTTTACAGCTGTGGGGCAATATCCCCCAGATATTTTCTGTATCCGGGGATATTTTGTGGGAGTTTTGCTCTCCTTTTCCCCCACCTTTACACCCCTTCTTTGGCCTATATAGCAAGCAAGGCTTGTAGTATTTTGGGGTGAATTATGGTAGTCTTCAAGCTTCCATAGCCAACTCCATCTTCTTCCTTCTCAATTCTTGAAAAAAACCCTAAGTCCCTAACCATCATTCCTTCTACACCACCAAGCTCTACCACCACCATCTCATTTCCAGCAACAAGGAAGGATTCTTGAAGGCTAAAGAAGCTGCAAATCCATC
Source organism: Camellia sinensis (assembly GCF_004153795.1). Lineage (NCBI taxonomy): Eukaryota > Viridiplantae > Streptophyta > Magnoliopsida > Ericales > Theaceae > Camellia > Camellia sinensis. The sequence continues at coordinate 1,178,179 of NW_021027470.1, forward strand.
CAAGAAGCAACAAAAGTTTGAATCTTCAAGGGTAAGTAATGTTTTTACCATTTTGACCCTTTTTCTTGATCTATTTCTAAGCCCCACTTCCTTTTTGTTTCAAGCTCCGGCCCTAACTGAAAAGGGCCATCTTTTGAGCTCATCTTCACTCTTAATTAAGGGCTCAACCCTGTTTGAGCCCTCCATAATACACTTGCTTCATTGATCATCTTATATGTCATAGTTTTGCATGCTATTTTTGACCCATGAGCAATTTATTTTCGAGCATGTTGTAAACTGATATAAGGCTTATTTTGAGCCCCTCTTCAACATTGGAGAAGGGCTCAACATTGTTTGGTGTCTCCATGTGTCACTTGTAGTTATATCCCTTATTTGGCACCATTTTTGCATAAATTGGTAGCCCTCTTTGCTTCTGTTTTTGGACCTGGGTCCGAACTGAAAGTGGTCTTATTTGTTCCTATACTTCATGTTTCATTAACACTTTTTTTCTGTTTGATGATTATTTTGTATACTTCATGTTATAGCACCTTTTGAGCCTTGTTTTGCATCATATTTTTGGCATATTTGTATACTGATTTTGAGGCTGCCATATACTGTGAATGTTCATACTTTTGGTCCATCTTCAGTGTTGTAGAAGGAAAAGTTTCAGTTTGGGTTTTCTTATATCACTTGCTTCATTACCCCTCTTTTGGCCCCTCTTCTTGCATGCTATTTTTCTCTTACCTATGCTTGCTGTTTGGCCATGTTTATAACTGTGAAAGTGCATCTTTTGGGACTGTCTAGCTTCTGTCTTTGCATTGCATGTCCATATGGTGCATGTTTGGCATGGTTATAGGCCATTTCGGGTGCCTAATGTTACATTTCGGGGCAATTTCATGCATTTGGTATCATTTCGCTACATTTCGGGACTGTTTTCCCCCATATTTTGTTGCTGAAATTCTGTTAGTATGCTTGCATGTCATTTCCATGTCATTTCATCATATTTTATCATTGCCTCGGTTTGCGTGCCCGTGTGCATGCATTTCGAGGCACTTCTTTTTTTTATCTGCCGGCATCCTATGTGAGTGTGGCTGAGGCTCACTCATGTTGGTATAAGCCCATTTGTCATTTCCATGTCATTTCATTGCATTTTATCATTGCCCCGGTTTGCGTGCCCGTGTGCACGCATTTCGAGGCACTTCATTTTTTATCTGCCGGCATCCTATGTGAGTGTGGCTGAGGCTCACTCATGTTGGTATAGGCCCATTTGTCATTTCCGTGTCATCTTTATTTCTGTCTTTGCATTGCATGTCCATATGGTGCATGTTTGGCATGGTTATAGGCCATTTCGGGTGCCTAATGTTACATTTCGGGGCAATTTCATGCATTTGGTATCATTTCGCTACATTTCGGGACTGTTTTCCCCCATATTTTGTTGCTGAAATTCTGTTAGTATGCTTGCATGTCATTTCCATGTCATTTCATCATATTTTATCATTGCCTCGGTTTGCGTGCCCGTGTGCATGCCATTTCGAGGCACTTCATTTTTTATCTGCCGGCATCCTATGTGAGTGTGGCTGAGGCTCACTCATGTTGGTATAGGCCCATTTGTCATTTTCGTGTCATCTTCATTGCATTTATCATCGCCTCAGTTTGCGTGCCCGTGTGCACGCACTTCGAGGCACCTCATCTTCATTACATTTATCATCGCCTCAGTTTGCGTGCCCGTGTGCACGCACTTCGAGGCACCTCATCTTCATTGCATTTATCATCGCCTCGATTTGCGTGCCTGTGTGCACGCACTTCGAAGCACCTCATCTTCATTGCATTTATCATCGCCTCGGTTTGCGTGCCCGTGTGTACGCACTTCGGGGCACCTCATTCGCATTGTTTCTGCCATCGCCTCGGTTTGCGTGCCCATGTGCACGCACTTCAAGGTACCTCATCTTCATTGCATTTATCATCGCCTCGGTTTGCGTGCCCGTGTGCACGCACTTCGAGGCACCTCATTTTCATAGCATTGTGCATGCTAGGTTGTATTTTAGATTGTATTCTGTCATTTTCTTGGTTTGCGTGCCTGTGTGCACACATTTCGAGGCATGTCTTTTCATAGCATTCTGTGTATGTTTGGATTATATTTTAGTTGCATTTCATGCATATCATGCATATTGCATCGTGTCCGGAATAGGAGCTAGCCCGGGCACGGGAAACGAGGTACATTTCGTACTCCGAGTGACGGAATGTGTCTCAATTCCCCAGTCACCGACACTCCGGATTATCCATGATGGAGTTAGGTTTTAGCTGTAGTTTCATGTGCATTCATCCTATATTGAGTAGTGCATTTCGACACGCATTTCGAGGCATCTCATTTTCACCGCATTTATCATCGCCTCGTGCATATATCTGTGCAAATACATTGCTATGCCCCTTTTCTGCTCTCTGTTGCAGCAAAACGAAGAATCAGCAACCTTTTGGGGCCTGACACGCATTTCAAGAACAGGTGTAAACAGAGGCTAATTGGGGCATTCCGGTGGATTTCCGCGCAAGACAATCCGGACATGCACCATCCATCAGAAGCGAGGCAGTCCCTGGCTTGCACGCCAGTGTTATTTGTTTTCTTAGTTAATTCTTTAATCAATTAGGATTTTGTAATATTTTGGACTGTAATATTCTTTTATTCGGGACTGTAATATTGGGACTGTATATTTATTCGGACCCTCTCTGCGAGGGCACAACTATAATAAGTGTGGGTGAGTGTGATGTATGTCTTCCAACCCCACGTCTTTCTCCCTTTTATTTATCCGCTTATAATGGTTAGATTAGGGCATATTAAAATTAGCATACAGTATGACAACATGTTTACATCATTCATCTGTATTGCATGCACCAGGCTTGGCGCATCATACTAACTGCATCGTACTTTCAATTCCAAGTTGAATACATGGTAATTGTACATTTCATATACCATCTTAGAATAGCCGAGCCTGCTGTAGTTGCATTTTGCATGTGTTGCATTAGGCATTTCGTATAATTTAGGATTCATGCATGTTTCTAATAAGTGTCTACTTTTGGCTTGGAGTATCGGTAAGTTTTATGCTTTAGCATTCCTTGCAATGCGTATGGGTTTGCATGAATAGCATGCTTACCTGAGGCTATGTGCTTATTTGATATAACTGCCTGAATGCCTGTGGATGAAGGTTGGTTATCTGAATTGGAATAAATCATCAAATGTTTAAGCGGCTACCTGCGGGTAGCAAACCATTTTCAAAAAAAAGAACATGTAAATGTTTTGTTCCAATTTGGACCGACCTGGTCTATACTTGTATCTGTGCGCAGCACATAGTAACCTAGGCTAATAAACCGGTATATGGTTAAGGACATACAAGTTTCAAAAATTGATATCATGGTTTAAGAGCCGGATCTATGACCGGCGAGCGGGGGTGTCACGAAGTGACCTTCCCCAATCGTACCCAAGTTCCGAGCCGAGGCAACTTTGTTGAGACGGACACGTGGCCTTTTGCATCCTGAGTCAGGGTTCCTAAAATTTCCCAAAATAAATGAATTTAGGGTGGCGACTCTGTATCTGGCAAAGCAGTCCATGTTTGGCACTACTTTTTCAAAAATCTGTTTCTCAAAACGATTTGCAGGATTTGGACTCTTTGGTTCAGATTAGGAACCGTGACATTTTAAGAGTCCGAGCTGTAGTGACCCCCAAATGAACAGAACGGGACTTAACCCTCCCGGGGCGTTCGGGGGACGTCTACACCTTGCGGCTGCCTTGGCCCAGCGTGCCTTGCCACGGCGTTGCCCAGCATGTCATGCCACCGCCACGACCAGCATGCCATGCCACCGCCCTGGCCAACCTGCCATGCCTTAGCCTTGGCCAACATGGCATGCCAACGCCTTAGCCTTGGCCAGCATGCCACGCCACGGCCTTGCCGAGCATGCCATGGCACTGCCTTGGCAAGCATACCGTGCCACTGCCCTGGCCAGAATGCCATGCCACAGTGTTGCCTAGAAGAGCCAAGGCTGACATGCCGTGCCACGGCCGCGGCTAGCATGCCAAGCCACGGCGTTGCCCGGCACGCCAAGGCGGGCAAGCCATGCCACGGCCTCAGCCCGCATGCCTTGCCATGGCATTGCCCAGTGTGCCATGCCTTAGCCTTGGCCAGCATGTCATGCCACGTCCAGCATGCCACTGCCTTAGCCAGCCTGCCGTGCCTTAGCGTTGGCCAACATGCCATGCCAACGTCTTAGCCTTGGCCAACATGCCACGCAACGGCCATGCCAAGCATGCCGCTGCGTGCCATGCCATGCCATGCCCTCGGCCCGCACGGCATGCCACAGCATTGCCCAGCATGCCAAGGGCGGAATGCCATGCCATGCCACGGCCACGGCCTCAGCCTGCATGCCTTGCCACGGTCTTGCCTCGCATGCCATGCCACAGCGTTGCCCAGCGTGCCATGCCTTAGCCTTGGCCAACATGCCATGCCACGGCCTCGGCCCGCATGGCATGTGACAGCGTTGCCCAGCATGCCTTGCCACAGCGTTGCACAACATGCCAAGGCCGGAATGCCACGCCACGGCGTCGGCCCGCATGGCATGCCACAGCGTTCCCCAGCTTGCCAAGCCTGGAATGCCTTGCCACGACCTCGCCCTGCATGCCATGCCACGGCCTCGGCTAGCATGCCATGCCACGGCTTCGGCCCGCATGCGTTGCCATGACGTAGCCCAGCATGCCGTGCCACAGCGTTGCCTAGCGTGCCATGCCACGGCCTCAGCTAGCATACCTCGGCCCCGGCCCGCATGCCTTGCCACGGCGTTGCCTAGCTTACCATGCCACAACGTTGCTCAACGTGCCATGCCTCAGCCTTGGCCAACATGCCGTGCCACGGCCTCGGCCCGCATGGCATGCTACAGCGTTGCCCAGCAAGCCAAGGCTGGAATGTCATGCCACGGCCTCGGCCTGCATGCCGTTCCACGGCGTTGCCTAGCGTGCCATGCCTTACCCTTGGCCAACATGCCATGCCATGGCCTCGGCCCACATGACTCGGCCCCCGCCCGCGTGCCTTGCCACGGCGTTGCCCAGCGTGCCATGCCACAGCATTGCCCAGCGGGCCATGCCTTAGCCTTGACCAACATGCCATGCCACAGCCTCAGCCCGCATGCCATGCCATAGCGTTGCCCAGCATGCCAAGGCCGGAATGCAATGCCACGGCCTCGGCCCCCATGCCATGCCACGGCCAAGGCCAGAATGCCACACCACGGCCTCAGCCCGCATCCCATGCCACAGCGTTGCCCAACGTGCCATGCCTTAGCCACGTCCTCGGCCAGTACGCCACGCCACGATCTCGACCCGCATGCCTTGCCACGGCGTTGCCCAGCATGCCATGCGGCAGCGTTGCCCAGCTTGCCATGCCTTTGCCTTGGCCAACATGCCATGCCACGACATCAGCCCGCATGGCATGCCGCAGCGTTGCCCAGCATGCCAAGCCCGGAATGCCTTGCCATGGCCTCTCCCCGCATGCCATGCCACGGCCTTGGCCAGCATGCCATGCCACGGCCTCGGCTTACATGCCTTGCCATCGCGTTGCCCAGCATGCCGTGCCACAGCGTTGCTCAGCGTGCCATGCCATGGCCTTGGCCCGCATGCCTTGCCACAGCGTAGCCTAACGTGCCGTGCCATAGCGTTGCCTACCGTGCCATGCCGCGGCGTCGGCCCGCATGCCTTGGTCCCGGCCCGCATGCGTTGCCACGGCGTTGCCCAGTATACCATGCCACAGCGCTGCTCAGCATGCAATGTCTCAGCCTTGGCCAACATGCCGTGCCACGGCCTCGGCCCGCATGGCATGCTACAGCGTTGCCCAGCAAGCCAACGCCGGAATGCCATACCACAGCTTCGGCCCGCATGCCGTGCCACGGCGCTGCCCAGTGTGCCATGCCTTACCCTTGGCCAACATGCCATGCCATGGCCTCGGCCCACATGACTCAGCCCCGACCCGCGTGCCTTGCCACGACGTTGCCCAGCGTTCCATGCCACAACGTTGCCCAACGGGCCATGCCTTAGCCTTGGCCAACATGCCATGCCACAGCCTCGGCCGGCATGCCATGCCACAACATTGCCCAGCATGCCTAGGCCGGATTGCCATGCCACGGCCTCGGCCCGCATCCATGCCACGGCCAAGGCCGGAATGCCACGCCACGGCCTCAGCCCTCATGCCTTGCCACAGCGTTGCCCAGCGTGCCATGCCTTAGCCACGGCCTCGGCCAGCACGCCACGCCACAGCCTCGGCCTGCATGCCTTGCCACGGCGTTGCCCAACATGCCATACGACAGCGTTACCCAGCTTGCCATGCCTTAGCCTTGGCCAACATGCCATGCCACGACATCAGCCCGCATGGCATGCCGCAACGTAGCCCAGCATGCCAAGCCTGGAATGCCTTGCCACGGCCTCGCCCCGCATGCCATGCCACGGCCTCGGCTTACATGCCTTGCCACGACGTTGCCCAGCGTGCCATGCCACGGCCTCGGCCCGCATGCCTTGCCACAGCATAGCCCAGCATGCCGTGCCACAACGTTGCCTAGCGTGCCATGCCATGGCGTCGGCCTGCATGCCTTGGTCCCGGCCCGCATGCCTTGCCACGACGTTGCCTAGGATACCATGCCACAGCGTTGCTCAGCGTGCAATGTCTCAGCCTTGGCCAACATGCCGTGCCACGGCCTCGGCCCGCATGGCATGCTACAGTGTTGCCCAGCAAGCCAAGGCCGGAACGCCGTGGCACGACCTCGGCCCGCATGCCATGCCACGGTGCTGCCCAGTGTGCCATGTCTTACCCTTGGCCAACATGCCATGCCACGGCCTCGGGCCGTATGACTCGGCCCCGACCCACATGCCTTGCCACGGCGTTGCCCAGCGTGCCATGCCACAGCGTTGCCCAGCGGGCCATGCCTTAGCCTTGGCCAACATGCCATGCCACAGCCTCGGCCCGCATGGCATGCCACAGTGTTGCCCAGCATGCCTAGGCCGGATTGCCATGCCATGGCCTCGTCCCGCATCCATGCCACGGCCAAGGCCGGAATGCCACGCCACGGCCTCAGCCCTCATGCCTTGCCACAGCGTTGCCTAGCGTGCCATGCCTTAGCCACGGCCTCGGCCAGCACGCCACGCCACGGCCTCGGCCTGCATGCCTTGCCACGGCATTGCCCAGCATGCAATGCGACAACGTTGCCCAGCTTGCCATGCCTTAGCCTTGGCCAACATGCCATGCCACGACATCGGCCCGCATGGCATGCCGCAGCGTTGCCCAGCATGCCAAGCCCGGAATGCCTTGCCACGGCCTCGCCCCGCATGCCATGCCACGACCTTGGCCAGCACGCCATGCCACGGCCTCGGCTTGCATGCCTTGCCATGGCGTTGCCCAGCATGCCATGCCATAGCGTTGCCCAGCGTGCCATGCCACAGCCTCGGCCAGCATGCCTCAGCCCCGGCCCGCATGCCTTGCCACGGGGTTGCCCAGCATGCCATGCCACGGGGTTGCTCAACGTGCCATGCCTCAGCCTTGGTCAACATGCCGTGCCACAACCTCGGCCCGCATGGCATGATACAACGTTGCCTAGCATGCCAAGGACGGAATGTCGTGCCAAGGACGGAATGTCGTGCCACGGCCTCGGTCTGCATGCCGTGCCACGGCGTTGCCCAACGTGCCATGCCTTAGCCTTGGCTAACATGCCATGCCACGGCCTCAGCCAGCATGGCATGCTATAGCGTTGCCTGGAATGCCAAGGCCGGAATGCCATGCCACAGCCTTGGCCCGCATGCCATGCCACAGCGTTGCCCAGCATACCAAGGCCGGAATACCACGGCACGGCCTCGGCCTGCATGCCCTGCCACAGCCTCGGCCAGCATGCCATGCCACGGCTTCAGCCCGCATGCCTTGCCACGGCGTTTGCCCAGCACGCCATGCCACAACGTTGCCCAGCGTGCCGTGCCTTAGCCTTGGCCAACATGCCATGCCACGGCCTCGGCCTGCATGGCATGCTGCAGCGTTGCCCAGCATGCCAAGGCTAGAATGCCATGCCACGGCCTCAGTCCGCTTGCCATGCCCCGGCCTCGGCCCGCATGCCATGCCATGGCCTTGGCCCGCATGCCTTGCCACGGCATTGCCCAGCGTGCCATTCCTTAGCCTTGCCCAGCATGCCATGCTTCAGTGTTGCCTAGCGTGCCATGCCTTAGCCTTAGCCTTAGCCAACATGCCATGCCACTGCCTTGGGCAGCCTGCCATGCCACACCGTTGCCCTGCATGCCATGCCACGGCTGTGGCCGGCATGGCAAGCCACGGCGTTGCTCAGCATGCCAAGGCAGAAGTGCCATGCCACAGCCTTGGCCCGCATGCCTTGCGGCCGCCTTGGCCAGCATGCCATGCCACAGTGTTTGCCCAGCGAGCCATGCCTTGGCCTTGGCCAACATGCCACGGGGATTGCCCTACCCAGCATGTCATGCCACCGCCACGGCTAGCATGCCAGGCCACTACGTTGCCCATCATGCCACGGTCGCGGCCGGCATGGCAAAGCCACGGCGTTGCCCAGCATGCCAAGGCGGGCATGCCATGCCACGGCCTCGGCCAGCATGCCATGCAATGGCCTCAGCCCGTATGCCTTGCCACGACGTTGCCAAGCATGCCATGGCGCCGTCTTGGTCAGCATGCCATGCCAAGGCACCGCCTTGTCCAGCACGCCATGCCACAGCAGCATGCCGAGGCCGGCATGCCAAGCGACGACGTTGCCCTACATGCCATGCCACGGCCTTGGCCCTGGCACGTCCTTGGCCCGCATGCCGTGGCACCGCCTCGGCCGGCATGCCCTGCCATGGCCTCGGCCGGCATGCCATCCTAAGGCGTTTCCCAGCATGCCACTGCCTTGCCACGCATGCCGTGCCAAGGCCAATGCCTTGCGCTAGCATGCCATGCCAAGGCCTTGGCCAGCAGCATGGCATGCCACGGGCTGGGCGAGCATGCCACGCCACGGCCTTGGCTAGCTGCTTGGCATGCCACGGCCTCGGCGAGCATGCCATGCCAAAACCAAGGCCAAGGCAGCGTGCAAGGCCGTGGGCAAGGGCAAGTCCCTATGCAAGGCCGTGACCAAGGCGAAGGCCGCGGGCAAAGGCCAAGGCCAAGGCCATGGCATGTCACCGCCTTGATCGCCCTTTTTGAACATGATGCTTTTATATTCTTACCCAAACCGTGCCACACAATTAAAAATGCACTACAATTAATTTTAAAAGTCATTCCCTATTTTTTTGCATTTTTTCTCGAGTTTTTCGAATTTTTTAAGCCTTTATTTGGCCAAAAAATCAAAATAAAATAAAAAAAATTAAAAAAATAATTTAATAATTTCTATAATTACTAGTGCCTCATCCTTTAATTATTGGAATTTTTCCATAATTTTTTGACTATTTTTATTAATTTTTATTATTTTTGAAGTATGAAAATCGAACTAAAATAAAAATATATATATTTCCGATGGCGAAAAAAAAAATTTAATTTTTTTTATGGTGTATTAAATTATTTCCTACAACTTTCATGATGAAAGTTTTGGCAAAAAACCATTACTTTTTAAAAAAAACCCAATTATGACTCCTCGAGCGTGGTTGATGTTTCCTCCTGCCAGATTGAAAAGGGCTTAACGCTTAACAAGCTACAATAAGGGGGGGCACCGCCCTTCCATGCCAGGCCACGCCTGGTATGCCCCAAGGCCGCAGCCTTGGGCGTGATCTGACTGCGGCCAGGTCGGGGCTCAGGTGCGGCTCGGCCGAGGCCAGGCCGCGGCCTTGCGTGCGGCCTTAGGCAGCCAGGACATCAGCTTAGCCGCGGCCTTGGGTGGCCTGAGCCGCGGTGCGGGAAGCATGGCATGGCATGGCAAGCGCGCGGTGTGGGCGGCCTGGCATACGCGCAGCATGGGCAGCCTGGCATGCACGCGGCCGGGGCAGCCTGTCATGGCATACGTGTTGTGTCTGCGGCCTTGCATGCGCGCGGCGTGGGCCGCATGGCATGGCATGCGTGCGGCGTGGGCAGCAAGGCATGGCATGCGCATGGCGTGGGCAGCCTGGCATGCGCGCGGCCGGGGTAGCCTGGCCTGGCACGTGCGCGGCGTGGGCGGTATGGCATGCGCGCGCCGTCAGCAACCTAGCCTAGCATGCCAGCGGTATGGGCAGCAATGCATGGCATGCGCGTGGCGTGGGCGGACTGGCATGCGCACGACCAGGGAGCCTGGCCTAGCATGCAGGTCGCGTGGGCAGCATGGCATGCGCGGCGTCAGCAGCCTAGCCTGGCATGCCCGCGGCGTCGGCAACGCGGCCTGTCCCAATACCACGCGCGCGATCTTTTCACCGTGGTGCCTGTGTTGCGAGCATGTTCACGCACGCCATTGCACGCCTTCGCACACACAGCACGTCTAACGATAAGAGCCGCAGCCAAGCCAAAGCCAGCAGCATGCCATGCCAAGCCAGGCCAGCAGCTTGCCATGCCATGCCTAGACCAAGGAAGCCTAGCCAAAGCTAGCAGCATGCCATGCCAAGGCCAAGGCCAGTAGCGTGCCATGCCAAGGCCAAGGCCAAGGCCAGTAGCGTGCCATGCCAAGGCCGAGGCAGCCCAGCCAAAGCCAGCAGCATGCCATGCCAAGCCAAGGCCAGCAGCATGCCATGCCATGCCTAGGCCAAGGCAGCCTAGCCAAAGCTAGCAGCATGCCAGGCCAAGGCCAAGGCTAGCAGCATGCCACGCTAAGGCCAAGGCAGCCCAGCCAAAGCCAGCAGCACGCCATGCCAAGCCAAGGCCAGCAGCTTGCCACGCGATGCCTAGGCCATGGCTACCTAGCCAAGGCTAGCAGCATGCCATGCCAAGGCCAAGGCAGCCTAGCCAAAGCCAGCAGCATGCCATGCCAAGGCCAAGACCAGCAGGATGCGATGCCATGCCAAGGCCAAGGCAGCCCAGCCAAAGCCAGCAGCATGACATGCCTAGGCCATGGCAGCCTAGCCAAAGCCAGTTGCATGCCATGCCAAGGCCCAGGCCAGCAGCATGCCATGCCAAGGCCAAGGCAGCCTTGCCAAAGCCAGCAGTATGCCATGCCAAGGCAAGGCCTGCAGCTTGCCATGCCATGGCTAGGCCAAGGCAACCTAGCCAAAGCCAGCAGCATGCCATGCCAAGCCAAGACGGCCAGCTGGCCATGCCATGCCTAGGCCAAGGCAGCCTAGCCAAAGCCAGCAGCATGCCATGACAAGGCCAGGGCCAGCAGCATGCCATGCCAATGCCGAGGTAGCCCAGCCAAAGCCAGCAGCATGCCATGCCAAGCCAAGGCCAGCAGCTTGCCACGCCATGCCTAGGCCAACGCAGCTTAGCCAAAGGCAGCAGCATGCCATGCCAAGGCCAAGGCAGCCTAGCCAAAGCAAGCAGCATGGCATGCAAAGCCAAGGCCAGCCGCTTGCCATGCGATGCCTAGGCCAAGGCAGCCTAGCCAAAGCCAGCAGAATGCCATACCAAGACCAAGGCCAGCCGCATGCCATGCCAAGGCCAAGGTAGCCCAGCCAAAGCCAGCAGCATGGCATGCCAAGCCGAGGCTAGCAGCTTGCCATGCCATGCCTAGGCCCAGGCAGCCTAGCCAAAGCCAGCAGCATGCCATGCCAGGGCCAAAGCCAGCAGCATGCCACGCCAAGGCCAAGGCAGCCCAGCCAAAGCCAGCAGCATACCATGCCATGCCAAGTCCAGCAGCTCGCCATGCGATGCCTAGGCCAGGGCAGCCTAGCCCAAGCCAGCATCAGGCCATGCCAAGGCCAAGGCCAACAGCATGCCATGCCAAGGCCACGACAGCCCAGCCAAAGACAGCAGCATGCCATGCCAAGCCAAGGCCCGCAGCTTGCAATGCCATGCCTTGGCCAAGGCAGCCTAGCCAAGGCCAGCAGCTTGCGATGCCGTGCCTTGGCCAAGGCAGCCTAGCCAATGCCAGCAGCATGCCACGCCAAGGCCGAGGCAGCCCAGCCAAAGGCAGCAGCATGCCATGCCATGCGAAGGCCAGCAACTTGCCACACCATGCCTTGACCAAGGCAGCCTAGCCAAAGCCAGCAGCATTCCATGCCAAGGCCAAAGCCAGCAGCATGCCATACCAAGGTCGAGGCAACCCAGCCAAAGCATGCTGCATGCCATGCCATGCCAAAGCCAGCCGCTTGCCACGCCATGCCTAGGCCAAGGCAGCTTAACCAAAGCCAGCAACATGCCCTGCTAAGGCCAAGACCAGCAGCATGCCATGCCAAGGGCAAGGCAGCTCAGCCATAGGCAGCATCATGGCATGCCAAGCCAAGTCCAGCAGCATAACATGCCATGCCTAGGCCACGGCAGCCGAGGCAAAGCCAGCAGCATGCCATACCAAGGCCATGGCCAGCAGCATGACATGCCAAGGCCAAGGTAGCCCAGCCAAAGCCAGCAGCAAGGCATACCAAGTCAAGTCCAGCAGCTTGCCACGCCATGCCTAGGCCAAGGCAGCCTAGTCAAAGCCCGTAGAATGCCATGACAAGCCAAGGCCGGCAGCTTGCCCTGCCATGCCTTGGCCAAGGTAGCCTAGCCAAAGCCAGCAGCATGCCATGACAAGGCCAAGGCCAGCAGCTTGCCATGTCAAGGCCGATGCAGCCCAGCTAAAGCTAGCAGCATGGCATGCCAAGCCAAAGCCAGCAGCACGCCACGCCAAGCCAAGCCAATGCCTGCTGCTTGCCACGCCATGCCTAAGCCAAGGCAACTTAGCCAAAGCCAGCAGCATCCACGCCAAGCCAAGCCAATGCCTGCTGCTTGCCACGCCATGCCTAAGCCAAGGCAACTTAGCCAAAGCCAGCAGCATGCCATGCCAAGGCCAAGGCAGCCTAGCCAAAGCCAGCAGCATGGAATGCAAAGCCAAGGCCTGCAGCTTGCCATGCCATGCATAGGCCAAGGCAGCCTAACCAAAGCCAGCAACATGCCATACCAAGGCAAAAGCCAGCAGCATGCCAAGCCAAGGCCGAGGCAGCCCATCCAAAGCCAGCAGCATGCCATGCCAAGGCAAGGCCAGCAGCTTGCCATGCTATGCCTAGGCCAAGGAAGCTTCGCCAAAGCCACCAGCTTGCCATGCCAAGGCTAAGGCCAGCAGCATGTCTTGCCAAGGCCAAGGCAGCCCAACCAAACCCAGCAGCATGGCATGCCATGCCAAGGCCAGTAGCTTTCCATGCCATGCCTAGGCCAAGGCAGCCTAGCCAAAGCCAGCAGCATGCCATACCAAGGCCAAGGCCAGCAGCATGTCATGCCAAGGCCAATGCAGCCCTGCCAAATCTAGCAGCATGGCATGCCAAGCCAAGGCTAGCAGCATGACACACCCATCTGATGGTAACCCGTTCTGAGATCAAACTGAGAGAAACTGGCTGCCCCCTTCAACTGATCAAACAAGTCATCAATTCTAGGTAGCGGATACTTGTTCTTGATAGTCACCTTGTTCAGTTCTCTGTAATCTATGCACATGTGGAGAGTGCCATCTTTCTTGGAGACAAAGATCGTAGGTGCTCCCCACGGGGAGTTACTTGAACGAATGAACCCTTTCTGAAGCATCTCTTCCAGCTGCTTCTTCATCTCCACAAGCTCCTTAGACGCCATTCTGTATGCCGCCTTAGAAATTGGTGCAGTTCCTGTCACTAGGTCAATGCGAAATTCTACTACCCGTCGAGGAGGAGGTCCAGGTATCTCCTGAAATACATCTTCAAACTCACGCACCACATCTACCTTGCTAATATTCTGCTTAGGGATTTCTACCGAGCATAGAAAACTCATCATCACCGACGCTTCTCCATCACTAGAGGTGTGGGTAAGCTGTGGCATTCCGGGAATATCTATATTTACAGTCCTTCCAGTACCATCTAGAGTCACAAAGTGTTTTTGCAGCCAATCCATACCTAAAATAATTGTAAACCCCTTAAACCCTAAGACAATTAGGTCCGCATACAAGACTCTACCCGTAAACTCTATCTCAAAATCTTTACACATCTCATAAAGAGTAAGTGCCCCTCCTAAAGGGGTCTCCACACGAATAGGTCTAGATAAGGAAGTAGACAAACTGTCTAGATATAAAAGAATGAGAGGCACCCGTATCAAAAAGAACTCTAATGGGTTCTTGAAAGAGATTAAAAGTACCTTGCACTTTGTCAGTTCCTGGCATAACTGCAAATGCCCTGGCTGGAGCTGCCTGACCCTGTCGCGCCTGCTGTCTCTGAGCGCAATCCTTGATTACATGCCCCAATTGCTAACACCCAAAACACTTCCTATTAATCGGTTGAGGTGCTACTGGTCTGATAGGTGGGAAGCCCTCTAACTAAGGTGCGGGAGGACGATAACCCAACTGTGGCACTTGCTACCGCTGTCCTTGATAACCCTGTGGGTGCAGACCACCCTGTCTCTGATAATAGTGCCTCTGGGGTTGGAAATTGCCCTGAAGTTGGAAATTACCCTAGGGTTTGAAATTTCCCTGACTACCCTGTTGCGGTGGCCTCTGAAACTGATGACCCTTATGCCTTTGATCATAGAGTCGGTATCTGTTCCCATCCCGCTGCTGGAAGTGATTCCCTCTAGAAGTCTCTCTGACCTTGGCCTTCCCATCTTTAAACTGATTCTCCTTTTCCTCATACTTTAGTGCCAAAGAGCCGCTGCTGAATGCCAGTTAGGTATCATATATGATGCGGCCGTCAAGGATGTTTCTTCATTTGGGGAGGCCGACCTTATAAGAGCATTTTGCTTGGCCTAAATAGAGTCGCTGATCTTGGTGGCCGCTCTGCTAAGCAAAGAAGTGGTGGCAAAGATGGAGACTGAGCCACTGAAGGCCCAGTTAAAGGAAGCGCGCTCTAAGCTGGAAGCGGCTAGAATGAAGAGTGTCAAGTTACAAAAGGCGGCAAGAAGTGGCTGCGCCAAAGGGCCTGTGTATGAACGATGTTTTAAATGGATGGAAGTGTTAGCCTTAGTGTAGGGCCACATAGTCGACTGGAGGAAAATAGATCAGTTGGAGGCAATGGCTAAACTAGCAAGTGTTAAGGCTCAACTAAGCCAAGCGAATCATGAACTAGAGGGCACTCGCTGAAGGGCGGGGTTGCTGGAGTTCAAAATGGCGAGTGAGCGAAAGAGAGTGTTGGACGCCTAGCAGGCCTGCGTCATGGCTAACGAAAGGCTGGAAGAGGCTCTAACCAACAATGAAGAGCTACGTGAGTCGTCTCTGAAGAAGAAGGAGAAGGAAGAGGCTGACACGCAGGTTGTAGAGTTGGAAAGGGCACTTGAGGCTGAGACAAAGGCTTTGGAAGATGAGAAGAGTAAGTTCGTCGAGCTAGCTAAGGTGATAGCGATAGAAAGAGCAACGTATCCCAACCTCTATGCCGCAACAGTAAAGCAATTCAAGCAGTCTGTCGAGTTTCAAATAGTAGTAGATGTTGCTATGGCCTCTAGCCTAGCAAGAGAGAAAAGGTCTGAGGTTGGTCCATCAGGTGCACATGCAGTCGAGCTGGTGGAGGGGCTGACAAAATTGGAGATAATCTAGAATTTCCAACAGTCCGACTATTACAAACACTACATGAGCGAGTACTGGGATGGCGGCTGGGTGAGGTTTAAGCAAAGAGCGCAGGCGACCTTCCCAGATATCGACTTTAGCATTGTTAAGCCAGGAGAGGAAGACACTGCTAGCACGCCCCTAGATGAAGGGTTTGAGGAAAAGGACCTCCTATCCAGTGAGGAAGAAAGCTAAAGACAGTTGTGTTTTTTTTTTTTGGATGTAAAGATTTACACATGTAGACACCCCATTTTTGACCATCCTCAAGACTTGGATGTCATCGTTTATGCACTCGATGATTGTGCTTGTTTGTGTTC
>NW_021027470.1:1199775-1267275 GCF_004153795.1 Camellia sinensis
AAGTCCATAGAGATGTACTCCCATTTCCAAGCAGGAATCTCAAGAGACTGCAAAAGTCCAAACGGTCATTGGTGTTCTGCCTTAACCTGTTGGCACACATAACGTCGAGAAACATACTCTCCTACGTCTTTCTTCATACCTTCCCACCAAAACGTCCTCTTCAAGGTCATAATACATTTTAGTCCCACTAGGTTGAATGATATATCAGGACCTATGGGCATCATCCATAATCTCTTTTCTCAATTCAATAATGTTAGGTACACATAACCTGTCCTTGAATCGCAATCCCCTATCTGAGTCCACTGACCAATCAGTAGGACAATCATTGATCAAATCCACCACAAGGTCATTGAGCTTGCTGACAAGAAACCCATCTAAATTATGCATCTGACAAACTTTACCCAGTAACGTCAGCTACACGGTCAAACTACCAATGTATGCCCTCTCAATACTCTCTATTGGTTAAACATTATGCATCGAAACGAACTCCAAGGACTTCCATTTCTGAATCATCCAAGAAGCTATAATCCCATGTTGTCGACTAAGTGCATCTGCGACCACATTTCCTTTTCCCGGGTGGTAAAGGATCTCGAAATCATAACTACTGACAAATTCAACCCACCTATGTTGCCTCATGTTCAACTTTTTTTAAGAAAAAAGATATTTGAGGCTCTTGTGATCTGTGTACAACTCAAAGTGCTCCCCATCTCTCTCTCTCGTTTTTTTGTTTTCTTTCTTCTCTTTTCTTTTGATCTCTCCAACCTAGTTGAATACTTCTATGTTACTATATATATAAGATTAAATATAGATACATTAAATTTATTAATTACAACATTAAATATCCCACTAAATCTCATGTAACCACCCAATTAATAAGTACAACATTCAATTCATTAAATATCACATTAAATCTCATGTAACCCCTAATTAATAAAGCCAACAATAAAATAAGATAATCATAACCATAATAATAATAAAATAATGACTTAAGAAAATTAGGGTCGCTACACGCGGCGTGCGCGGCCTTGGCCTTTGCACGCCTTCGCACGCAACGCACGTCTAATGATAAGAGCCGCAGCTTGCCATCCCATGCCTAGGCCAAGGCAGCCTAGCCAAAGCCAACAGCATGCCATGCCAAGGCCAAGGCAGCCCAGCCAAAGCCAACAGCATGCCATGCCAAGCAAAGGCCAACAGCTGGCCACGCCATGCCTAGGCCAAGCAGCCCAGACAAAACCAACAGCATGCCATGCCAAGCCGAGGCTAGCAGCTTGCCATTCCATGCCTAGGCCAAGGCAGCCTAGCCAAAGCCAGCAGCATGCCAACCCATGGCCAAGGCTAGCAGCATGCCACACCAAGGCAAAGGCAGCCCAGCCAAGCCAACGACAGCAGCTTGCCATGCCATGCCTAGGCCAAGGTAGCCTAGCCAACGCCAGCAGCATGCCATGCCAAGGCCAAGGCCAGCAACATGCCATGCCATGGCCAAGGCAGCCCAGCCAAAGCCAGCAGCATGCCATGCCAAGCTAAGGCCAGCAGCTTGCCATGCCATGCCTAGGCCAAGGCAACCTAGCCAAATCCAGCAACATGGCATGCCAAGGCCAAGGCCAGCAGCATGCCGTGCCAAGGCCAACGCGGCCCTGCCAAAGCCAACATCATGCCATGCCAAGCCAAGGCCAGCCGCTTGCCATGCCATGCCTAGGCCACGACAGCCTAGCCAAAGCCAAGAGCATGCCATGCCAAGGCTAAGGCATGTAGCATGCCATGTCAAGGCCGAGACAGCCCAGCCAAAGCCAGGAGCATGCCATGCCAAGTCAATTTTTGGCAGCTTGCCATGCCATGCATAGGCCAAGGCAGCTTAGCCAAAGCCAGCAACATGCCTTGCCAGGGCCAAGGCCAGCAGCATGCCATGCCAGGGCCAATGCAGCCCTGCCAAAGCCAACAGCATGCCATGCCATGCCAGGCCAAGGCTAGCAGTTTGCCATGCCATGCCAAGGCCAAGGCAGCCTAGCCAAAGCCAGCAGCATGCCATGCCAAGGCCAAGGCCAACAGCATGCCATGCCAAGGCCATGGCTGCCTAGCCAAAGCCAGCAGCATTCCATGCCAAGGCCTAGGCCAGCAGCATGCCATGCCATGCCAAGGCCAAGGCAGCCCTGCCAAAGCCAGCGGCTTCCCATGCCATGCCTAGGCCAATGCAGCCTTGCCAAAGCCAGCAGCATGCCATGCCAAGGCCAAGGCCAGCAGCATGCCATGCCATGGCCAAGGCAGCCTAGCCAAAGCCAGCAGCATGCTACGCCAAGCCAAGGCCAGCAGCTTGCCACGCCATGCCTAGGCTAATGCAGCCTAGGCAAAGCCAGCAGCATGCCATGCCAAGGCTGAGGCCAGCAGCCTACCATGCCGAGGCCAAGGTAGCCTAGCCAAAGCCAGCATCATGCCATGCCAAGGCCAAGGCTAGCAGAATGCCATGTCGTGCCTGGCCAAGGGTGCCCAGCCAAAGCCAGCAACATGCTATGCCAAGCCAAGGCCAACAGCCT
This sequence comes from Camellia sinensis, assembly GCF_004153795.1. NCBI lineage: Eukaryota > Viridiplantae > Streptophyta > Magnoliopsida > Ericales > Theaceae > Camellia > Camellia sinensis. The sequence goes on from NW_021027470.1 coordinate 1,202,304, forward strand.
TCCATGCCATGCCTAGGCCAAGGCAGCCAAGCCAAAGCCAGCAGCATGCCATGCCAAGGCCAAGGCATCCCTGCCAAAGCCAGCAGCATGCCATGCCAAGCCAAGGCCAGCAGCTTGCCATGCGATGCCTAGGCCAAGGCAGCCCAGCCAAAGCCTGCAGCACGACATGCCAAGCCAAGGCCAGCAGCTTGTCATGCGATACCTAGGCCAAGGCAGCCTAGCCAAAGATAGCAGCATGCCATGCCAAGGCCAAGGCCAGCAGCATGCCATGCCATGCCAAGGCCAAGGCTGCCCAGCCAAAGCCAGCAGCATGCCATGCCAAGCCAAGGCCACCAGCTTTCCATGACATGCCTAGGCCATGGCAGCCTAGCCAAGGCCATGGCAGCCTCGCCAAGGCCAGCAGCATGCCATGCCAAGGCCAGCAGCATGCCATGCCAAGGCCAAGGCCAGCAGCATGCCTTGCCAAGGCCAAGGCAGCCCAGCCAAAGCAAGCAGCATGCCAAGAGAAGACAAGGGCCGCAGCTCGCCATGCCATGCCTAGGCCGGGGCAGCCTAGCCAAAGCCCGCAACATGCCATGCCAAGGCCAAGGACAGCAGCATGGCATGCCAAGGCCAACGCAGCCTAGCCAAAGCCAGCAACATGCCATCCGAAGGCCAAGGCCAGCAGCATGCCATGCCAAGGACCAAGCAGCCCAGCCAAAGCCAGCTGCATGCCATGCCAAGCCAAGGCCAGCAGCTTACCATGACATGCCTAGGCCAAGGCAGCCCAGCCAAGCTAGCAGCATGCCATGCCGAGCCAAGCCCAGCAGCTTGCCATGCCATGCCTAGGCGAAGGCAGCATAGCCAAAGCCAGTAGCATGCCATGCCAAGGCCAAGGCCAGCAACTTGCCACGCCATGCGCAGGGAAAGGCAGCTTAGCCAAAGCCAGCAGCATGCCATGCCAACGCCAAGGCCAGCAGCATGCCATGCCAAGGCGAAGGCAGCCCTGCCAAAGCCAAAAAGATTCCATGCCAAGCCCGGGCCAGCAACATGCCATGCCATGCCTAGGCCAAGGCAGCCTAGCCAAAGCCAGCAGCATGCCATGCCAAGTCCAAGGCCAGTTGCATGCCATGCCAAGGCCAAGGCAGCCCAGCCAAAGCCAACAGCATGCCATGCCAAGCCAAGGCCAGCAGCTTGCCATGCCATGCCTAGGCCAAGGCAACCCAGCCAAAGCCTGCAGCATGTCATCCAAAGCCAAGCCCAGCAACTTGCCATGCCATTCCTAGGCCAAGGCAGTCTAGCCGAAGCCAGCAGCACGCCATGCCATGGCCAAGGCCAGCAGCATGCCATGCCCTGGCCAAGGTAGCCCAGCCAAAGACAGTAGCATGCCATGCCAAGCCAAGGCCAACAGCTTGCCATGCCATGCCTAGGCCAAGGTAGCCTTGCCAAAGCCAGTAGCATGCCATGCCAAGGCCAAGGCCAGCAGCATGCCACGCCAAGGCCAAGGCAGCCTAGCCAAAGCCAGCAGCATGCCATGCCAAACCAAGGCCAGGAGCTTCCCATGCCAGGCCTAGGCCAAGGCTGCCTAGCCAAAGCCAGCAGCATGCCTTGCCAAGGCCAAGGCCAGCAGCATGCCATGCTAAGGCCAAGGCAGGCTAGCCAAAGCCTGCAGCATGCCATGCCAAGGCCAAGGCGAGCAGTGTCCCATGCCATGCCAGGGCCAAGGTAGCCCAGCCAAAGCTAGCAGCATGACATGCCAAGCCCAGGCCAGCAGTGTAATAACCCGACCCTCATGCATGTTCTTTGTTATATTTTCGAATCCTATTTTGTGATTTTGAATGCTCATTGTAGAATCCTATGGGAAATCTAAATTAAGTAAGTAAACCATATGATTAAAGATGTCTATCTGTCCAAAAGAAAAGTATCTGTTACATGAGAATGCTTAGATCAGAAATTGGAAGCGTTAGAGGCTTAATTATCTGGAATTGATTTCACATATATATTCAGCATAATTTTTATGTAATATTAAGCACTTCTGTGAAATTTCAATTTGGGGATGCTTAAACGATTCATTTTTGTCCCTATTCAAGTTTTCCATGTATATGTATATGTTTATAAGAGTCTCATGACTCATAAGACTTGAGAACCACACTTATCCTAAGGGAGGGTGAGGAGTGAGAGAATTGAAGGGTAGAGGAAGAAGATCATCAAAGGTTGGGGATTTGTGGAAGATTAAGCACAAGGTATGTATAAGACTGTCTCAATTGACTCCCATAACTCTTCTTAGGATGTATGTCCTTTTAATCATGTTACTTAAGGGTTGGAACTATGATTCCATATTCCTTGGTTGTTTGATTCAATTAAAATTGAATATGGAGAAGTTATATTTTCTCTTTTTACTTTGAACTTAAGAATAGAGCATGATTTTGTGAATCCATGATATGTCATGTGCATGAGAAGCCAAGAACCTCAAGATATGGAAGAGTGTTTGTGAATTTCAATTTTTGGCCCATTGAATTGAGTTGTGGGCATGGATTTAATTCATGCTAGAAAATGTTGTATATTGTACCTTGGATTTCATGCTTTTTGAACCATGATTTAGTAATGAAAAGATCTATTTTTGAGTCTTGCATACACTCCTAAAAGAATGGAAATTTTTAGCAAATTTCGGACTGGAAATGCAGAATCGCCGCACGTGCGGGAGTCATGGCCGCACGTGCGGGAGGTGCTGCCGCACGTGCGGGGGTTGTGGCCGCACGTGCGGGAGAAGGGCAAATTTTGGGGCTTTGGTTCTGCTAGAAAGGCACGTGCGGGACCTCAGGGCCGCACGTGCGGGGCCAACTGCCGCACGTGCGGGGCTCACAGCCGCACGTGCGGCTCATGCTGAAAAATATGGTTTGCTCCGTTTTGCGTGTAGAACCCTCTAATGTTGTCGGAATATGTATTTGATGCCTTTTAATATGTATAAATTCCTTCGAAGTAAAATGAAACAGAAAGTGATTTAATATGGAAAGGGGATTAAAGTGTGTAAGGTTGAATGTGTGCAGGGCACACTCCGGGAAGAACAAGCACATTCGCAACACTGTGAGTAGTAGTATCATTATCCTCTTTACACATGACTAATGATTTTCATTAGCATTTCGTTACGCAACTATGTTAAATGTCTCAAGTACGTAACCATGATTAATGTTTCAAGTATGTATGTTAATGCTCAAGCATGTTCCAAGCATGTAAAGATTAAAATGGGAAAGATAGGCCTACGGCCATTCAATATAAGTTATTATGATATGAAACAAAGTGCTACACGGAACTAAGTGCTACGACGTGAGCCACCTCTAGAATCCGTGTGAGACACCTCTTGAGTCCGTATAAGTATGGTTTCAAGGGCTTTATGCCACTTTCATGGGCTTTATGCCACTTTCAAGGGCTTTAATGCCAACAAGTATAAGGGCCTTGTGCCACATGTTTCAAGGGCCTTAGCGCCATATGTTACAAGGGCTTTGTGCCACTATGTTTAAGGGCCTTGTGCCACTATGTTCAAGGGCATTATGCCACCATGTTAAGGGCTTCAAGCTGTTATGAATTAAGAATACGATATATCAAGCTTTTATGTTCAGGTATGGGCCTAAGGCCGACATAAGATGCATACAGAATCAGGCTACCTTGGGAATCTCTGCATTCACACATATAATGTTATATGTCATGTTCAAATTGAGCACTGCTTCATTATGTATTACTATTCACTGAGCCCGGCTCACTCTCTGTTATGTCTGTTTCTGTAGGCAATCAACCAGGTGGTCAATCCTAACCTACGATGCCCGGTTCTTTTTGACAACCTTCGTGTATCCACGCACTCACAGGGCCACCCATTTTGTGAAGTCTACTAAGTTAATTGGCTTATTTCTTGGCTACCCTTCCAAGGTTGTTAATGTATAACTCCAATAGTTTTCGGTTTGGAGTTTTTGTTACATGCCCGACTATAGGGCTGGGTCTGTATATGTGTTTGTAAATATATCTTTTGCTAAGGATTACTTTTGGATTCTATCAACTTCTTATGGTGTATGTAATGTATAAGATCCTGGCATGTTAGAAATAGCTCAATGGAATTTGTTGGTTTTTATATTCTTGTACGTTTGTGTGCTTCCGTCAAGGCCCCATATACTATATGTATACCAAGTGATATGTCTGTTCGAGAATGAGTCATGCCCGAACTTTTAGGGGCGAGTTGGGGGCGTGACAAGCAGCTTGCCATGCCATGCCTTGGCCAAGGCAGCCTAGCCAAAGCCAACAGCATGGCACGCCCAGGCCTAGGCCAGCAGCATGCCATGCCAAGGCCAAGGCCAGCAGCATGCCATGCCAGGCCAAGGCCAAGGCCAAGGCAGCCCAGCCAAAGCAAGCAGCATACCGTGCCAAGCCAAGGCCAGCAGCTTGCCTTGACACGCCGAGGCCAAGGCAGCCTAGCCAAAGCCGGTAGCATGCCATGCCAAGGCCATGGCCAGCAGTATGCCATTGTAAGGCCAAGGCAGCCCAGCCAAAGCCAGCAGCATTCCATGCCAAGCCAAGGCCAGCAGCTTGCCATGCCAAGGCCAGCAGCTTGCCATGCCATGCCTAGCCCGAGGCAGCCGCCCCAAAGCCAGCCGCATGCCATGCCAAGGCCAAGGCAGCCCAGCCAAAGCCAGCAGCATGCCATGCCAAGCCATGGCCATCAGCTTGCCATGCCATGCCAAGGCCAAGGTAGCCCCGCCAAAGCCAGCAGCATGCCATGCCAAGCTAAGGCCAGCAGCTTGCCATGCCATGCCAAGGCCAGGGCAGCCTAGCCAAAGCCTGCAACGTGCCATGCCATGGCCAAGGCCAGCAGCCGGCCATGCCGTGCCAAGGCGAAGGCACCCCAGACAAAGCCAGCAGGATGCCATGCCAGGCCAAGGCCAGCAGCCTGCCAGGCCATGCCTAGGTCAATGCAGCCCAGCCAAAGCCAACAGCATGACATGCCAAGCCAAGGCCAGCAGCTTGCCATGCCAAAGCCAACAGCATGCCATGGCAAGGCCAAAGCCAGCAGCATGACATGCCAAGGCGAAGGCCAAGGCCAGTAGCATGCCATGCTAAAGCCAAGGAAACCTAGCCAAAGCCAGCAACATGCCATGCCAACCCAAGGCCAGCAGTTTGCCATGCCATGCCTAGGGCATGGCAGCCTAGCCAAAGCTAGCAGCATGCCATGCCCAGGCCAAGGCTAGCAGCATGCAATGCCAAGGCCAAGGCAGCCTTGCCAAAGCCAACAGCATGCCATGCCAAGGCCAAGGCCAGCATCATACCATGCCCTGCCAAGGCCAAGGCAGCCCAGCCAAAGCCAACAGCATGTCGTGCTAAGCCAAGGCCAGCAGCCTGCCGTGACATGCCGAGGCCAAGGCAGCCTAGCCAAAGCCTGCAGCTTGCCTTGCCAAGCCCAAGGCCAGCAGCATGCCACGCCAAGGTGTAGGCAGCCCAGCCAAGGCCAGCAGCATTCCATGCCAAGCCAAGGCCAGCAGCTTGCCATGCCATGCCCAGGCCGAGGCAGCCTGGCCAAAGCCAGCAGCATGCCATGCCAAGGCTAAGGCGACAGCATGCCATGCCAAGGCCAAGGCAGCTTAGCCAAAGCCAGCAGCATGCCATGCCAAAGTGCAGTTTCTTTGCATGCTAAAGTGTGGTTTCAATTAAAAAATGGTGTGTAATATTTGCATTTTCATTCTCTGGTGGCAGATTCTCCTGAACAACAACCAATTGGCCTTCATTTGGGACAGTGGTTGTCAAAAGTTTATCTTCATGGAAGAATCTGCTGTGCATCATACCATGCCCTGCCAAGGCCAAGGCAGCCCAGCCAAAGCCAACAGCATGTCGTGCTAAGCCAAGGCCAGCAGCCTGCCGTGACATGCCGAGGCCAAGGCAGCCTAGCCAAAGCCTGCAGCTTGCCTTGCCAAGCCCAAGGCCAGCAGCATGCCACGCCAAGGTGTAGGCAGCCCAGCCAAGGCCAGCAGCATTCCATGCCAAGCCAAGGCCAGCAGCTTGCCATGCCATGCCCAGGCCGAGGCAGCCTGGCCAAAGCCAGCAGCATGCCATGCCAAGGCTAAGGCGACAGCATGCCATGCCAAGGCCAAGGCAGCTTAGCCAAAGCCAGCAGCATGCCATGCCAAAGTGCGGTTTCTTTGCATGCTAAAGTGTGGTTTCAATTAAAAAATGGTGTGTAATATTTGCATTTTCATTCTCTGGTGGCAGATTCTCCTGAACAACAACCAATTGGCCTTCATTTGGGACGGTGGTTGTCAAAAGTTTATCTTCATGGAAGAATCTGCTGTGCTGGACAACAATCACTGGTTGTTGTGTACATTCGTTCTGATGATCTATGCTGGAATAAGAGTTTTGGAGACACAAAGACCAGGCTGCATGCTGCACCAGTCTACGTGGAAAATCCTCAAATGGAAAATTCTTTGTCTTTCATTTCTGCATTGTAATAGTTCTTTTTTCTTTGGCATGTGTACAGTCTAAAACTGGCTGGTGTTTTGTTTCCCTATCCCTGCGGGTTTTGTTGGGAATTTTACTTTTTAACTTTATTTTTACCTTTTGGTTGGGGCTACATGCACGTGCTGCTATGGAAAATTACACAGATAAGTTTGTTTTGGTGTTATAGAAGCTGGATTGTGCAGGCAAACCTGCTATTGTGGAAGAATAGTTCAAGTGCCATAATTTTGCTGTCAAGGGCATGTTTTCCCTGGAACACAATGCTTCTGATTGTACTCGTGCTAGGCTGTTGCTGGTTGGTTTATTCTCTTGTTCATTCTCCCTATCTCTAGTTATATATGGGTAGTGAGCAGGTTGTAAGGCCCTAGTTTTTTTGCTTGGTTTTAAGTTTTCTAGCTCTCTTTACCTTTAGTGAGTTTGTTGGTTTGTTTTTGTTTTTATTTTGTTTGGTGGTCTTGTTTAGCTATGGTAGGCCTGGGGCATTCCCCTTGTAGTCGTGTAAATTTTCTTGTTTTACTTATGTCTTATTCACTGTACCCCCCCCCCAAAAAAAAACAAAAGAAAAAGAGAAGAGAAAGTTAGAGCAAAGAAAGAAAATTAGGATGAAAATCACAGGGAATTCAAATTCATCCTTTTGGACTTGAGAATTGAATGCTTTGCTGATTTAGAAAAACTTAGATGAGGTACTTAAGTTAAACTAATATCGTTATGCTATAATTACTCAGAAAATTCTCTTTCTTAGAGGCAAAGCAAGGTTAGTTTGAGTTAAACTTGGCCACTTAAGCTAATGAAACAATTAACGGCCAAAGCTATTTAGTTCCTAGAACAGAATAGAGAAGGAAGGAGAACGACAGAGAAAGTCAGAGAGGAACATTCCTTCTTGAGATCTAGAAGAGAAAGTTTGAAAAAAAGAAAGAGAAATAGGAAGAAAATGAAAAGGAATTCAAGTTCATCATTTTGGATTTGAGAATTGAACGCTTTTATTCACCGAAAAAAAATTGAATGCTTAGGTGATTTAGATACCTTAAATGAGGTGCTTAAGTTGAACTAATTTCCTTAAGCTACAATGACTCATAAAATTCTCTTTCTTAGAGGCTAAGCTAGGTTACTTTGAGTTAAAGTTGGCCACTTAGGCAAATGAAACAATTACCGGTCTAGGCAATTTTGTTCCTAGAACAAAATAGAGAATGATGGAGAAGGACTGAGAAAGGTAAAGAGAAACATCCTTCATCAAAGGAAGAAGAGAAACTTAGAGAAAAAAAAATAATAGGAAAGAAAATCAAAGGGAATTCAAATTCATCCCTTTGGACTTAAGAATTGAACACTTCGTTGATTTAGAAAACCTTAAATGAGGTGCTTAAGTTTAACTAATATCTTTATGCTACAATTACTCAGAAACTTCTGTTTCTTAGAGGCTATGCAAGGTTAGTTTGAATTAAACTTGTCCACATAAGCAACTGAAACAATTAGCGGCCTAAACCAATTGGTTCATTGAACAAAACCGTTGATGGAGAAGGACAGAGAAAGGTAGAGAGAAACAATCGTCTTGAGAGGTAGAAGAGAAAGTTAGAGAAAAAAAACAGTAATAGGAAAGAAAGCAATGAGAATTCAAGCTCATCATTTTGGACTTGTGAATTGAACACTTAAGTGAATTAGAAAACTTTAAATGAGATGCTTAAGTTAAACTAATATCGTTAAGCTATAATTACTTAGAAAATTATCTTTCTTAGAGTCTAAGAAAGGTTAGTTTGAGTTAAACTTGGTTGCTTAAGCTAATAAAACAATTAGTGGCCTAAGCAAATTAGCTTCTGGAACAAAATAGAGAAGGATGGAGAAAGTTAGAGAGAAACATTCTTCTTGAGAGGTAGAATAGAAAGTTAGATAAAAGAAAGAGTAATAGGAAGGAAATCAAAGAGAATTCAAATTCATCATTTTGGGCTTGGGAATTGAACACTTAGGCGATTTAGAATACCTTAAAAGTACCCTCCCAAAAAAAAAAAAAAACCACTAAACGAGTTGATTAAGTTTTAAACTAATATCGTTACTCAAAAAATTCTCTTTCTTAGAGGCTAAGCAAGGTTAGACTGAGTTAAACTTGACCACTTAAGCTAAGGAAACAATTAGTGGCTAAGCTAATTAGTGCCTAAATAGAGACGGAGGGAGAAAGTTTGTGAGGAACATTCTTCTTGAGAGCTAAAAGAGGAAGTTAGAGAAAAGAAAGAGAAACGGGAAGAAAATGAAGGGGAATTCAAATTCATTCTTTTGTACTTGACAACTGAACACTTAGGTCATTTTGAAAACCTTAAATGAGGTGCTTAAGTTAAACAACTAGCGTTAAGCAACAATTACTCAGAATTTTTTTTGTTAGAGGCTAAGCAACGTTAGTTTGAGTTAAACTTGCCCACATGAGCTAACGAAACAATTAGGGGCCTAAGCTAATTAGTTCTTGAACAAAATAGAGAAGGACGGAGAATGATAGAGAAAGTTACAGAGAAACATTCTTCTTGAGAGGTAGAAGAGAAAGTCATACAAAAGAAAGAGAAATAGGAAGAAAATCAAAGAGAATTCAAATCCATCCTTTTAGACTTGAGAACTGAACACTTATGTGACTTAGAAAACCTTAAATGAGGTGCTTACGTTAAACTAATGTCGGTAAGATACAATTACAAAGAAAATTCTATTTCCTGGAGGAGGCAAGGTTAGTTTGAGTTAAACATGGCCACTCAAGCTAATGAAACCATTACTGGCCTAAGCTAATTAGTTCCTAGAACAAAATAGAGAAGGATGGAGAAGGACATAGAAGGTTAGAGAGAAATATTCTTCTTGAGACCTAGAAGTGAAAGTTAGAGAATAGAAAGAGAAGTAGGAAGAAAATCGAAGGGAATTAAAATTCATCTTTTTGGAGTTGAGAATTGAACACTTAGGTACTTTAGAAAACCTTAAATTAGATTATTAAGCAAAACTAATATCGTTAAACTAATATTACTTAGAAAATTCTATTTCTTAGAGGCTAAGTAAGGTTAATTTGAGTTAAACTAGGCAACTTATGCTAATGAAAACAATTGGTGGCCTAAGGAAATTAGTTCCTAGAACAAAATAGAGTAGGATAGAGAATGTTAGACAGAAACATTCTTCTTGAGTGCAAGAAGAGAAAGTTAGAGAAAAGAAAGAGAAATAGGAAGAAAATCATAGGGCAATAAAATTCACCATCTTGGACTTGAGAATTGAACACTCAGGTGATTTAGAAAACCATAAACGAGGTGCTTTCGTTAAACTAATATCGTTTTGCAACAATTACTCTGAAAATTCTCTTTCTTAGAGGGTAAGAAAAAGTTAGTTTCAGTTAAACTTGGCCACTTGAGCAAATGAAACAATTAGTGGCCTAAGCTAATTAGTTCCCAGAACAGAAAAGATAAAGATGGAGAAGGACGGAGAAAGTTATAGAGAAACATTCTTCTTCAGAGCTGGAAGAGAAAGTTAGAGAACAGAAAGTGAAATAGGGAGAAAATCAAAAGGAATTCAAATTCATCTTTTCGGACTTGAGAATTGAACACTTAGGTGATTTAGAAAACCTTAAATGAGGTGATTAAGCTAAACTAATATCATTAAAGTAATATTACTCAGGAAATTCTATCTCTAAGAAGCAAAGCAAAGTTCATTTGACTTAAACTAGGCAACTTTAGCTAATGAGACAATTAGTGGCCTAAGTTAATTAGTTCCCAGAACAATGCAGAGAAGGATAGAGAAGGACGGAGAAAGTTAGACAGAAGCTTTCTTCTTGAAAGCTAGATGAGAAAGTTGGAGCAAAGAAAGAGAAATAGGAACAAAATTAAAGCGAATTCAAATTCATCCATTTGGATTTGACTTTTGGAAACATAGGTGATTAACAAAACCTTAAATTAGGTGCTTAAATTAAACAAATATCATTATGCTACAATTACTCAAAAAATTATCATTCTTAGAGGCTAAGCAAGGTTAGTTTGAGTTAAACATGGCCACTTTAACTAATAAAACAATTAATGGCCTAGGCTAATTATTTCCTATAACTAAATAGAGAAGGACGGAGAAAGTTAGAAAGAAACATTGTTCCTGAGAGCCAGAAGAGAAAGTTAGAGAAAGAGGAAGAAGATCAGAGAGAATTCAAATTCAACCTTTTTGACTTGAGAATTGAACAATAAGGTGATTTAGAAAAATCTTAAATGAGGTGCCTAAGTTAAACTAATATCGATATGCCACAATTACATTGAAAATTCCCTTTCTTAGAGGCTAAGCAAGGTTAGTTTGAGTTAAATTTGGCCACTTAAGCTGATGAAATAATTAGTGGCCTAAGGTAATTAGTTCCTAGAACAACATAGGGATGGAGAAGGGCGTAGAAAGTTAGAGAGAAACATTCTTCTTGAGAGCTACAAAAGAAAGTTAGAGAAAAGAGAGAGAAATAGGAAGAAAATCCAATGGGATTCAAATTCCTCATTTTGGATTTGAGTATTGAAGACTTAGGTCATTTAGAAAAACCTTAGGTGGGGAGTTTAAGTTAAACTAATATTGTTAAGCTACAATTACTTAGAAAATTCTCTTTCTTAGAGGCTAAGCAGGGTTAGTTTGAGTTAAACTTGGCCACTTATGCTAATGAAACAATTAGCGGTCTAGGCAATTTAGTTCCTAGAACAAAATGGAGAAGTATAGAGAAAGTTAGAGAGAAACATTCTTCTTGAGAAAGCATAGTGCAAAAATTGGAGCTTTCTTTTGGTCTGGTACTGATCTTACAAAACATAGTGCCAAAATTGCTTCGGATAAGGTTTGCAGCCCTAAAAATGAGGGTGGCCTTGGCTTTAAATCTTTAGACATTTGGAATAGGGCTGCCATTGCTAAGCATATCTGGTTCCTGTTTTCTGGAGCTGAGAAATCTATGTGGTGCCAATGGGTGAAATCCTACTTACTTAAAGGCAAGAGTTTCTGGAAAGGCAGGGTCCTTAATGGCCCTCCCTTCTTGGGTCTGGAGGAAGATTTTATCTCTTAGGGATGCTGTGTCTCCTTTTATCCTGCCTAAGATTGGTAGAGGTAACTCTACTTTTTTATGGCATGATAATTGGCATCCCCTTGGTCCCCTTTGGCATAAGTATGGTGATAGAATCTTGTATGATTCCCGTCTCAACCGTGAGGCTAAAGTCAGTCAGATTGTTGATGGGAATTCCTGGAAATGGCCTATTCCTAATTCTTCGAAAATAGGAAGATTTAATATCATCTACCCCCAGTAGCTGAACCCCTAATTCTTCTAGGAATGACCAACCTTTTTGGCAATTAAGCTCTAATGGTGATTTTTCCGTTAACTCATCCTGGAATCACTGGAGGAGCAAATTTGATGTTGTGGCCTAGCACACTCTTCTTTGGGGGCCTCATATGATTCCTAGGGTCAGTTTTATTGTTTGGATGGCTATTCATGAAAGATTAAATACTGGGGATCGTTTGCAATTATTTGGCTTGTCCCCTAATCCAAGCTTCCCTTTCTGTCAATACCATGCTGAGAGCCCTTCCCATTTATTCTTTAACTGCATCTTTGCTTCTAGAATTTGGGAAGCTCTTAAAGTTAATTGCAATGTAAATTGGGCCTAATCTCCAATGTCCTCAAGTTCTAACCTTTGTCACCAAAGAGACCAAGGGCAAATCATTGCGTTCTATAATCCTTAAGCTTACTTTGCTTTGCTCTATTTACCAAATTTGGCTTGAAAGGAATAATAGAATCTTTAATAAGGAACACAAACCTGAAGAGGTGGTTACTAACTCAATTGCTCATTGGTTCTGATGATCTATGTTGGGATAACAGTTTTGGAGACACAAAGACCAGGCTGCATGCTGCGCCAGTCTACGTGGAAAATCCTCAAATGGAAAATTCTTTGTCTTTCATTTCTGCATTGTAATAGTTCTTTTTTCTTTGGCATGTGTATAGTCTAAAACTGGCTGGTGTTTTGTTTCCCTATCCCTGCGGGTTGTGTTGGGAATTATATTTTTTAACTTTATTTTTACCTTTTGGTTGGGGCTACATGCACGTGCAGGCAAACTAGCTATTGTGGAAGAATAGTTCAAGTGCCATCATTTTGATGTCAAGGGCATGTTTTCCCTGGAACACAATGCTTCTGATTGTACTCGTGCTAGGCTGCTGCTAGTTGGTTTATTCTCTTGTTCATTCTCCCTATCTCTAGCTATATATGGATAGTGAGTAGGTTGTAAAGCCCTAGTTTTTTTGTTTGGTTTTAAGTTTTCTGGCTCTCTTTAGCTTTAGTGAGTTTGTAGGTTTGTTTTGTTTTTATTTTGTCTGGTGGTCTTGTTTAGCTGTGGTAGGCCTGGGGTGTTCCCCTTGTAGTCGTGTAAATTTTCTTGTTTTATTTATGTCTTATTCACTCTACCCCCTCCTCCCCCCCCAAAAAAAAAAACAAAAGAAAAAGAGAAGAGAAAGTTAGAGAAAAGAAAGAAAATTAGGATGAAAATCATATGGAATTCAAATTCATCCTTTTGGACATGACAATTAAACGCTTTGCTGATTTAGAAAAACTTGGATGAGGTACTTAAGTTAAACTAATATAGTTATGCTATAATTACTCAGAAAATTCTCTTTCTTAGAGGCTAAGCAAGGTTAGTTTGAGTTAAACTTGGCCACTTAAGCTAATGAAACAAGTAATGGCCTAAGCTATTTAGCTCCTAGAACAGAATAGAGATGAAAGGAGAAGGATGGAGAAAGTCAGAGAGGAACATTCCTTCTTGAGATCTAGAAGAGAAAGTTTGAAAAAAAAAAGAGAAATAGGAAGAAAATGAAAAGGAACTCAAGTTCATCATTTCGGATTTGAGAATTGAACGCTTATATTCACCAAAAAAAATTGAATGCTTAGGTGATTTAGATACCTTAAATGAGGTGCTTAAGTTGAACTAATTTCCTTAAGCTACAATGACTCATAAAATTCTCTTTCTTAGAGGCTAAGCTATAGCGATTCCGGTATTCCCTTTACTGTCGGTTACATTCTAGACTCGGTTCCGTGGAGTTGGTAGTTGTGTCTATCTTGTTGTCGTCCTTTAATTCCATTTGTTTAAGTTTTAGGATGTGTTGGGCTTGATTGTTACAGGTTGGTAGAGCTTTGGCTCCCATTGCTGTCGCCCAGTTTTTTAGTGGTCCGCTCGAGCGGGTCATTTTACGCTCGAGCGGGGTTTACACCCTTCCAGCATTCCGAGTCCCTACAAAACTTCTACAGGTGTGTTTTCTATTCTCGAGCGGGTTTATTGAGCTCGAGTGGGTTGCGCTCGAGCGGTATTGTTTGCGCTCGAGCGGGTAATACCTCGTTGGTGAAAGTTCTGGGAGAGGGAAATCTACGCTCGAGCGGACTGGTTTTCGCGCTCGAGCGGATGTATTTATCTCTGCGTCTTGGCGCTCGAGCGGGCCTTCTTGTGCTCGAGCGGACCATGTTTTTTGTTCTTGACGCTCGAGCGTTGTGTTTTCCGCTCGAGCGGACCTGTCGTATATCAGATAGCAGTTGGGCATTTTTTAATCACTTTTCACTTTTCTTCTCTCTCTCTAACTTTCCCAAAATCGATTTTGAGAGCTTCTCTCTCTAGAAACTCGCTTCTTTCTAGGGTTTGATCTAGATAGAGTGCCTCCTTTCCCTTCGGCCTTTGTAAGAGTTGTGTTGATCGTCAAGGGCGTTGTTTTGATTCGAAAAGTTTGGCGTTTGGAGCATTTTGGTTTTGGTCTCTTCTCCGTGTGAGCTCTAACTTCGAGGTAGGGATATCCTACTCCTTCTCATGAGCTTTGTCTTTGAATTTTAGCATTTTGATGAGTTGGGGGTTATTGGGTAATTTTGAGAAAGTTTGGGCTTTTGTGTAATTTTACGAAAGTTAGGGTTTTGTTTATATATACTTATATGCATGTTTGGCATAGAGAAATGAGATCAATATTGGATTATTGGTGAAAATGGAACCTTAGGGTTGTGATGTTAATTATGGGAAATGCTCTAATTACATTGATAAATTAATTGGTATAATTAATTTGAAGAAAAGAGGAATTAAAGTGAAAATGTTGAAACTGGATGTGTATGGGGGAATAAAGGGTGTAGTTAGATTCGTTCATCGCTCACCTAGTTGAAATGTTGATTATATATCCATTTGGGACATTTATTTTCAGTATAGAAATAATTGTTTTGGGCTATCAGTGGAGGATAGTCTTGATTGTTGTAGACACTGCATGATGATTAGGCAAACTAAAACTAATCGATTGAGTATGCTATTGAATATAGCTACTGGAATAATACATTAATTCTATGTATTGATTGATTGTATATGATCTATGTTTATATACATGTGTTGTGTGGGAGGAGATAGGAGATGTAAGTTGACCTTTAGTACGGCTTATCATCCTCAGACCGACGGGCAGTCTGTGTGACATTGATACAGCGCTACAATGTGTATCAAGTGTTGATTATGGAAGTGTTTGTTTTGATTTGATATAGCACTAAAATGTATATCGTTATCAATTGTGAAGTATAGAAGTGATTCTATGTTATGTTGATACAGCACCGAAATGTCTATCTTTTGCAAAGTGTGGGAATCGTTTGTGTTATTGATACAACATTAAAATGTGTATCCCTCATGAATTTCGAAAGTGTTTAAAGATGAGTCTAAACCTCATTAAGTTGTGTGGCTAGGTGTTGAGCCTTGTTTTCAAACTCAAAGCTAGAAAAGACATGGACTTAATGTCATGAAACTGAAATGTGATATATGTGGATGTATCTGTGTTGGCCATCTATCAATTGCTAATCTTTTAGTCATTGTTCATAGTTGGTTTAGTGTATTTCTACTGGGCTGTGGCTCACCCTTTATGGGACATCATTTTCAGGTGTAGGTAGCATGCCACCTCCAAGGACATAGCTTGGGAGGCAAGAGGCTGTCAGGATTTTGTCGTTTTGTGATCTTTTGGATGTATTACATGTAAATTCAAACCAAGGGCTTAATGTGTAGTTGAGTCAGTACTCTCTTTTTTGTAACCAAGTGTTAACTTGGAAAGCTATAAGCCCGTAGGGCATTTGCTTTTGTTGTTAACATGTAATACTCATTGTAAAGAACTACTCTGATGAATAGAAGAATATTTATCTTTTATACCAATGCGTGTCTAAATTGATGGGTTTTAATGTTATTATTTTAGGGGCGTTACAACTTGGTATCAGAGCTTACCGGCTTCGAATACTTTGGGTACGTGGGAAGTGATTAGTATCACAATGGGTTTATCCTGCTTGTTAGAGACTTAAGTGTAATGTAATGTGTTTATGTGATAACATGTTTATGTGACTATTTGGGTATGGAATTTAGTTTCTAGGATGTTGATTGGATCCTTGAGTTTCTGTGAGTCTTACTGGAAAAGCACTTGATCAATGTTGTTTCTAACCGGAACTCTAGGAACACCTCGGGACTATCATTATCCGAAAATGAAATTCGTAGGTGCTTATGTGTTTATGTGCTTACGTAGAGTGAATTACAGTTGTCCATGTATTAGGACGCGAGTGTTTAGTTTTGGCACATTTATGAATGTACTAATGTTCTTCGTTACCTTTATTAGGATGTCAGGACGAGGACGGGGAAGACGTGGCAGACGTGGTAGGCAGGAGATGCCTTTACCGGATGATATTCTGGCACAGCATGAGGGGGTTGGCCAGGCCAATGTGGCCGACCCAGCAGGTCAGGAGGCTATGGGTGCTTTAGCCCGAGGGATAGCCAATGCTTTGAGGGAGTCTGTGGGTATTTTCAGAGCTGAGAATCTAGTTCAGGCTCCAGTGCAGGCCCAAGTGGTTGAGGCAGGGCCTTCCTTCTTGAAAAGGGACGATCTAACCTGGACAACTTTATTAGGGATCCGAAGGAGCCACTGAAGGCTGATGAGTGGTTAGAGCAAATGAGTAAGATGTTCGAGATGCTTGGCATCGAGGACGGAGCGTTGAAAGTGACCTTGGCATCCTTTCAGCTAAAAGGGGGTGCGGGTCAGTGGTGGAAATACATGAGGGGTCGTATTGCTGGCACGTGAGAGGCTTTTGTGGAGGCTTTTGTGGAGGCTTTTCAGGAGAAGTATTTGTCTCCAGCAGTCAGGGAGAAGCTGAGAGACCAGTTCTGTCAGCTTTTGCAGTTGAGTTCTTCAGTAGCCGAGTATGAGGCTGCTTTTACTAGCTTGTCTAGGTTCGCACCTGAACTTGTGGCGTCCGAGGAACGCCGCTGTATCGAGTTTGAGAAGAGGTTGAGGCGCGGCCTCAAGATGAGGGTTAGAGGTTCGATGATCCGAGACTATGGGTGCTTAGTTGATGCTGCAGCCCATATGGAGATCATGATGCAGGAAGAGGAGGGTCAGAGAGGCTCCAAGAGGAGCTAGGATGGTCAGGGTGATGGCAGGAGACAGAGGAGTGCTAACCCTCACCAGTTTCAGGGTGGTGTTGCTAGATCGACCTTTCTAGTGCCGAGTGCAAGCTCGGGGAGAGGCAATCAGGGAGACTTCTCATGTTACAGGTGTGGTCAGCTGGGTCACAAGGCTTTGGGTTGCCCACAGAGGGGAGGAGGTCAACGAGCTATTTCTTCTTCGGCTCGACCTCAGAGCCAGAGTCAGGGCAGGGGTCAGCCACTGTCTTGTTATCAGTGTGGTCAGGCGAGGCACCTGAAGAGGTTTTGCCCGCAGTTGAGTGGCACATCCGGTGCATCTGGGCAGAGGCAGAGTCTTCAGCCAGCTCAGTCAGTGCAGGCCTCGAGGGCCAATCAGGGGGCTTCATCGTCCCAGTCTGTGCAGCAGTCGTATGCTCCGAGGGGTGAGCAGGTGGATCAGGGGCCTACTGTGTGCGTGTATGCTGTTACCGCACAGGATCTTGTACCTGCTCCATCAGTTGTGAGAGGTACCTTCTTGTTTTGCAACTCGGTTGCTAATGTATTGATTGATATGGGTGCATCTCATTCTTTTGTATCTGCTGCATTTGCATCTGTTTTGGAATTGGAGTTAGCACAGTTAGCATCTCCTATATGTGAAGTATCGCCTGTTGGTGGTGAGTTGATCTTGAAACAAGGTGTTAGAGGTTGTGATATAGAGGTCGCCGACCATAGGCTTCCTTTTCCTTTTGTTGTCATGCCCATGAAGGGTTTTGATGTTATTTTGGGTATGGACTGGCTATCGTCATATCGGGCTGTTATTGATTGCTACCGCCAGAGGGTCACAGTATGTACCTTGAGCGGGGAGTGTTTCCATTTCTTGGGGTAGTGTGTTGCCATCGGTGTATGATCCGCGAGGGAGGAATAAGCTTAGTGGTCTACTTGCTAGCTTTATGAGTGGTGAGTGTGATGAGACCCAGATTGTATTGTCGAGGGTGGTTTGTGAGTATTCAGATGTTTTTCCCGAGGATCTCGTTAGTTTGCGACCTCACCGAGAGATAGAGTTCTCTATTGATTTAGTGCCCGGCACAACGCCGATTTCTATGGCACCTTATCATTTTGCCCTAGCCAGTGAGTTGAAGATTCAGCTCCAGGAATTGCTAGATAAGGGTTTTGTTCGCCCTAGTGTTTCGCCGTGGGGAGCACCGGCCCTCTTTGCTAAAAAGAAAGATGGCGCCTTGAGATTGTGTATCGATTACCGAAAGTTGAATCGGGCTACGGTTAAGAATAAGTATCCTATGCCCCATATTGATGATTTGTCTGACCAGTTGAAGGGTTCCCGTTGTTTCTCTAAGATAGACTTGAGATCGGGTTACCACCAGTTGAGGGTCAGGGAGGAGGATATTCCTAAGACGGCATTCCGTACGCGGTATGGCCATTATGAGTTTCTGGTGATGCCATTCGGGCTTACCAATGCACCGGCAGTCTTTATGGACCTGATGAACCGGATCTTCCGGGAATTCTTAGATCGATTTGTGGTCGTTTTCGTGGACGACATTCTTATCTATTCGCCTTCTGAGGAGGAGCATGAGGAACACTTGAAAGTAGTGCTTGGATTGCTTAGAGCCCATAGGCTGTATGCCAAGTTTGGGAAGTGTGAGTTCCGGCTAGGAGAGGTCAAATTTTTAGGCCATGTGGTATCCGGGGAAGGGGTGTCTGTTGATACATCTAAGGTAGAGGCAGTGCAAGATTGGGCACAGCCTAAGAGTGTGTTTGAGATCCGCAGTTTTCTGGGATTAGTTGGGTATTACCGTCGGTTTGTGAAAGATTTCTCCAGGCTTGCTTCGCCATTGACTAGATTGACGCGAAAAGGGGTCAAGTTTGTGTGGAGTGAGACTTGCGAAAAGTCGTTCCAGGAGTTGAAGGTTAGATTTACCACCGCTCCGATTTTGATTATTCCAGAGAGAGGGTTGGATTATGTAGTTTATTGTGATGCCTCACGAGAGGGTTTGGGTTGTGTGTTGATGCAAGAGGGGAAAGTGGTAGCTTATGGCTCACGTCAGTTGAAAATACACGAGAAGAATTACCCTACACGTGACATAGAGTTAGCAGCAGTGATCTTCGCCTTGAAAATTTTGAGGCACTACCTTTATGGTGAGAGGTTTGAGGTGTTCTCGGACCACAAGAGTTTGAGGTATCTGTTTACACAGAGGGACTTGAATTTGAGGCAGAGGAGATGGATAGAGTTCATTGAGGATTATGATTTTGAGTTGCACTATCACCCGGGAAAGGCCAATGTTGTGGCCAATGCCCTTAGTAGGAAATCCATTAGTGATGTAGCTTGTATAGCCATCCGGGAATGGGAGTTGTTGGGTGCACTTGGCGAGTTTGATTTGCTTCTGGGCGAATCTGTCGAGGCTGCGGCCTTGTTTTCTGTCGTTGCGTAGCCTACACTTGTGACCCGAGTATTAGAGGCACAGAGAGGTGACCTTGAGGTAGAGTCCTTCCGAGAGAAGATCTCCAGTGGGAAGGTTGAGAAGGGTTTGGCGGTGTATCCCGACCAGAGTGTGAGATACCAAGACCGTTTGTTTGTGCCGGAGTCTTGTCGAGAGGAAGTACTCTGAGAGTTCCATCATTCATGCCTTGCGGTACATCCGGGAGGCACGAAGATGTATTGGGATTTGGGTCACCAGTTTTGGTGGAAAGGTATGAAGAGAGATGTGGCTGTTTTCGTATCGAAGTGCCTTACTTGCCAGCAAGTGAAGGCCGAGCATTAGAGGCCAGCGGGTTTGTTGCAACCCTTGCCTATTGCCGAGTGGAAGTCAGAGCATGTCGCTATGGACTTCGTTGTAGGTCTTCTGAGGACTCAGGATTTGGGTCACCAGTTTTGGTGGAAAGGTATGAAGAGAGATGTGGCTGTTTTCGTATCGAAGTGCCTTACTTGCCAGCAAGTGAAGGCCGAGCATTAGAGGCCAGCGGGTTTGTTGCAACCCTTGCCTATTGCTGAGTGGAAGTCAGAGCATGTCACTATGGACTTCGTTGTAGGTCTTCTGAGGACTCAACGGGGTAGTGATGCCATTTGAGTGGTTGTAGACCGGTTGACTAAGTCGGCGCACTTCATTCCTATGCGCGTGAGAGATTTGGTTGATCATCTCGCCGACTTGTATATTCGGGACATAGTGAGATTGCACGGGGTCCCAGTGATGATCGTCTCAGATAGAGATCCTCGTTTTACTACTAGGTTGTGGCAGAGTTTGCAGAGTGCCTTGGGCACTAAGTTGACCTTTAGTACGGCTTACCATAGATCCTTGAGGATATGCTTCGAGGTTGTGTCCTTGACTTTAGTGGGATGTGGGAGAGGCACTTGCCCTTGGTGGAGTTTGCCTACAACAACAGCTTTCAGTCGAGTATCGGTATGGCACCGTTTGAGACCTTGTACGGCTGACCGTGTAGGTCTCCAGTTTGTTGGGCCGAGGTGGGTGATGCACCTTTGTTGGGTCCAGAGTTGGTGAGGGAAACGACGGAGAAAGTTGAGCTTATCTGTAGGAGGCTTATTACAGCCCAGAGTCGTCAGAAATCTTATGCCGACCGTAGGAAGCGACCTTTGGTATTTGAGGTGGGTGATCATGTCTTTCTGAAGATATCACCTAGGCGGGGATTGATGAGGTTTGGGAAGAACGGGAAGTTGTCCCCTCGGTTTACTAGCCCTTTTGAGATCCTTGAGAGGATTGGCGAGATTGCCTATCGTTTAGCTTTGCCGCCGCAGTTGTCCGGAGTTCATAACGTGTTTCATGTGAGTATGCATCGGAAGTAAGAGCCGAATCCATCCTATGTATTGGATTGGACCGACTTAGAGGTTGATGAGGATGCCTCGTATGAGGAGAGACCAGTTCGGGTCTTGGATAGGAGGGATCAAGTCTTGCGAGGCAAGACCATTCCCTTTGTAAAGGTTTTGTGGAAACATCACGGAGTGGAGGAAGCCACTTTGAGAATTATCCAGACTTGTTTCTTGATGTATAATTATGTATTGAGATTTCGTAATATTATTGAGCCTTAAGAGCATTGTATATGTCTTAAGTTGTAAAACATAGTGATGTTTTGGTTTATGGAAATGTTGTAGAACTTGCCATAAAACTGGAAGTTTGTTTTAACATCTTATATGTGTTAAATGTATTGTGGAAATGCAAGCACGATGTTAATGTTGCATGTGTCATCAAATTGTGGAAAATGAGTTGAAATTAGTAAATTTCGAAGGAATGCATGTTGATAATGTAGGGTGTTATGTATAATGTGATATGCCTCTTGAAAAGAGATGGGATTGACCGGTAACGGGCCGAATTGTTTAACATTATGTTATAATATTGTTGGGAATGGAGAAAACTTGTTTTTGATAAACTTGTATTTAATTTCGGGGACGAAATTCTTTAAGGGGGGAAGGTTATAGCGATTCCAGTATTTCCTTTACTATCTGTTGCATTCAAGACTCGGTTCCATGGAGTTGGTAGTTGTGTCTATCTTGTTGTCATCCTTTAATTCCATTTGTTTGAGTTTTAGGATGTGTTGGGCTTGGTTGTTACAAGTTGGTAGAGCTTTGGCTCCAATTGCTGTCGCCCAGTTTTTGAGTGGTCCGCTCGAGCAGGTCATTTTACGCTCGAGCGGGGTTTACACCCTTCCAGCATTCCGAGTCCCTGCAAAACTTCTGCAGGTGTGTTTTCTATGCTCGAGCGGGTTTATTGCGCTCGAGTGGGTAGAACCTCGTTGGTGAAAGTTCTGGGAGAGGGAAATCTACGCTCGAGCGGACTGGTTTTCGCGCTCGAGCGGATGTGCTTTATCTCTGTGTCTTGGCACTCGAGCGGGCCTTCTTGCGCTCGAGCGGACCATGCTTTTTGTTCTTGACGCTCGAGCGTTGTGTTTTCCGCTCGAGCGGACTTGTCGTATATCAAATAACAGTTGGTCATTTTTGAATCACTTTTCACTTTTCTTCTCTCTCTCTAACTTTCCCAAAATTGATTTTGAGAGCTTCTCTCTCTAGAAACTCCCTTCTTTCTAGGGTTTGATCTAGATAGAGTGCCTCATTTCCCTTCGGCCTTTGTAAGAGTTGTGTTGATCGTCAAGGGCGTCGTTTTGATCCGAAAAGTTTGGAGTTTGGAGCATTTTGGTTTTGGTCTCTTCTCCATTTGAGCTCTAACTTCGAGGTAGGGATATCCTACTCCTTCTCATGAGTTTTGTCTTTGAATTTTAGCATTTTGATGAGTTGGGGGTTATTGGGTAATTTTGAGAAAGTTTGGGCATTTGTGTAATTTTACAAAAGTTGGGGTTTTGTTTATATAAACTTATATGCATGTTTGGCATAGAGAAATGAGATCAATATTGGATTATTGGTGAAAATGGATCCTTAGGGTTGTGATGTTGATTATGGGAAATGCTCTAATTACATTGATAAATTAATTGGTATAATTAATTTGAAGAAAAGATGAATTAAAGTGAGAATGTTGAAATTGGATGTGTATGGGAATAAAGGGTGTAGTTAGATTCGTTCATCGCTCACCTAGCTGAAATGTTGATTATATATCCATTTGGGGCATTTATTTTCAGTATAGAAATAACTGCTTTGGGCTATCGGTGGAGGATAGTCTTGATTGTTGTAGACACTGCATGATGATTAGGCAAACTAAAACTAATCGATTGAGTATGCTATTGAATATAGCAACTGGAATAATACATTAATTCTATGTATTGATTGATTGTATATGATCTATGTTTATATACATGTGTTGTGTGGGAGGAGATAGGGGATGGACCCCTAAACCGGATTTGTGTGACATTGATACATCATTACAATGTGAATCAAGTGTTGATTATGGAAGTGTTTGAATTGATTTGATATAGCACTAAAATGTATATCGTTATCAATTGTGAAGTATAGAAGTGATTCTATGTTATGTTGATACAGCACCGAAATGTGTATCTTTCGTAAAGTTTGGGAATGGTTTATGTGTTATTGATACAGCATTAAATGTGTATCCCTCATGAATTTCGAAAGTGTTTAAAGATGAGTCTAAACCTCATTAAGTTATGTGGCTAGGTGTTGAGCCTTGTTTTCAAACTCAAAGTTGGAAAAGACATGGACTTAATGTCATGAAACCGAAATGTGATATATGTGGATGTATCTGTGTTGGCCATCTATCAACTGCTAATCTTTTAGTCATTGTTCATAGCTAGTTTAGTGTATTTCTACTGGACTGTGGCTCACCTTTTATGGGACATCATTTTCAGGTACAGGTAGCATGCCACCTCCAAGGACATAGCTTGGGACGCAAGAGGCTGTCAGGCTTTTTTCGTTTTGTGATCTTTTGGATGTACTACATGTAAATTCAAACCAAGGGCTTAATGTGTAGTTGAGTCAGTACTCTCTTTTTTGTAACCAAGTGTCAACTTGGACAGTTGTAAGCCCGTAGGGCATTTGCTTTTGTTGTTAACATGTAATACTCATTGTAAAGAACTACTCTGATGAATAGAAGAATATTTATCTTTTATACCAATGCATGTCTAAATTGATGGGTTTTAATGTTATTATTTTGGGGGCGTTACATAAGCAAAGTTAGTTTGAGTTAAACTTGGCCGCTTAAGAAAATGAAACAATTAGCGGTCCCGGCAATTTCGTCCCTAGAACAAAATAGAGAATGATGGAGAAGGACTGAGAAAGGTAGAGAGAAACATTCTTCATCAGAGGTAGAAGAGAAAGTTTGAGAAAAGAAAAAATAATAGGAAAGATAATGAAAGGGAATTCAAATTCATCCCTTTGGACTTAAGAATTGAACACTTAGTTGATTTAGAAAACCTTAAATGAGGTGCTCAAGTTTAACTAATATCCTTACGCTACAATTACTCAGAAACTTCTATTTCTTAGAGGCTATGCAAGGTTAGTTTGAATTAAACTTGGCCACATAAGCAACTGAAACAATTAGCGGCCTAAACCAATTGGTTCATTGAACAAAACAGTTGATGGAGAAAGACAGAGATAGGTAGAGAGAAACATTTGTCTTCAGAGGTAGAAGAGAAAGTTAGAGGAAAGAAACAGTAATAGGAAAGAAAGCAATGAGAATTCAAGCTCACCGTTTTGGGCTTGTGAATTGAACACTTAAGTGAATTAAAAAACCTTAAATGAGGTGCTTAAGTTAAACTAATATCGTTAAGCTACAATTACTAAGAAAATTCTCTTTCTTAGTGTCTAAGTAAGGTTAGTTTGAGTTAAACTTGGTTGCTTAAGCTAATAAAACAATTAGTGGCCTAAGCTAATTAGCTTCTGGAACAAAATAGAGAAGAATGGAGAAAGTTCGAGAGAAACATTCTTCTTCAGAGGTAGAATAGAAAGTTAGATAAAAGAAAGAGTAATAGGAAGGAAATTAAAGAGAATTCAAATTTATCATTTTGGACTTGGGAATTAGACACTTAGGCAATTTAGAATACCTTAAAAGTACCCTTCAAAAAAAAAATGAAAACAAAAACCACTAAACGAGTTGATTAAGTTTTAAACTAATACCATCACTCAAAAAATTCTCTTTCTTAGCTGCTAAGCAAGGTTAGTCTGAGTTAAAATTGACCACTTAAGCAAAGGAAACAATTAGTGGCTAAGCTAATTAGTGCCTAAATAGAGAAAGAGGGAGAAAGTTTGTGAGGAACATTCTTCTTGAGAGCTAAAAGAGGAAGTTAGAGAAAAGAAAGAGAAACGGGAAGAAAATGAAGGGGAATTCAAATTCATCCTTTTGTACTTGACAACTGAACACTTAGGTCATTTTGAAAACCTTAAATGAGGTGCTTAAGTTAAACAACTAGCGTTAATCTACAATTACTCAAAAAAAATTTTGTTAGAGGCTAAGCAACGTTAGTTTGAGTTAAACACGCCCACATAAGCTAACGAAACAATTAGGGGCCTAAGCTAATTAGTTCTCGAACAAAATAGAGAATGACGAAGAAGGACGAAGAAAGTTACAGAGAAACATTAATTTTGAGAGGTAGAAGAGAAAGTCATACAAAAGAAAGAGAAATAGGAAGAAAATCAAAGAGAATTCAAATTCATCCTTTTAGACTTGAGAATTGAAGACTTGTGTGACATAGAAAACCTTAAATGAGGTGCCTACATTAAACTAATGTCGGTAAGATACAATTACACAAAAAATTCTATTTCTTGGAGGAGGCTAGGTTAGTTTGAGTTAAACTTGGCCACTCAAGCCGATGAAACCATTAGTGGCCTAAGCTACTTAGTTCCTAGAACAAAATAGAGAAGGATGGAGAAGGACATAGAAGGTTAGAGAGAAACATTCTTCTTGAGAGCTAGAAGAGAAAGTTAGAGAATAGAAAGAGAAGTAGGAAGAAAATCAAAGGGAACTAAAATTCATCTTTTTGGATTTGAGAATTGAACACTTAGGTAACTTAGAAAACCTTAAATGAGATTATTAAGCAAAACTAATATCGTTAAACTAATATTACTTAAAAAATTCTATTTCTTAGAGGTTAAGTAAAGTTAGTTTGAGTTAAACTAGGCAACTTAAGTTAATGAAAACAATTGGTGGCCTAAGGAAATTAGTTCCTAGAACAAAATAGAGTAGGACAGAGAAAGTTAGACAGAAACATTCTTCTTGAGAGTGAGAAGAGAAAGTTAGAGAAAAGAAAGAGAAATAGGAAGAAAATCATAGGGCAATCAAATTCACCATTTTGGACTTGAGAATTGAACACTCAGGTGATTTAGAAAACCTTAAACGTGGTGCTTTCGTTAAACTAATATCGTTATGCAACGATTACTCTGAAAATTCTCTTTCTTAGAGGCTAAGCAAAGCTAGTTTTAGTTAAACTTGGCATTTTAGCAAATGAAACAATTAGTGGCCTAAGCTAATTAGTTCCCAGAACAGAAAAGATAAAGATGGAGAAGGACGAAGAGAGTTATAGAGAAACATTCTTTTTGAGAGCTGGAAGAGAAAGTTATAGAATAGAAAGAGATATAGGAAGAAAATCAAAAGGAATTCAAATTCATCTTTTCGGACTTGAGAATTGAACACTTAGGTGATTTAGAAAACCTTAAATGAGGTGATTAAGCTAAACTAATATCATTAAAGTAATATTACTCAGGAAATTCTATCTCTAAGAGGCTAAGCAAGGTTCATTTGAGATAAACATGGCAACTTCAACTAATGAGACAATTAGTGGCCTAAGTTAATTAGTTCCCAGAACAATGTAGAGAAGTATAGAGAAGGACAAAGAAGGATGGAGAAAGTCAGATAGAAGCTTTCTTCTTGAAAGCTAGATGAGAAAGTTGAAGGAAAGAAAGAGAAATAGGAAGAAAATTATTGCGAATTCAAATTCATCCATTTGGACTTGACCTTTGAAAACATAGTGATTAACAAAACCTTAAACTAGGTGCATAAATTAAACAAATATCGTTATGCTACAATTACTCAGAAAATTCTCATTCTTAGAGGCTAAGCAAGGTTAGTTTGAGTTAAACCTGGCCACTTTAACTAATAAAACAATTAATGGCCTAGGCTAATTATTTCGTATAACTAAATAGTGAAGGACGGAGAAAGTTAGAGAGAAATATTGTTCTTGAGAGCTAGAAAAGAAAGTTAGAGAAAGAGGAAGAAGATCAGAGAGAATTCAAATTCAACACTTTTGACTTGAGAATTGAAAAATTAGGTGATTTAGAAAAAGCTTAAATGAGGTGCCTATGTTAAACTAATATTGATATGCCACAATTACTTTGAAAGTTCCCTTTGTTAGAGGCTAAGCAAGGTTAGTTTGAGTTAAATTTGGCCACTTAAGCTGATGAAATAATTAGTGGCCTAAGGTAATTAGTTCCTAGAAGAACATCGGGATGAAGAAGGGCGGAGAAAGTTAGAGAGAAACATTCTTCTTGAGAGCTACAAAAGAAAGTTCGAGAAAAGAGAGAGAAATAGGAAGAAAATCCAATGGGATTAAAATTCCTCATTTTGGATTTGAGTATTGAAGACTTACGTCATTTAGCAAACCTTACGTGGGGTGTTTATGTTAAACTAATATTGTTAAGCTACAATTACTCAGAAAATTCTCTTTCTTAGAGGCTAAGCATGGTTAGTTTAAGTTAAACTTGGCCACTTAAGCTAATGAAATAATTAGCGGTCTAGGCAATTTAGTTCCTAGAACAAAATGGAGAAGTATGGAGAAAGTTAGATAGAGACATTCTTCTTGACAAAGCATAGTGCCAAAATTGGAGCTTTCTTTTGGTGTGGTACTGATCTTAAAAAACATAGTGCCAAAATTGCTTCGGATAAGGTTTGCAGCCCTAAAAATGAGGGTGGCCTTGGCTTTAAATCTTTAGACATTTGGAATAGGGCTGCCATTGCTAAGCATATCTGGTTCCGGTTTTCTGGAGGTGAGAAATCTATGTGGTGCCAATGGGTGAAATCCTACTTACTTAAATGCAAGAGTTTCGGGAAAGTCACGATCCCTAACGACCCTTCCTTCTTGGGTCTGGAGGAAGATTTTATCGCTTAGGGATGCTGTGTCTCCTCTTATCCTCCATAAGATTGGTAGAGGTAACCCTACTTTTTTATGGCATGATAATTGGCATCCCCTTGGTCCCCTTTGGCATAAGTATGGCGATAGAATCTTGTATGATTCCCGTCTCAACAGTGAGGCTAAAGTCAGTCAGATTGTTGATGGGAATTCCTGGAAATTGCCAATTCCTAATTCTTCGGAAATAGGAAGATTTGATCTCATCTACCCCCAGTAGCTGCACCCCTAATTCTTCTAGGAATGACCAACCTTTTTGGCAATTAAGCTCTGATGGTGATTTTTCCGTTAACTCAGCCTAGAATCACTGGAGGAGCAAATTTGATGTTGTAGCCTGACACACTCTTCTTTTGGGGCCTCATATGATTCCTAGGGTCAGTTTTATTGTTTGGATGGCTATTCATGAAAGATTAAATACTGGGGATTGTTTGCAATTGTTTGGCTTGTCCCCTAATCCAAGCTTCCCTTTCTGTCAATACCATGCTAAGAGCCATTCCCATTTATTCTTTAACTGCATCTTTGCTTCTAGAATTTGGGAAGCTCCTAAAGCTAATTGCAATGTAAATTGGGCCTAATTTCCATTGGCCTCACGTCCTAACCTTTGTCACCAAAGAGACCAAGGGCAAATCATTGCGTTCTATAATCCTTAAGCTTACTTTACTTTGCTCTATTTACCAAATTTGGCTTGAAAGGAATAATAGAATCTTTAATAAGGAACACAAACCTGAAGAGGTGGTTACTAACTCAATTGTTCATATGATTAGAGGTAGACTTCTATCTATCACCAATTTGCCTAGATCTACGGGGGATAGCTGGTACATTGCTTAGTGGAATCTTCCCAACACAATCTTATAGCCCCAATCTCCAGGAATGGGAGGGCTACTAAGTGGTGTGAGTTCACCATAAGAGGGCTGAGTGAAGAAGAACAATTCGGAGTGTTTATCTAACTATTTTTTACTTTGTGCAGTGGCAAGTGGAGCTAAATAGAGTGTCTAAGTTGAGGGTTGAGTGTTGTGAGAAAATATTCAAAGATTGACTGGTGAGAGAATAAAGTGTGAAATGAACTTCTTATGTTCGAGCTAATCAATATCTTAGCCTGCAAATACAAATGTACAATATATTGTGTGTTTTCTTTGCATGCTAAAGTGCAGTTTCAATTACAAAATGGTGTGTAATATTTGCATTTTCAATCTCTGGTGGCAAATTCTCCTGAACAACAACCAATTGGCCTTCATTTGGGACAGTGGCTGTCAAAAGTTTATCTTCATGGAAGAATCTGCTGTGCTGGACAACAATCACTGGTTGTTGTGTACATTGGTTCCGATGATCTATGCTGGGATAAGCGTTTTGGAGACACAAAGACCAGGGTGCATGCTGCGCCAGTCTACGTGGAAAGTCCACAAATGGAAAATTCTTTGTCTTTCATTTCTGCATTGTAGTTGTTCTTTTTTCTTTGGCATGTGTACAGTCTAAAACTGGCTGGTGTTTTGTTTCCCTATCCCTGCGGGATGTGTTTGGAATTTTATTTTTTAACTTTATTTTTACCTTTTGGTTGGGGCTACATGCACGTGCTGCTATGGAAAATTACCCAGATAAGTTTGTTTTAGTGTTATAGAAGCTGGATTGTGCAGGCAAACCTGCTATTGTGGAAGAATAGTTCAAGTGCCATCATTTTACTGTCAAGGACATGTTTTACCTGGAACACAATGCTTCTAATTGTACTCGTCCTTGGCTGCTGCTGGTTGGTTTATTCTCTTGTTCATTGTCCCTATCTCTAGTTATATATGGATAGTGAGCAGGTTGTAAGGCCCTAGTTTTTTTGTTTGGTTTTAAGTTTTCTGGCTCTCTTTAGCTTTAGTGAGTTTGTAGGTTTGTTTTGTTTTTATTTTGTTTGGTGGTCTTGTTTTGCTGTGGTAGGCCTGGGACGTTCCCCTGGTAGTCGTGTAAAATTTCTTGTTTTATTTATGTCTTATTCACTCCCCCCCCCCAAAAAAAAAAAGAAAAACAAAAGAAAAAGAGAAAAGAAAGTTAGAGAAAAGAAAGAAAATTAGGATGAAAATCACAGGGAATTCAAATTCATCCTTTTGGACTTGAGAATTGAACGCTTTGCTGATTTAGAAAAACTTAGATGAGGTACTTAAGTTAAACTAATATCGTTATGCTATAATTACTCAGAAAATTCTCTTTCTTCGAGGCTAAGCAAGGTTAGTTTGAGTTAAACTTGGCCACTTAAGCTAATGAAACAATTAACAGCCGAAGCTATTTAGTTCCTAGAACAGAATAGAGAAGGAGAAGGACGGAGAAAGTCAGAGAGGAACATTCCTTCTGGAGATCTAGAAGAGAAAGTTTGAAAAAAAAGAAAGAGAAATAGGAAGAAAATGAAAAGGAATTCAAGTTCATCATTTTTTATTTGAGAATTGAACGCTTATATTCACCCAAAAAAATTGGATGCTTAGGTGATTTAGATACCTTAAATGAGGTGCTTAAGTTGAACTAATTTCCTTATGCTACAATGACTCATAAAATTCTCTTTCTTAGAGGCTAAGCAAGGTTAGTTTGAATTAAACTTGGCCGCTTAAGCAAATGAAACAATTAGCGGTCTAGTCAATTTTTTTCCTAGAACAAAATAGAGAATGATGGAGAAGGACTGAGAAAGGTAGTGAGAAACATCCTTCATCAGAGGTAGAAGAGAAAGTTAGAGAAAAGTTGGGTTATTGTGTTTTATGTTGTTCTGGTGTGTACCCCTTTTAGGGGTGCTGTAGTAGTTTAAGTTGGTTTCGCTTTTTTTTCTTTGTTGTTGGTCGTGCTTGGGGTATGCCCCTTGTAAACTTGTATAATTTCATTGTCTTTATTTTATGACTTACTTACCCAAAAAAAGTTGGAGAAAAGAAAAAATAATAGGAAAGAGAATCAAAGGGAATTCAAATTCATCCCTTTGGACTTAAGAATTGAACACTTAGTCGATTTAGAAAATCTTAAATGAGGTGCTTAAGTTTAACTAATATCCTTATGCTACAATTACTTAGAAACTTCTATTTCTTAGAGGCTATGCAAGGTTAGTTTGAATTAAACATGGCCACATAAGCAACTGAAACAATTAGCGGCCTAAACCAATTGGTTCATTGAACAAAACAGTTGATGGAGAAGGACAGAGAAAAGTAGAGAGAAACATTCGTCTTGAGAGGTAGAAGAGAAAGTTAGAGAAAAGAAACAGTAATAGGAAAGCAAGCAATGAGAATTCAAGCTCATCGTTTTGGCCTAGTGAAATGAACACTGAAGTGAATTAGAAAACCTTAAATGAGGTGCTTAAGTTAAACTAATATCGTTAAGCTACAATTACTCAGAAAATTCTTTTTCTTAGAGTCTAAGCAAGGTTAGTTTGAGTAAAACTTGGTTGCTTAAGCTATCAAAACAATTAGTGGCCTAAGCAAATTAGCTTCCGGAACAAAATCGAGAAGGATGGTGAGAGTTGGAGAGAAACATTCTTCTTGAGAGGTAGAATAGAAACTTAGAGAAAAGAAAGAGTAATAGAAAGGAAATCAAAGAAAATTCAAATTCATCATTTTGGACTTGGGAATTGAACACTTAGGCGATTTAGTATACCTTAAAAGTACCCTCCCAAAAAAAAAAAAAAACCACTAAATGATTTGATTAAGTTTTAAACTAATATCGTTACTCAAAAAATTCTCTTTCCTAGAGGCTAAGCGAGGTTAGTCTGAGTTAAACTTGACCACTTAAGCAAAGGAAACAATTAGTGCCTAAATAGAGAATGATGGAGAAAGTTTGTGTGGAACATTCTTCTTGAGAGCTAAAAGAGGAAGTTAGAGAAAAGAAAGATAAACAGGAAGAAAATGAAAGGGAATTCAAATTCATCCTTTTGTACTTGACAACTGAACACTTAGGTCATTTTGAAAACCTTAAATGAGGTGCTTAAGTTAAAAAACTAGCGTTAAGCTGCAATTACTCAGAATTTTTTTTGTTAGAGGCTATGCAACGTTAGTTTGAGTTAAACTTGCCCACTTAAGCTAACGAAACAATTAGGGCCTAAGCTAATTAGTTCTCGAACAAAATAGAGAAGGACGGAGAAGGACAGAGAAAGTTACAGAGAAACATTCTTCTTGAGAGGTAGAAGAGAAAGTCATACAAAAGAAAGAGAAATAGGAAGAAAATCAAAGAGAATTCAAATTCAACCTTTTAGACTTGAGAACTGAACACTTATGTGACTTAGAAAACCTTAAATGAGGTGCCCACGTTAAACTAATGTCGGTAAGATACAATTACACAGAAAATTCTATTTCTTGGAGGAGGCAAGGTTAGTTTGAGTTAAACTTGGCCACTCAAGCTAATGAAACCATTAGTGGCCTAAGCTAATTAGTTCCTAGAACAAAATAGAGAAGGATGGAGAAGGACATAGAAGGTTAGAGAGAAACATTCTTCTTGAGACCTAGAAGAGAAAGTTAGAGAATAGAAAGAGAAGTAGGAAGAAAATCGAAGGGAATTAAAATTCATCTTTTTGGAGTTGAGAATTGAACACTTAGGTACTTTAGAAAACCTTAAATTAGTTTATTAAGCAAAACTAATATCGTTAAACTAATATTACTTAGAAAATTCTATTTCTTAGAGGCTAAGTAAGGTTAATTTGAGTTAAACTAGGCAACTTATGCTAATGAAAACAATTGGTGGCCTAAGGAAATTAGTTCCTAGAACAAAATAGAGTAGGATAGAGAATGTTAGACAGAAACATTCTTCTTGAGTGCAAGAAGAGAAAGTTAGAGAAAAGAAAGAGAAATAGGAAGAAAATCATAGGGCAATCAAATTCACCATTTTGGACTTGAGAATTGAACACTCAGGTGATTTAGAGAACCTTAAATGAGGTGGTTGCGTTAAACTAATATCGCTATGCAATAATTACTCTGAAAATTCTCTTTCTTAGAGGCTAAGCAAAGCTAGCTTCAGTTAAACCTGGACACTTGAGCAAATGAAACAATTAGTGGCCTAAGCTAATTAGTTCCCAGAACAGAAAAGATAAAAATGGAGAAGGACAGAGAAAGTTATAGAGAAACATTCTTCTTGAGAGCTGGAAGAGAAAGTTAGAGAATAGAAAGAGAAATAGGAAGAAAATCAAAGGGAATTCAAATTCATCTTTTCGGACTTGAGAATTGAACACTTAGATGATTTAGAAAACCTTAAATGAGGTGATTAAGCTAAACTAATATCAATGAAGTAATATTACTCAGGAAATTCTATCTCTAAGAGGTTAAGCAAGGTTCATTTGAGTTAAACTAGGCAACTTCAGCTAATGAGATAATTAGTGGCCTGAGTTAATTAGTTCCCAGAACAAGGTAGAGAAGGATAGAGAAGGACGAAGAAAGTTAGATAGAAGCTTTCTTCTTGAAAGCTAGATGAGAAAGTTGGAGGAAAGAAAGAGAAATAGGAAGAAAATTAAAGCAATTTCAAATTCATCCATTTGGACGTGACTTTTGAGAACATAGGTGATTAACAAAACCTTAAATTAGGTGCTTAAATTAAACAAATATCGTTATGCTACAATTACTCAAAAAATTCTCATTCTTAGAGGCTAAGCAAGGTTAGTTTGAGTTAAACATGGCCACTTTAACTAATAAAACAATTAATGGCCTAGGCTAATTATTTCCTATAACTAAATAGAGAAGGTCGGAGAAAGTTAGAGAGAAACATTGTTCCTGAGAGCTAGAAGAGAAAGTTTGAGAAAGAGGAAGAAGATCAGAGAGAATTCAAGTTCAACCTTTTAGACTTGAGAATTGAACAATTAGGTGATTTAGAAAAAGCTTAAATGAGGTGCCTAAGTTAAACTCATATCGTTAAGCCATAATTACTTTGAAAATTTCCTTTCTTAGAGGCTAAGCAAGGTTAGTTTGAGTTAAATTTGGCCACTTAAGCTGATGAAATAATTAGTGGCCAAAGGTAATTAGTTCCTAGAACAACATAGGGATGGAGAAGGGCAGAGAAAGAGAGAAACATTCTTCTTGAGAGCTACAAAAGAAAGTTAGAGAAAAGAGAGAGAAATAGGAAGAAAACCCAATGGGATTCAAATTCCTCATTTTAGATTTGAGTATTGAAGACTTAGGTCATTTAGAAAAACCTTACGTGGGGTGTTTAAGTTAAACTAATATTGTTAAGCTACAATTACTCAGAAAATTCTTTTTCTTAGAGACTAAGCACGGTTAGTTTGAGTTAAACTTGGCCAATTAAGCTAATGAAACAATTGGCGGTCTAGGCAATTTAGTTCCTAGAACAAAATGCAGAAGTATGGAGAAAGTTAGAGAAACATTCTTCTTGACAAAGCATAGTGCCAAAATTAGAGCTTTCTTTTGGTCTGGTACTAATCTTTTTTTTTTTTTTGGGTGAATAAGAAATAAATAAAACCAGAAAATTTACACAAATACAAGGGGCATACCCCAGGCCCTACCACTACTTACAAGAAGAAACCAACACAAAGAAAAAAAACCAGCAGCCACTAAACGCATTAATCCAAAGGCTTGTTCACCAAGTGACCGAACATAATAGATATTATGTTCAAGACCCATATCTCAAACAGGTATGGGACTTGCACAAAAATCATATTAGTTCCAAGAAAGCACAAATCTGGAATTCCCAAGAACTAGCGTGAGGGTACACAAAACCAACCCAGTTCTTAATCCTAATTACATCCAAGAAAAAGTACCAGATACAAACCAAAAGGAGAAAAACTAAACAAACAAACTTGGTAACCAACAATCAGAAAGAGAATATATACATCCAAATACAAAAACTACTTGTAAACCCACTAATCACGGCTCCAATTCCTGCCATAGGTGAGAAGCTGCACCAAACCGAATTGCAGCCACCTCCACACCACCAATACCTACATATGAACCTGTTCAAGAACCATATCCCAGCACAGATAGGGGTCTTGCACCGAAACAGTACCATCCCAAGGTTGCACCAAATTGAGCTGAAGATAAAACCCATCGTGAGAATCCACAGAACCTGCCCAGATCTAGGCCCAAACACAGGCTGAAAGTACACAACAGCCCAAAATGAAAAGGGACAGTTATATGATAGCCAAAAATTACAGACAAAAAGAATATACAATCCGAATAAAAACAACCAAAGAGCCCACTGTAATGTCTTGACAAGGCGCAGTTTGCTGCCATCACCAAAGAACATTTCTTAGCAGCATACATCTACCGAGAAGGGCGCCAATTACAGCCACCTCTACACCATCCGACAAGGATCACCAGAACCTATATAATGCGAAGCAATAGGTGCCTGCCAAGCCAACATATATAATCATAAAGGAGAAGAAAAATCATACACAATATATGGGGCCTCTCATCACTCAACCCACATCTAAGAATGACACTCCATACATTATGATATCTCACATCACTCGGCCCTCTTCTCACCAACTCACTCATCATCACCACTAAAACAATAACGAGAAGAGCTTCCTTACCCTGCATATTAAAATTAAAGCATATAATAGAGATTAGAAAATATACTTTGTACAATCTCCCATCACTCGACCCACAATTTAAGAAGTGAATATCCTTTCTCACACCACTTGGCCCACAATGAGCATCGCCTGAACTTGCATTAGTGTATAGATTCATCAACAGAATTGTGGCAGACCTCCAAAGAACCATCCTACAAAAGAACACCCACATTAGAAACTAACTATATATGCTCCCCATCACTCAACCCTCGATATGGTAGGTCTCACCACACTCAAATGCCCCCCAGCCATGCCAGTGGAGGGCTCCTTCATGATAGTAGATGATAGATGCCATTGTTGCAAGTACCATCTATCACCTGCAGAGATAGTTATATTATGCATAAACATCATCCTACCACGAACCATTTGCATGACCATTCCGATCTTAAAAAACATAGTGCCAAAATTGCTTGGGATAAGGTTTGCAGCCCTAAAAATGAAGGTGGCCTTGGCTTTAAATCTTTAGACATTTGGAATAGGGCTGCCATTGCTAAGCATATTCGGTTCCGGTTTTCTGGAGGTGAGAAATCTATGTGGTGCCAATGGGTGGAATCCTACTTACTTAAAGAAAAGAGTTTCTGGAAAGTCAGGGTCTCTAATGACCCTTCCTTCTTGGGTCTGGAGGAAGATTTTATCTCTTAGGGATGTTATGTCTCCTCTTATCCTGCATAAGATTGGTAGAGGTAACTCTACTTTTTTATGGCATGATAATTGGCATCCCCTTGGTCCCCTTTGGCATAAGTATGGTGATAGAATCTTGTATGATTCCCGTCTCAACAGTGAGGCTAAAGTCAGTCAGATTGTTGATAGGAATTCCTGGAAATGGCCTATTCCTAATTCTTCAGAAATAGGAAGATTTGATCTCATCTACCCCCAATAGCTGCACCCCTAATTCTTCTAGGAATGACCAACCTTTTTGGCAATTAAGCTTTGATGGTGATTTTTCCGTTAACTCAGCCTGGAATCACTAGAGGAGCAAATTTGATGTTGTGGCCTGGCACACTCTTCTTTGGGGTCCTCATATGATTCCTATGGTCAGTTTTATTGTTTGGATGGCTATTCATGAAAGATTAAATACTGTGGATCATTTGCAATTGTTTGGCTTGTCCCCTAATCCAAGCTTCCCTTTCTGTCAATACCATGCTGAGAGCCATTCCCATTTATTCTTTAACTGCATCTTTGCTTCTAGAATTGGGAAGCACTTAAAGCTAATTGCAATCTGAATTGGGCCTAATCTCCAATGGCCTCATGTTTTAACTTTTGTCACCAAAGAGACCAAGGGAAAATCATTGCGTTCTATAATCCTTAAGCTTACTTTACTTTGCTCTATTTACCAAATTTGGCTTGAAAGGAATAACAGAATCTTTAATAAGGAACACAAACCTGAAGAGGTGGTTACTAACTCAATTGTTCATATGATTAGAGGTAGACTTCTATCTATCACCAATTTGCTTAGATCTACGGGGGATAGCTGGTACATTGCTCAGTGGAATCTTCCCAACACAATCTTAAAGCCCCAATCTCCAGGAATGGGAGGGCTGCTGAGTCGTGTGAGTTCACCATAAGAGGGTTGAGTGAAGGAGAGCAATTCAGAGTGTTTATCTAACTGTTTTTTACTTTGTGCAGTGGCAAGTGGAGCTAAATAGAGTGCCTAACTTGAGGGTTGACTGTCGTGAGAAAATATTCAAAGATTGACTGGTGAGAGAATAGGGTGTGAAATGCACTTCTTATGTTCGAGCTAATCAATATCTTAGCCTGCAAATACAAATGTCCAATATATTGTGTGTTTTCTTTGCAAGCTAAAGTGTGTTTTCAATTACAAAATGGGGTGTAATATTTGCATTTTCATTCTCTGGTGGCAGATTCTCTTGAACAACAACCAATTGGCCTTCGTTTGGGATGGTGGCTATCAAAAGTTTTTCTTCATGGAAGAATCTGCTGAGCTGGACAACATTCACTAGTTGTTGTGTACATTGGTTCCGATGGTCTATGCTGGGATAGGAGTTTTGGAGACACAAACACCAGGCTGCATGCTGCGCCAGTCTACGCGGAAAATACTCAAATGGAAAATTTTTTGTCTTCCATTTTTGCATTGTAATAGTTCTTTTTTCTTTGGCATGTGTACAGTCTAAAACTGGCTGGTGTTTTGTTTCCCTATCCCTGCGGGTTGTGTTGTGAATTTTATTTTTTAACTTTATTTTTACCTTTTGGTTGGGGCTACATGCACGTGCTTCTATGGAAAATTACACAGATAAGTTTGTTTTGGTGTTATAGAAGTTGGATTGTGCAGTCAAACCTACTACTGTGGAAGAATAGTTCAAGTGCCATCATTTTGTTGTCAAGGGCATGTTTTTCCCTGGAACACAATGCATCTGATTGTACTCGTGCTAGGCTGCTGCTGGTTGGTTTATTCTCTTGTTCATTCTCCCTATCTCTAGTTATATATGGATAGTGAGAAGGTTGTAAGGCCCTAGTTTTTTTGTTTGGTTTTAAGTTTTCTGCCTCTCTTTAGCTTTAGTGAGTTTGTAGGTTTGTTTTGTTTTTATTTTGTTTGGTGGTCTTGTTTAGCTATGGTAGGCCTGGGGCGTTCCCCTTGAAGTCGTGTAAATTTTCTTCTTTTATTTGTGCCTTATTCACTGCCCCCCTCCCAAAAAAAAAAAAACAAAAGAAAAAGAGAAGAGAAAGTTAGAGAAAAGAAAGAAAATTAGGATGAAAATCACAGGGATTTCAAATTCATCCTTTTGGACTTGAGAATTGAACGCTTTGCTGATTTAGAAAAAC
The DNA here is from genome assembly GCF_004153795.1 of Camellia sinensis. Taxonomy (NCBI): domain Eukaryota; kingdom Viridiplantae; phylum Streptophyta; class Magnoliopsida; order Ericales; family Theaceae; genus Camellia; species Camellia sinensis. Next base: position 1,239,985 of record NW_021027470.1, read on the forward strand.
TTAGATGAGGTACTTAAGTTAAACTAATATCGTTATGCTATAATTACTCAGAAAATTCTCTTTCTTAGAGGCAAAGCAAGGTTAGTTTGAGTTAAACTTGGCCACTTAAGCTAATGAAACAATTAATGGCCAAAGCTATTTAGTTCCTAGAACAGAATAGAGAAGGAAGGAGAACGACAGAGAAAGCCAGAGAGGAACATTCCTTCTTGAGATCTAGAAGAGAAAGTTTGAAAAAAAGAAAGAGAACTAGGAAGAAAATGAAAAGGAATTCAAGTTCATCATTTTGGATTTGAGAATTGAACGCTTTTATTCACCGAAAAAAAATTGAACGCTTAGGTGATTTAGATACCTTAAATGAGGTGCTTAAGTTGAACAAATTTCCTTAAGCTACAATGACTCATAAAATTCGCTTTCTTAGAGGCTAAGCTAGGTTACTTTGAGTTAAAGTTGGCCACTTAGGCAAATGAAACAATTAGCGGTCTAGGCAATTTTGTTCCTAGAACAAAATAGAGAATGATGGAAAAGGACTGAGAAAGGTAGAGAGAAACATCCTTCATCAAAGGAAGAATAGAAAGTTAAAGAAAAGAAAAAATAATAGGAAAGAAAATCAAAGAGAATTCAAATTCATCCCTTTGGACTTAAGAATTGAACACTTAGTTGATTTAGAAAACCTTAAATGAGGTGCTTAAGTTTAACTAATATCCTTATGCTACAATTACTCAGAAACTTCTATTTCTTAGAGGCTATGCAAGGTTAGTTTGAATCAAACCTGTCCACATAAGCAACTGAAACAATTAGCGGCCTAAACCAATTGGTTCATTGAACAAAACCGTTGATGGAGAAGGACATAGAAAGGTAGAGAGAAACAATCGTCTTGAGAGGTAGAAGAGAAAGTTAGAGAAAAGAGACAGTAATAGGAAATAAAGCAATGAGAATTCAAGCTCATCGTTTTGGACTTGTGAATTGAACACTTAAGTGAATTAGAAAACCTTAAATGAGGTGCTTAAGTTAAACTAATATAGTTAAGTTACAATTACTCAGAAAATTCTCTTTCTTAGAGTCTAAGCAAGGTCAGTTTGAGTTAAACTTGGTTGCTTAAGCTAATAAAACAATTAGTGGCCTAAGCTAATTAGCTTCTGGAACAAAATAGAGAAGGATGGAGAAAGTTCGAGAGAAACATTCTTCTTGAGAGGTAGAATAGAAAGTTAGATAAAAGAAAGAGTAATACGATGGAAATCAAAGAGAATTCAAATTCATCATTTTGGACTTGGGAATTGAACACTTAGGCGATTTAGAATACCTTAAAAGTACCCTCCCAAAAAAAAAAAAACCATTAAATGAGTTGATTAAGTTTTAAACTAATATCGTTACTTAAAAAATTCTCTTTCTTAGAGGTTAAGCAAGGTTTGTCTGAGTTAAACTTGGCCACTTAAGCTAAGGAAACAATTAGTGGCTAAGCTAATTAGTGCCTAAATAGAGAAGGAGGGAGAAAGTTTGTGAGGAACATTGTTCTTAAGAGCTAAAAGAGGAAGTTAGAGAAAAGAAAGAGAAATCAGAAGAAAATGAAGGGGAATTCAAATTCATCCTTTTATACTTGACAACTGAACACTTAGGTCGTTTTGAAAACCTTAACGAGGTGCTTAAGTTAAACAACTAGCGTTAGGCTACAATTACTCAGAATTTTTTTTGTTAGAGGCTAAGCAATGTTAGTTTGAGTTAAACTTGCCCACTTAAGCTAACAAAACAATTAGGGCCTAAGCTAATTAGTTCTCGAACAAAATAGAGAAGGAGGGAGAAGGACGGAGAAAGTTACAGAGAAACATTATTCTTGAGAGGTAGAAGAGAAAGTCATACAAAAGAAAGAGAAATAGGAAGAAAATCAAAGAGAATTCAAATTCATCCTTTTAGACTTGAGAATTGAACACTTATGTGACTTAGAAAACCTTAAATGAGGTGCCTACGTTAAACTAATGTCGGTAAGATGCAATTACACAGAAAATTCTATTTCTTAGAGGAGGCAAGGTTAGTTTGAGTTAAACTTGGCCACTCAAGCTAATGAAACCATTAGTGGCCGAAGCTAATTAGTTCCTAGTACAAAATAGAGAAGGATGGAGAAGGACAAAGATGGTTAGAGAGAAACATTCTTCTTGAGAGCTAGAAGAGAAAGTTAGAGAATAGAGAGAGAAGTAGGAAGAAAATCAAAGGGAATTAGAATTCATCTTTTTCGATTTCAGAATTGAACACGTAGGTAATTTAGAAAACCTTAAATGAGATGATTAAGCAAAACTAACATCGTTAAACTAATATTACTTAGAAAATTTTGTTTCTTAGAGGCTAAGTAAGGTTAATTTGAGTTAAACTAGGCAACTTAAGCTAATGAAAACAATTGGTGCCCTAAGGAAATTAGCTCCTAGAACAAAATAGAGTAGGACAGAGAAAGTTAGATAGAAACATTCTTCTTGAAAAATGGTTCCCATGCAGAGTCATGGGTTAGAGAGAGAAGCTCTGACATCTCTCTAGAAAACTCTTGTTTTCTAGGGTTCAATATCTCATTGATTGCTGATGTCTGGAGTTAATGTTTCCTTGGGTAAATTTAATGCGAGTGTTAATGCTTTGATTGGTTCTGTGGTTACACCACTGAATGAGAGTTTTCGTTTGGGAGGTTCAGAGTTAGATATACGGGGTAATACTATTGAAACACAAGTTTTGTAAGCAACAAGTTTAAGGTTCTGAGCGAGAAATCGATGGACGCGATTGTTTCGTCGACGGTGAGTGAGGTTCGTGTTGGTGCTAGGGCTGAAAGTCCAAACAGAGGTGATCAAGGCGTCGAAACCCTAGATCCATGGGTGGAATTCCAAGAAATGGCCGATCGTATATTTCGATTGAAAGCTTCTTCAATCAATACCATGGAATCGCAGTTAGGGGGCTCATCTGTATCAACACCTCCACTGGAGATGGAGTTGGGTTCGGAAGGTAGGGTTTCATCTCTGAATCCCTTGGATCGGAGGGAGGGTCTTATCGTTATCACGGAGGTTATCAGATCTGACCAAGTGGGGTTATTGGAGCCTATCGTTGAGGAAGAGGGTCCAAGCTTTGCAAACCCAGTGTTGGAGGCTAGGAGAGATAGTGGTTTCCAGACCCCAACTGGGCAGACTTCGAACCCTGGTTCGTCAGAAATAGTTGAGGAAGATGGAAATAGGTTCCAATATCTTCCGGATAGTCTGGATGTTACAAGGAATAGAGGCGAAGGTATGAACCAATCTCTGCCTAGTGATCTCAACTTTGTGGATGATAGTCACCATGGAGGACGGGGTAGGAGGGGTACCAGCTATCGTGGGACTAGAGGAGGTCGAGGTGCTGCTGGTGGTAATCGAGCCACGGGGGGTGTTGGATCTGATCTTCCACAACCCAGATCGTGGGCAAATGTTGCTGCTGCATCAACACACTCCAACATTAAACTAAGGTATATCCCACCTACCTCTGTTGATGATGGTGTTGTAGTTAATATGCCTCTTAGATCAAATCCTTTGGAGAAGTGGGACTCTTGCCTTGTTGGGTATTTCATTGACAAGGGGGTTAGGTATAATTATCTGCGAAACAGTGCTTTTGGGTTGTGGAAGAATAAAGGTTTAAAGGAAGTTCTTACAAACGGGGATGGGTTCATGTTTTTCATCTTTGAATCCCTGCAATGTTGTACAGAGGTGCTCGAAGAAGGGCCATGGTATATTGGGGGTTATCTATTAATCCTGAAGCAGTGGAAAAGGATGATGAAGCTAGCAAAGGAGAAGTCCACGAAGATTCTGGTTTGGGTAAAGTTTTTTAATGTCCCTGTGGAATACTGGGATCCTGATGGTCGTAGCAGGATAGCTAGTGCCATAGGTACTCCTCTCTTTATGGACCAGCTTACGGCAAGACGGACTAGGGTGGCTTTTGCGAGAATTTGCATTGAAATAGAGGCAACTTCTAATCTGCCTAGGTATTTCCAGATCAGGTGTGAGGAGGAAGCAGTTCTTATTCGTGTTGAATAACAGGGTTTGCCTTCTATCTGCAAGCATTGTCAGATCTTCAGGCATGAAACAGAGAAGTGTGTATCTAAACAGGTGGCCCATCTTATTTCTCTACAGAAGCAGACTGAGGAAGTTAGTTTTGAGTAGGAGGAGGGTTGGACTACAATTAATGCCAAGGAGAAAAGGAAGATGGGTGAACCTGACCCTATTCCTATACCTTTAGCTCCTAATGTGCCACCATATCCTATTCCTTTAGTTTCTATTCAGCCAGCTCCAGAAGGTGGTAGTCTAGGGAATGAAGTCCCACCAACCCTAGTGGTGGAAAGTTCTACCTCTGAGGAGGAATCAAGCCAATCAGTGGAAGTTGTTGGGTCAGAATCCAATGATGTGCACTTGTTTAAGGACAGTGTGTTGGAACTTACAAAGAAAATTTTTCCAAATGCGGCTGAGTACTTGGAGACTATAACAGCTAATGTCTCGTCAGCAAGAGATAAAACTCAGGTTGCAGTTCAAGGTAACAAGACACCTCCAGTGCATAAGGGTAAGTCCTCTGGCAAAAGGTAGCAGCAGCTAGAGGAAAAAGAAAAAGTAACCTTTTTGGTTGGTTGTGGGTACCATGTTTTTGTGTAAGTTTCCAATGACTTTTAAAATTGCTTCTTGGAATGTTAGGGGGTTGAATGTACCTTCTAAATAAAAAGAAATTAAAAATCTTGTGCTGAATGAAAATATTTCTGTCATTGGTGTTTGGGAGACCAAAATCAAACATTGTAATGAAATAAAGGTTTTTAAGAATTGTTTTGGTAATTGGTTCTTTTTGTCTAACTCACAACCAACTGAAACGGGTAGGGTGTGGGTGTGCTGGGATAATGAGGTGTGTAATATTAATTTGGTTTTGATGTCCAACCAGCATATTTTTTGTGAAATCCAAGTTTTGGCCACAATTGAATGTTTCTTTGCTACGTTTGTGTATGCGGAAAATAAACACTCTTTGAGGAAAATATTTTTTGAAGAAATGTCTCGGATATCCCAGTCTAAGTCCAATTTCCTGTGCTCTTTCCTAGGGGATTTTAATGCTATCCGTCGCCCTCAGGAAAAAGTAGGGGCCTCTTTGTCTTGGTCTAATGATAATGAGGAATTCAACTGTTATATCAATTCTTCAGAGTTGACGGATCTTTCTTATGGGGGTTGTCAGTTTACTTGGGCTAATAAGAGAGGGGTTGGGGCTTATATTGCTACTAAGATCGATAGAGTGCTTGTTAATGATTCCTGGTTAGCTAAGTTCCCTGAGTCTTCTGCTTCTTTTCTTCCTTCTGGTATCTCTGACCACTCTCTTGTAGTGGTGAATGTCAGTGGTACGTTGTCTTCCTTTAAGAAGCCTTTCAAATACTTTGACTTTTGGGCTAGTCACCCAGATTTCCTGTCTATTGTGAATGCTTCTTGGGTCCAGTACGTGAGAGGGGTTCCTATGTTTACGGTGTGTCAGAAATTGAAAAATCTTAAGCTTGCTCTTAAACTGCTGAACAAGAAAGATTTTAGTGATATTTCTGTTAGAGTTCGGATCTCGAAGGCCAGTTTGGATTCAATTCAAGTTAAACTTGATAAAGATCCCTTGAATGGTGCCCTTCAGACTCAGGAGAGGGAGGAGTATAAGAAGTATTATGACCTTAGCAAAGTGGAGGAGAGCCTTGCTCTTCAAAAGTCTAGAATCCAATGGCTTGGGCTAGGAGACAGTAACAGTTGCTTCTTCTTTAGATCTATGAGGAATAACATTAACAGAGGGAAAATTCTTAGTGTTGACATGGGGGATGGCACTTGTTCTTCCGATAGCAGTGATATTCATAATACCTTTGTCCAGATTTATACCAACCTGTTTGGTTCCCCTTTTGTGGATCATTATAATGGCCTTGATCGGATAAAGGCTTTGGTTAAAACCAAAGTTTCTTTATCTCAATCGGTTATGCTTGCTAGGCCTGTGCCTGATGATGAGATTAAGGAGGTCTTTTGGTCTCTTAAGGCTAATAAGGCTTCGGGCCCTGATGGTTATTCTGCGGGTTTTTTCAAGAGCTCTTGGGGTATTGTGGGCAAGGAGGTAACTCTAGCTATTCGATCCTTTTTTGAAACTAGGAAACTCCTTTATGACATTAACAATACAATCATTGCTCTTATTCCTAAGATCCCTAATCCTTCTAAGGTTGGGGACTATAGACCCATCTCGTGCTGTAATACCATCTATAAGTGCATTGCGAAAATCATTGCTAATAGGGTTAATCTTGTTCTTCCAGACCTTATTGATCCTGTGCAGTCTACCTTTGTCCAAGTTAGAAAAATTTCTAATAATATCTTCTTGTCCCAAGAAATCATGAGAGGGTACCATAGGAGCTCTAACTCTCATAGATGTGCCTTGAAAGTGGACATTATGAAAGCTTATGACAATGTTAGATGGGAGTTTATTCTTGATATTTTTTCTGCTATGGACTTTCCTCCTTTGATGATTTCTTGGATTTAAGGCCTGTATGATCAGCCCCTCTTTCTCCATTTGTATTAATGGTAGCCTCCATGGGTACTTTAAAGGGGCTAGAGGGCTTAGACAAGGGGACCCTATGTCCCCTTACTTGTTTGTTCTGGCTATGGAAGTCCTTGCTAGAATTCTTGCTGAGAAAGCTAGCAGTCCTTTGTTTCATTTCCATTGGAGATGTGAGAAAACCAAGATTGTTAACCTTTGTTTTGCCGATGATCTAATGATCTTTAGTAAAGGTGATCCTGTTACTGTGAATCTCATTATGCAAGGTTTGGAGGAGTTTAGGACTCTGTTGGGTCTCACTCCTAGTCCTAGCAAAAGTAATATCTACTTCTCTGGTTGTAGTAGTGAGCTTAGAGATGATATTCTTAGGATTGCTAAGTTTACTGTTGGTACTTTTCCGGTGAAATACTTGAGTGTTCCTTTGATCACCACGAAGCTTAAGGCTACTGATTGTCAAATCCTAGTTGATAGGATTACTAAGAAAGTCAAAAGTTGGACTAACAAGCTTCTATCTTACGCGGGTAGAGCTCAACTTATTCAGACCATTCTTTTTTCTATGCAAGTATATTGGTCTTCTCTTTGTATCCTTCCTAAAAAGGTTATTAGAGAGATTGAATGTATCTTGAGATCCTTTCTTTGGTCTGGGGTGGAGTTGAAGAAGCATAGTGCTAAAATCGCGTGGAAGGAGATTTGTAAGCCTAAGAGTGAGGGGGGTTTAGGCTTCAAAGATTTGGGTGTTTGGAACAAGGCGGCTATAGCTAAGCATGTTTGGTTCCTCTTTTCTGGGGGGGAGGGTTCGATGTGGTGCCAATGGGTTAAGTCTTATTTACTCAAAGGCAGGAATTTTTGGTATGTTAAGATTCCTAGTGACCCCTCTTGGGTCTGGAGGAAAATTCTGTCTCTTAGGAAGATTATCTACCCTCTTATCAACTTTACGATTGGTAATGGGGAGAGAGTTTTTTTGTGGTTTGACAATTGGCATCCCCTTGGTTCCCTCTGGGATAGATTTGGGTGTAGGATTCTTTATGATACAGGTCTTCCTTGTGATACCAAAGTTAGTTCCATTGTCTCTAATTCTGCTTGGAATTGGCCAATTGCTAATTCTTGGGAAATCAGGGAATGTATATCATCCACTCCTCCTACTTTTAGGCCGAGTAACAAGACTCAGGATAGACCTTATTGGAAGCTTAACTCTGATGGGCTCTTTTCTATTCATTCTGCTTAGGATTGTTTGAGGGATAAGGGTCCTAAAGTCCCTTGGGCTAATTTGTTATGGGGGTCTCCTTACATTCCTAGGGTTAGCTTTGTAGTTTGGTTGGCTATTCATGAGAGGTTAAATACAAGGGACAGATTGCAAATGTTTGGCCTCGTTTCTCATCCTATCTGCTCTCTCGTTCAAGTCCTTGAGGAGAGCCATTCACATCTGTTTTTTAGGTGTACTTATTCCTCCAGGATATGGGCTAACATTCAGGCTAAGTGTAATGCTTCTTGGCCGCAATTGTTATGGCCTAATATTGTTGTCTTTGCTACTAAGGCTACTAAAGGTAAAACTCTGCATTCTGTTATAATGAAATTATCCTTTATGTGCACTGTTTATCATATTTGGCTTGAGAGGAATAGGAGCATTTTTAGTAAGGTTAATATACCTGAAGAGGTTGTCACTAACATGGTCATACAAATGGTTTGAGGTAGGGTGATGTCTATGCATAATATATCAATCTCTCCAGATGATGGTGGGTATCTCAATCAATGGCAGCTTCCTTCTACTATCATAAAGGCGCCCTCGGCCAGCATGGCTAGGGGGAGTTTGAGTGTGGTGAGGACTACCATATTGAGGGTTGAGTGATGGGGAGCATATACTGTGGGTTTCTAACGTGGGTGTTCTTTTGCAGGTTGGCCCTTTGGAGGTTTGCACAATTTGATGATGAATCTATACATTAAAGCAAATGCGGGCAATGTTCTTTGTGGCCCGAGTGGCATGAGAAAGGAAATTCTTCTCTTAAATTGTGGATCGACTGATGGGAGATTGTATAAAGTTCTTTTTCTAATCTCTATTATGTACTACAATTTTTATGTGCAGGGTAAGGAAGCTCTTTTCTGTACTATTCCAGTGGTGATGAGGAGTGAGCTGGTGAGAAGTGGGCCTAGTGATGTGAGATACTATAATGTGTGGAGTGCCATTTTTAGATATGGGTCGAGTGATGTGAGGTCTCATATATTGTGTATAATTTTTCTCCTCCTTTATGATTTCATATATTACCTTGGCAAGTTCCCAGTAATTCGTATTGTTCATGTTCTTGTGATCCTTGTCGGTTGGTGTAGAAGGGGCTGCATATTGCGCCCCTCTTGGCAGATGCTTTATGATTGGAATTGCTCTTTGGCGATGGCAGCATATTGCGCCTTGCTAAGACATCTCAGTGGTCTCATAGTTTTTTTTTTCAATTCGGGTTGTACATAAATCCTTTTTGTTTGTTTGTGCTTACTGGTCATTGTATAACTGCCCCCTTTATTTGGATTGTTGACTATTTTGGTAAGTGCTTGGGCACCAGATCCGGGCAGGGTACTTGGACCTTTGTGGTGGTTTATGTTCTAATCACAGTTCGGTGCTACGTTTTGGACAGCTTGTTCGTGTGCAAGGCCACTATCTGTGTTAGGATATGGCTCTTGAACAAGATTCATATTCGGTTCACGTAAAAATGGTTGTGCTTGTTCTCTAATTAGTGGGGCTTGTTGGATGTTGTTCTTTTCGGGTTTTGGTTGTTGTTGTAGCTTGTGGTTTCCCCTTGTATTCGTGTAAATTGTTTTGTTCTATTTTATTTCTTATTAACCCAAAACAAAAAAAAAACATTCTTCTTGAGAGCGAGAAGAGAAAGTTAGAGAAAAGAAAGAGAAATAGGAAGAAAATCATAGGGCATTCAAATTCACCATTTTGGACTTGAGAATTGAACACTAGGTGATTCAGAGAACCTTAAATGAGGTGCTTGCGCTAAACTAATATCGTTATGCAACAATTACTCTGAAAATTCTCTTCCTTAGAGGCTAAGCAAAGCTAGCTTCAGTTAAACTTGGCCACTTGAGCAAATGAAACAACTAGTGGCCTAAGCTAATTAGTTCCCAGAACAGAAAACATAAAGATGGAGAAGGACATAGAAAGTAATAGAGAAACATTCTTCTTGAGAGCTGGAAGAGAAAGTAAGAGAATAGAAAGAGAAATAGGAAGAAAATCAAAGGGAATTCAAATTCATCTTTTCGGACTTGAGAATTGAACACTTAGGTGATTTAGCTAAACTAATATCATTACAGTAATATTACTCAGGAAATTCTATCTCTAAGAGGCTAAACAAGGTTCATTTGAGTTAAACTAGGCAACTTCAGCTAATGAGACAATTAGTGGCCTAAGTTAATTAGTTCCCAGAACAATGTAGAGAAGGATAGAGAAGGACAGAGAAGGACGGAGAAAGTTAGATAGAAGCTTTCTTCTTGAAAGCTAGATGAGAAAGTTGGAGCAAAGAAAGATAAATAGGAAGAAAATTAAAGCGAATTCAAATTCATCCATTTGGACTTGACTTTTGAAAACATAGGTGATTAACAAAACCTTAAATTAGGTGCTTAAATTAAACAAATATCGTTATGCTACAATTACTCAGACAATTCTCATTCTTAGAGGCTAAGCAAGGTTAGTTTGAGTTAAACATGGCCACTTTAACTAATAAAACAATTAATGGCCTAGGCTAATTATTTCCTATAACTAAATAGAGAAAGACGGAGAAAGTTAGAGAGAAACATTGTTCCTGAGAGCTAGAAGAGAAAGTTAGAGAAAGAGGAAGAAGATCAGAGAGAATTCAAATTCAACCTTTTTGACTTGGGAATTGAACAATTAGGTGATTTAGAAAAAGCTTAAATGAGGTGCCTAAGTTAAACTAATATCGTTAAGCCACAATTACTTTGAAAATTCCATTTCTTAGAGACTAAGCAACGTTAGTTTGAGTTCAACTTAGCCACTTAAGCTAATAAAATAATTAGTGGCCTAAGGTAATTAGTTCCTAGAACAACATAGGGATGGAGAAGGGTGGAGAAAGTTAGAGAGAAATATTCTTCTTAAGAGCTGCAGAAGAAAGTTAGAGCAAAGAGAGAGAAATAGGAAGAAAATCCAACGGGATTCAAATTCCTTATTTTGGATTTGAGTATTGAAGAGTTAGGTCATTTAGGAAAACCTTACGTGGGGTGTTTAAGTTAAACTAATATTGATAAGCTACAATTATTCAGAAAATTCTCTTTCTTAGAGGCTAAGCATGGTTAGTTTGAGTTAAACTTGGCCACTTAAGCTAATGAAACCATTAGCGGTCTAGGCAATTTAGTTCCTAGAACAAAATGGAGAAGTATGGAGAAAGTTACAGAGAAACATTCTTCTTGACAAAGCATAATGCCAAAATTGGAGCTTTCTTTTAGTCTGGTACTGATCTTAAAAAACATAGTGCCAAAATTGGTTGGGATAAGGTTTGCAGCCCTAAAAATGAGGGTGGCCTTGGCTTTAAATCTTTAGAAATTTGGAATAGGACTGCCATTGCTAAGCATATCTGGTTCCTGTTTTCTGGAGGTGAGAAATATATGTGGTGCCAATGGGTGAAATCCTACTTACTTAAAGGCAAGAGTTTCAGGAAAGTCAGGGTCCCTAATGACCCTTCCTTCTTGGGTCTAGAGGAAGATTTTATCTCTTAGGGATGCTATGTCTCCTCTTATCCTGCATAAGATTGGTAGAGGTAACTCTACTTTTTTATGGCATGATAATTGGCATCACTTTGGTCCCTTTGGCATAAGTATGGTGATAGAATCTTGTATGATTCCCGTCTCAACAGTGAGGCTAAAGTCAGTTAGATTGTTGATGGGAATTCCTGGTAGTGGCCTATTCCTAATTCTTCGGAAATAGGAAGATTTGATCTCATCTACCCCCAGTAGCTGCACCCTGAATTCTTCTAGGAACGACCAACCTTTTTGGCAATTAAGCTCTGATAGTGATTTTTTCGTTAACTCAGCCTGGAATCATTGGAGGAGCAAATTTGATGTTGTGGCCTGGCACACTCTTCTTTGGGGACCTCATATGATTCCTAGGGTCAGTTTCATTGTTTGGATGGCTATTCATGAAAGATTAAATACTGGGTATCGTTTGCAATTGTTTGGCTTGTCCCCTAATCCAAGCTTCCCTTTCTGTCAATACCATGTGGAGAGCCATTCTCATTTATTCTTTAACTGCATCTTTGCTTCTAGAATTTGGGAAGCTCTTCAAGCTAATTGCAATGTAAATTGGGCCTAATCTACAATGGCCTCACGTCCTAACCTTTGTCACCAAAGAGACCAAGGGCAAATCATTGCGTTCTATAATCCTTAAGCTTACTTTACTTTGCTCTATTTACCAAATTTGGCTTGAAAGGAATAATAGAATCTTTAATAAGGAACACAAACCTGAAAAGGTGGTTACTAAGTCAATTGTTCATATGATTAGAGGTAGACTTCGATCTATCACCAATTTGCCTAGATCTACGGGCGATAGTCGGTATATTGCTCAGTGGAACCTGCCCAACACAATCTTAAAGCCACAATCTCCAGGAATGGGAGGGCTGCCGAGTGGTGTGAGTTCACCATAAGAGGGTTGAGTGAAGGAGAGCAATTCAGAGTGTTTATCTAACTGTTTTTTACTTTGTACAGTGGCAAGTGGAGCTAAATAGAGTGCCTAAGTTGAGGGTTGAGTGTCGTGAGAAAATATTCAAAGATTGACTGGTGAGAGAATAGGGTGTGAAATGAACTTCTTATGTTCGAGCTAATCAATATCTTAGCCTGCAAATACAAATGTACAATATATTGTGTGTTTTCTTTGCATGCTAAAGTGTGGTTTCAATTACAAAATGGGGTGTAATATTTGCATTTTCATTCTCTGGTGGCAGATTCTCTTGAACAACAACCAATTGGCCTTCATTTGGGATGGTGGCTATCAAAAGTTTATCTTCATGGAAGAATCTGCTGAGCTGGACAACATTCACTGGTTGTTGTGTACATTGGTTCCGATGATCTATGCTGGGATAGGAGTTTTGGAGACACAAAGACCAGGCTGCATGCTGCGCCAGTCTATGTGGAAAATCCTCAAATGGAAAATTCTTTGTCTTCCATTTTTGCATTGTAATAGTTCTTTTTTCTTTGGCATGTGTAAAGTCTAAAACTGGCTGGTGTTTTGTTTCCCTATCCCTGCGGGTTGTGTTGTGAAATTTATTTTTTAACTTTATTTTTACCTTTTGGTTGGGGCTACATGCACGTGCTTCTATGGAAAATTACACAGATAAGTTTGTTTTGGTGTTATAAAAGATGGATTGTGCAGGCAAACCTGCTATTGTGGAAGAATAGTTCAAGTGCCATCATTTTGCTGTCAAGGGCATGTTTTCCCTGGAACACAATACTTATGATTGTACTCATGCTAGGCTGTTGCTGGCTGGTTTATTCTCTTGTTCATTCTCCCTATCTCTCGTTGTATATGGATAGTGAGCAGGTTGTAAGGCCCTAGTTTTTTTGTTTGGTTTTAAGTTTTCTGGCTCTCTTTAGCTTTAGTGAGTTTGTAGGTTTATTTTGTTTTTATTTTGTTTGGTGGTCTTGTTTAGCTGTGGTAGGCCTGGGGCGTTCCCCTTGTAGTCATGGAAATTTTCATGTTTTATTTATGTCTTATTCACTCCCCCCCCCCCAAAAAAAAACACAGAAGAAAAAGAGAAGAGAAAGTTAGCGAAAAGAAAGAAAATTAGGATGAAAATCACAGGGAATTCAAATTCATCCTTTTGGACTTGAGAATTGAACGCTTTGTGGATTTAGAAAAACTTAGATGAGGTACTTAAGTTAAACTAATATCGTTATGCTATAATTACTCAGAAAATTCTCGTTCTTAGAGGCTAAGCAATGTTAGATTGAGTTAAACTTGGCCACTTAAGCTAATGAAACAACTAACGGCCGAAGCTATTTAGTTCCTAGAACAGAATCGAGAAGGAAGGAGAAGGACGGAGAAAGTCAGAGAGGAACATTCCTTCTTGAGATCTAGAAGAGAAAGTTTGAAAAAAAGAAAGAGAAATGGGAAGAAAATGAAAAGGAATTCAAGTTCATCATTTTGGATTTGAGAATTGAACGCTTATATTCACCCAAAAAAATTGAACGCTTAGGTGATTTAGATACCTTGAATGAGGTGCTTAAGTTGAACTAATTTCCTTAAGCTACATTGACTCATAAAATTCTCTTTCTTAGAGGCTAAGCAAGGTTAGTTTGAGTTAAACTTGGCCGCTTAAGAAAATGAAACAATTAGCGGTCTAGGCAATTTTGTTCCTAGAACAAAATAGAGAATGATGGAGAAGGACTGAGAAATCTAGTGAGAAACATCCTTCATCAGAGGTAGAAGAGAAAGTTAGAGAAAAGTTGGGTTATTGTGTTTTATGTTGTTCTGGCGTGTACCCCTTTTAGGGGTGCAGTGGTAGTTTAAGTTGGTTTCGCTTTTTTTTTCTTTGTTGTTGGGGGTGCCTAATTTCATTGTCCTTATTTTATGACTTACTTACCCAAAAAAAGTTAGAGAAAAGAAAAAATAATAGGAAAGAAAATCAAAGAGAACTCAAATTCATCCCTGTGGACTTAAGAATTGAACACTTAGTTGATTTAGAAAACCTTAAATGAGGTGCTTAAGTTTATCTAATATCCTTATGCTACAATTACTCAGAAACTTCTATTTCTTAGAGGCTATGCAAGGTTAGTTTGAATTCAACTTGGCCACATAAGCAACTAAAACAATTAGCGGCCTAAACCAATTGGTTCTTTGAACAAAACAATTGATGGACAAGGACAGAGAAAGGTCGAGAGAAACATTCGTCTTGAGAGGTAGAAGAGAAAATTAGAGAAAAGAAACAGTAATAGGAAAGAAAGCAATGAGATTTCAAGCTCATCGTTTTGGACTTGTGAATTGAACACTTAAGTGAATTAGAAAACCTTAAATGAGGTGCATAAGTTAAACTAATATCGTTAAGCTACAATTACTCAGAAATTTCTCTTTCTTAGAGTCTAAGCAAGGTTAGTTTGAGTTAAACTTGGTTGGTTAAGCTAATAAAACAATTAGTGGCCTAAGCTAATTAGCTTCTGGAACAAAATAGAGAAGGATGGAGAAAGTTAGAGAGAAACATTCTTCTTGATAGGTAGAATACAAAGTTAGATAAAAGAAAGAGTAATAGGAAGGAAATCAAAGAGAATTCAAATTCATCATTTTGGACTTGGGAACTGAACACTTAGGTGATTTAGAATACCTTAAAAGTACCCTCCCAAAAAAAAAAAAAAAACCACTAAACGAGTTGATTAAGTTTTAAACTAATATCGTTACTCAAAAAATTCTCTTTCTTAGAGGCTAAGCAAGGTTAGTCTGAGTTAAACTTGACCAGTTAAGCTAAGGAAACAATTAGTGGCTAAGCTAATTAGTGCCTAAATAGAGAAGGAGGGAGAAATTTTTTGAGGAACATTCTTCTTGAGAGCTAAAAGAGGAAGTTCGAGAAAAGAAAGAGAAACGGGAAGAAAATGAAGGGGAATTCAAATTCATCCTTTTGTACTTGACAACTGAACACTTAGGTCATTTTGAAAACCATAAATGAGGTGCTTAAGTTAAACACTTATGTGACTTAGAAAACCTTAAATGAGGTGCCTACGTTAAACTAATGTCGGTAAGATACAATTATACAGAAAATTCTATTTCTTGGAGGAGGCAAGGTTAGTTTGAGTTAAACTTGGCCACTCAAGCTAATGAAACCATTAGTGGCCAAAGCTAATTAGTTCCTAGAACAAAATGGAGAAGGATGGAGAAGGACAAAGAAGGTTAGGGAGAAACATTCTTCTTGAGAGCTAGAAGACAAAGTTAGAGAATAGAGAGAAGTAGGAAGAAAATCAATGGGAATTAGAATTCATCTTTTCGGATTTGAGAATTGAACACTTAGGTAATTTAGAAAACCTTAAATGTGATGATTAAGCAAAACTAATATCGTTAAACTAATATTACTTAGAAAATTGTATTTCTTAGAGGCTAAGTAAGGTTAATTTGAGTTATACTAGGCAACTTAAGCTAATGAAAACAATTGGTGGCCTAAGGAAATTAGTTCCTAGAACAAAATAGAGTAGGACGGAGAAAGTTAGACAGAAACATTCTTCTCGAGAGCGAGAAGAGAAAGTTAGGTAGAAAATCATAGGGCATTCAAATTCACCATTTTGGACTTGAGAATTGAACACTCAGGTGATTTAGAGAACCTTAAATGAGGTGGTTGCGTTAAACTAATATCGTTATGCAACAATTACTCTGAAAATTCTCTTTCTTAGAGGCTAAGCAAAGCTAGCTTCAGTTAAACTTGGCCACTTGAGCAAATGAAACAATTAGTGGCCTAAGCTAATTAGTTCCCAGAACAGAAATGATAACGACAGAGAAGGACAGAGAAAGTTATAGAGAAACATTCTTCTTGAGAGCTGGAAGAGAAAGTTAGAGAATAGAAAGAGAAATAGAAAGAAAATCAAAGGGAATTCAAATTCAACTTTTCGGACTTGAGAATTCAACACTTAGGTGATTTAGAAAAACCTTAAATGAGGTGATTTAGCTAAACTAATATCATTAAAGTAATATTACTCAGGAAATTCTATCTCTAAGAAGCTAAGGAAGGTTCATTTGAGTTAAACTAGGCAACTTCAGCTAATGAGACAATTAGTGGCCTAAGTTAATTAGTTCCCAGAACAATGTAGAGAAGGATAAAGAAGGACAGAGAAGGACGGAGAAAGTTAGATAAAAGCTTTCTGCTTGAAAGCTAGATGAGAAAGTTGGAGCAAAGAAAGAGAAATAGGAAGAAAATTAAAGCGAATTCAAATTCGTCCATTTGGACTTGACTTTTGAAAATATAGGTGATTAACAAAACCTTAAATTAGGTGCTTAAATTAAACAAATATCGTTATTCTACGATTACCCAGACAATTCTCATCCTTAGAGGCTAAGCAAGGTTAGTTTGAGTTAAACATTGCCACTTTAACTAATAAAACAATTAATGGCCTAGGCTAATTATTTCCTATAACTAAATAGAGAAGGACGGAGAAAGTTAGAGAGAAACATTGTTCCTGAGAGCTAGAAGAGAAAGTTAGAGAAAGAGGAAGAAGAACAGGGAGAATTCAAATTCAACCTTTTTGACTTGAGAATTGAACAATTCGGTGATTTAGAAAAAGCTTAAATGAGGTGCCTAAGTTAAACTAATATCGTTAAGCCACAATTACATTGAAAATTCCCTTTCTTGGAGGCTAAGCAAGGTTAGTTTGAGTTAAACTTGGCCACTTAAGCTGATGAAATAATTAGTGGCCTAAGGTAATTAGTTCCTAGAACAACATAGGGATGGAGAAGGGCAGAGAAAGTTAGACAGAAACATTCTTCTTAAGAGCTACAAAAGAAAGTTAGAGAAAAGCGAAAGAAATAGGAAGAAAATCCAATGGGATTCAAATTCCTCATTTTGGATTTGAGTATTGAAGACTTAGGTCATTTAGAAAAACCTTACGTGGGGTGTTTAAGTTAAACTAATATTGTTAAGCTACAATTGCTCAGAAAATTCTTTTTCTTAGAGGCTAAGCATGGTTAGTTTGAGTTAAACTTGGCTACTTAAGCTAATGAAACAATTGGCGGTCTAGGCAATTTAGTTCCTAGAACAAAATGGAGAAGTATGGAGAAAGTTATAGAGAAACATTCTTCTTAACAAAGCATAGTGCCAAAATTGGAGCTTTCTTTTGGTCTGGCACTGATCATTTTTTTTTTTTTGGGAGAATAAGAAATGAATAAAACCTGAAAATTTACACAAATACAAGGGGGCATACCCCAGGCCCTACCACTACTTACAAGAAGAAACCAACACAAACAAAAAATACCAGCAGCCACTAAACGCATTAATCCAAAGGCTTGTTCACCAAGTGACCGAACATAACAGATAGTCTGTTCAAGAAGCATATCTCAAACGGGTATGGGACTTGCACAAAAATCATATTAGTTCCAAGAAAGCACAAATCTGGAATTCCCAAGTACTAGCGTGAGGGTACACAAAACCAACCCAGTTCTTAATCCTAATTACATCCAAGAAAAAGTACAAGATACAAACCAAAAGAAGAAAAACTAAACAAACAAACTTAGTAACCAACAATCGGAAAGAGAATATATACATCCAAATATAAAAACTACATGTAAACCCACTAATCACGGCTCCAATTGCTGCCATAGGTGAGAAGCAACACCAAACCGAATTGCAGCCACCTCCACACCACCAATACCTACATATGAACCTGTTCAAGAACCATATCCCAGCACAGATAGGGGTCTTGCACCGGACCAGTACCATCCCAAGGTTGCACCGAGCTGAGCTGAAGATAAAACCCATCGTGAGAATCCACAGAACCTGCCCAGATCTAGGCCCAAACACAGGCCGAAAGTACACAACAGCCCAAAATGAAAAGGGACAGTTATATGATAGCCAAAAATTGCAGACAAAAAGAATATACAATCCAAAATAAAAACAACCAAAGAGCCCACTGTAATGTCTTGACAAGGCGCAGTTTGCTGCCATCACCAAAGAACATTTCTCAGCAGCATACATCTGCCGAGAAGGGCGCAAATTGCAGCCACCTCTACACCATCCGACAAGGATCACCAGAACCTGTATAATGCGAAGCAATAGGTGCCTGCCAAGCCAATATATATAATCATAAAGGAGAAGAAAAATCATACACAATATATGGGACCTCTCATCACTCAACCCACATCTAAGAATGACACTCCACACATTATGATATCTCACATCACTCGGCCCTCTTCTCACCAACTCACTCATCATCACCACTGAAACAATAATGAGAAGTGCTTCCTTACCCTGCATATAAAAATTATAGCATATAATAGAGACTAGAAAATATGCTTTGTACAATCTCCCATCACTCGACCCACAATTTAAGAAGTGAATATCCTTTCTCACACCACTCGGCCCACAATGAGCATCGCCTGAACTTGCACTAATGTATAGATTCCTCAACAGAATTCTGGCAGACCTCCAACGAACCATCCTACAAAAGAACACCCACATTAGAAACTCACTATATATGCTCCCCATCACTCAACCCTCAATATGGTAGGTCTCACCACCCTCAAATTCCCCCCAGCCATGCCAGCAGAGGGCTCCTTGATGATAGTAGATGATAGATGCCACTGTTGCAAGTACCAGCTATCACATGCGGAGACAGTTATATTATGCATAGACATCATCCTACCACGAACCATTTGCATGACCACACTGATCTTAAAAAACATAGTGCCAAAATTGCTTGGGATAAGGTTTGCAGCCCTAAAAATGAGGGTGGCCTTGGCTTTAAATCTTTAGACATTTGGAATAGGGCTGCCATTGCTGAGCATATCAGGTTCCTATTTTCTGGAGGTGAGAAATATATGTGGTGCCAATGGGTGAAATCCTACTTACTTAAAGGCAAGAATTTCTGGAAAGTCAGGGTCCCTAATGACCCTTCCTTCTTGGGTCTGGAGGAAGATTTTATCTCTTAGGGATGCTGTGTCTCCTCTTATCCTGCATAAGATTGGTAGAGGTAACTCTACTTTTTTATGGCATGATAATTGGCATCCCCTTGGTCCCCTTTGGCATAAGTATGGTGATTGAATCTTGTATGATTCCCGTCTCAACAGTGAGGCTAAAGTCAGTCAGATTGTTGATGGGAATTCCTAGAAATGGCCTATTTCTAATTCTTCGGAAATAGGAAGATTTGATCTCATCTACCCCCAGTAGTTGCACCCCTAATTCTTCTAGGAATGACCAACCTTTTTGGCAATTAAGCTCTGATGGTGATTTTTCCGTTAACTCGGCCTGGAATCACTGGAGGAGCAAATTTGATGTTGTGGCCTGGCACACTCTTCTTTGGGGGCCTTATACGATTCCTATGGTCAGTTTTATTGTTTGGATGGCTATTCATTAAGGATTAAATACTGGGGATCGTTTGCAATTGTTTGGCTTGTCCCCTAATCCAAGCTTCCCTTTCTGTCAATACCACGCTGAGAGCCATTCCTATTTATTCTTTAACTTCATCTTTGCTTCTAGAATTTGGAAAGCTCTTAAAGCTAATTGCAATGTAAATTGAGCCTAATCTCCAATGGCCTCACGTTCTAACCTTTGTCACCAAAGAGACCAAGGGCAAATCATTGCGTTCTATAATCCTTGAGCTTACTTTACTTTGCTCTATTTACCAAATTTGGCTTGAAAGGAATAATAGAATCTTTAATAAGGAACACAAACCTGAAGAGGTGGTTACTAACTCAATTTTTCATATGATTAGAGGAAGACTTCTATCTATCACCAATTTGCCTAGATCTACGGGGGATAGCTGGTACATTGCTCAGTCGAATCTTCCCAACACAATCTTAAAGCCCCAATCTCCAGGAATGGGAGGGCTGCTAAGTGGTGTGAGTTCACCATAAGAGGGTTGAGTGAAGGAGAGCAATTCAGAGTGTTTATCTAACTGTTTTTACTTTGTGCAGTGGCAAGTGGAGCTAAATAGAGTACCTAAGTTGAGGGTTGAGTGTCGTGAGAAAATATTCAAAGATATTAGCCTGCAAATACAAATGTAGAATATATTGTGTGTTTTCTTTGCATGCAAAAGTGTGGTTTCAATTACAAAATGGTGTGTAATATTTGCATTTTCATTCTGTGGTGGTAGATTCTCCTAAACAACAACCAATTGGCCTTCATTTGGGACAGTGGCTGTCAAAAGTTTATCTTCATGGAAGAATCTGCTGTGCTGGACAACAATCACTGGTTGTTGTGTACATTGGTTCTGATGATCTATGCTGGGATAAGAGTTTTGGAGACACAAAGACCAAGCTGCATGCTACGCCAGTCTACGTGGAAAATCCTCAAATGGAAAATTCTTTATCTTTCATTTCTGCATTGTAATAGTTCTTTTTTCTATGGCATGTGTACAGTCTAAAACTGGCTGGTGTTTTGTTTCCCTATCCCTGCGGGTTGTGTTGGGAATTTTATTTTTTAACTTTATTTTTACCTTTTGGTTGGGGCTACATGCACGTGCTGCTATGGAAAATTACACAGATAAGTCTGTTTTGGTGTTATTGAAGCTGGATTGTGCTGGAAAACCTGCTATTGTGGAAGAATAGTTCAAGTGCCATCATTTTGCGGTCAAGGGCATGTTTTCCCTGGAACACAATGCTTCTGATTGTACTCGTGCTAGGCTGCTGCTGGTTGGTTTATTCTCTTGTTCATTCTCCCTATCTCTAGTTATACATGGATAGTGAGCAGGTTGTAAG
The DNA here is from genome assembly GCF_004153795.1 of Camellia sinensis. NCBI lineage: Eukaryota > Viridiplantae > Streptophyta > Magnoliopsida > Ericales > Theaceae > Camellia > Camellia sinensis. The sequence goes on from NW_021027470.1 coordinate 1,260,890, forward strand.
GCCCTAGTTTTTTTGTTTGGTTTTAAGTTTTCTGGCTCTCTTTAGCTTTAGTGAGTTTGTAGGTTTGTTTTGTTTTTATTTTGTTTGGTGGTCTTGTTTAGCTGTGGTAGGCCTAGGGCGTTCCCCTTGTAGTCATGGTTATTTTTTTTCTTTTATTTATGTCTTATTCACTCCCCCCAGCCCCTCCCAAAAAAACAAAAAGAAAAAGAGAAGAGAAAGTTAGAGAAAATAAAGAAAATTAGGATGAAAATCACAGGGAATTCAAATTCATCCTTTTGGACTTGAGAATTGAACGCTTTTCTGATTTAGAAAAACTTAGATACTTAAGTTAAACTAATATCGTTATGCTATAATTACTCAGAAAATTCTCTTTCTTAGAGGCTAAGCAAGGTTAGTTTGACTTAAACTTGGCCACTTAAGCTAACGAAACAATTAATGGCCCAAGCTATTTAGTTCCTAGAACAGAATAGAGAAGGAAGGAGAAGGACAGAGAAAGCCAGAGAGGAACAGTCCTTTCTGAGATCTAGAAGAGAAAGTTTGAAAAAACGAAAGAGAAATAGGAAGAAAATGAAAAGGAATTCAAGTTCATCATTTTGGATTTTAGAGTTGAACGCTTATGTTCACCCAAAAAAATTGAACGCTTAGGTGATTTAGATAGCTTAAATGAGGTGCTTAAGTTGAACTAATTTCCTTAAGCTACAATGACTTATAAAATTTTGTTTCTTAGAGGCTAAGCAAGGTTAGTTTGAGTTAAACTTGGCCGCTTAATCAAATGAAACAATTAGCGGTCTAGGCAATTTTGTTCCTAGAACAAAATAGAGAATGATGGAGAAGGACCGAGAAAGGTAGTGAGAAACATCCTTCATCAGAGGTAGAAGAGAAAGTTAGAGAAAAGTTGGGTTATTGTGTTTTATGTTGTTCTGGTGTGTACCCCTTTTAGGGGTGTCGTAGTAGTTTAAGTTGGTTTCGCTTTTTTTTTTCTTTGTTGTTGGGTGTGCCTGGGGTATGCCCCTTGTAAACTTGTATAATTTCATTGTGTATATTTTATGACTTACTTACCCAAAAAAAGTTAGAGAAAAGAAAAAATAATAGGAAAGAAAATCAAAGATAATTCAAATTCATCCCTTCGGACTTAAGAATTGAACACTTAGTTGATTTAGAAAACCTTAAATGAGGTGCTTAAGTTTAACTAATATCCTTATGCTACAATTACTCAGAAACTTCTATTTCTTAGAGGCTATGCAAGGTTAGTTTGAATTAAACTTGGACACATAAGCAACTGAAACAATTAGCGGCCTAAACCAATTGGTTCTTTGAACAAAACAGTTGATGGAGAAGGACAGAGAAAGGTAGAGAGAAATATTCGTCTTGAGTGGTAGAAGAGAAAGTTAGAGAAAAGAAACAGTAATAGGAAAGAAAGCAATGAGAATTCAAGCTCATCGTTTTGGACTTGTGAATTGAACACTTAAGTGAATTAGAAAACATTAAATGAGGTGCTTAAGTTAAACTAATATCGTTAAGCTACAATTACTCAGAAATTTCTCTTTCTTAGAGTCTAAGCAAGGTTAGTTTGAGTAAACTTGGTTGGTTAAGCTAATAAAACAATTAGTGGCCTAAGCTAATTTGCTTCTGGAACAAAATAGAGAATGATGGAGAAAGTTAGAGAGAAACATTCTTCTTGAGAGGTAGAATACAAAGTTAGATAAAAGAAAGAGTAATAGGAAGGAAATCAAAGAGAATTCAAATTCATCATTTTGGACTTGGGAACTGAACACTTAGGCGATTTAGAATACCTTAAAAGTACCCTCCCAAAAAAAAAAAAAAAAAAAAAACACTAAACCTGTTGATTAAGTTTTAAACTAATATCGTTACTCAAAAAATTCTCTTTCTTAGAGGCTAAGCAAGGTTAGTCTGAGTTAAACTTGACCACTTAAGCTAAGGAAACAATTAGTGGCTAAGCTGATTAGTGCCTAAATAGAGAAGGAGGGAGAAAGTTTGTGAGGAACATTCTTGTTGAGAGCTAAAAGAGGAAGTTAGAGAAAAGAAAGAGAAATGGGAAGAAAATGAAGGGAATTCAAATTCATCCTTTTGTACTTGACAACTGAACACTTAGGTCATTTTGAAAACCTTAATGAGGTGCTTAAGTTAAACAACTAGCGTTAAGCTACAATTACTCAAAATTTTTTTTGTTAGAGGCTAAGCAACGTTAATTTGAGTTAAACTTGCCCAGTTAAGCTAACGAAACAATTAGGGGCCTAAGCTAATTAGTTCTCGAACAAAATAGAGAAGGACGGAAAATGGTGGAGAAAGTTACAGAGAAACATTCTTCTTGAGAGGCAGAAGAGAAAGTCATACAAAAGAAAGAGAAATAGGAAGAAAATCAAAGAGAATTCAAATTCATCCTTTTAGACTTGAGAATTGAATACTTATGTGACTTAGAAAACCTTAATGAGGTGCCTACGTTAACTAATGTCGGTAAGATACAATTACACAGAAAATTCTATTTCTTGGAAGAGGCAATGTTAGTTTGAGTTAAACTTGGCCACTCAAGCTAATGAAACCATTAGTGGCCAAAGCTAATTAGTTCCTAGAACAAAATAGAGAAGGATGGAGAAGGACAGAGAAGGTTAGTGAGAAACATTCTTCTTGAGAGCTAGAAGAGAAAGTTAGAGAATAGAAAGAGAAGTTGGAAGAAAATCCAAGGGAATTAGAATTCATCTTAACTACGAGCTTTTTAACTGCAACAACTTAAATATACACTATTAGAGCTGGAATTACTGTGGCTGCTGGCACCAGACTTGCCCTCCAATGGATCCTCATTAAGGGATTTAGATTGTACTCATTCCAATTACCAGACTCAAAGAGCCTGGTATTGTTATTTATTGTCATTACCTCCCCGTGTCAGGATTAGTTAATTTGCGCGCCTGTTGCCTTCCTTGGATGTGGTAGCCGTTTCTCAGGCTCCCTCTCCGGAATCCAACCCTAATTCTTCGTCACCCGTCACTACCATAGTAGGCCACTATCCTACCATTGAAAGTCGATAGGGTAGAAATTTGAATGATGTGTCGCCGACACAGAGGCCATGCGATCCGTCGAGTTATCATGAATCATCAGAGCAATGGGCGTAGCCCGCGTCGACCTTTTTTCAAATAAATGCATCCCTTCCGGAAGTCGGGGTTTGTTGCACGTATTAGCTCTAGAATTACTACGGTTGTCTGAGTAGCAAATACCCTCAAACAAACTATAACTGATTTAATGAGCCATTCGTAGTTTCATAGTCTGAATTAGTTCATACTGACACATGCATGACTTAATCTTTGAGACAGGCATATGACTATTGGCAGGATCAACCAGGTAGCATTTCTTCTTTACGACACTGGCACTGCATAAGCCCAACCGACAGAGCTGGCACGGTCAGAGGCAGGCGCGGTCGTAGCCTGCAACGAGCGACGAACGCTTGGCGGGGAAACGGAGGTCAAAGACCGCGTGTACCGGCACAAGGCTCTGAATCTGAGAGCACGAGTATAACTGCCTGCGGGCCATGCCATCGACACGACAACGTGAACGGATAACATGGAACGCGGGAGATACTTTAGGGTTCACCAAGCGCCACGAGGTGGTGAGGCAATTATAGGCACACGATACAGACCGAATTCCTTTTCTTTAGGTAGGCAACAGAGGAACCCACGCGAGGCAGAAGGCAAGATTTTTCCCCCAAGCACAAATGAAGAGGAATGCACTAGAGGAGTTCGCTGCACAGGCAGGGATCCATCCTACTCGCACAAACCAAACACAACTCAGGTGCCACAATGTACACTACGCACCAGCCGCCCGAAATGAATCACACCCCGAAGGACTAAGAAGCCAGACGAACGTGCGAGAACATTTAGAGAAGCCGAGCAAGCACCGGTTAGCGCGACTGCAAGTAACAAAGGCAACGGGCAAAACTTCCGAGCGACATACTTTTCTCAACAAGCTTCCACTCGGAAAGCACAGGCAGCTCATTCGCAAGTCAAAGCAACCAAAATGGCAATTACCCGAGGGACATGCTTTTCGCAACGTAGCTTTCACTGGGGAAGCGCAGGCAACTAAGTTGTAGGCATGCCAAAGCCAACCGGATGGCTACCGACCGAGGGACATAAATTTTCGCAAGGAGCTTCCACTAGGAGAGCGCTGTCAACTCGTAGGTAGGCAAATGGACATGACTTTTCGCAAGGAGCTTCCACCGGGGAAGGCGCAGGCAACCTGTAGGAATCCCGCGAATGATGAAGAGGAATGCACCAGTGGAGTTCGCTGCACAGGCAGGGATCCGTCAAACTCAGACAAAGCAAACACAACTCGTACGCCACGACGTACAGTACGCACCAGCCCCCCAAAACGAATCACACCCCGAAGAACTAAGAAGCCCGACGAACGTGAGAAAACATTTAGAGAAGCCGAGCAAGCACCGGTTTGCACGACTACAAATAACAAAAGGCAGCAGGCAACTTCCGGGGGACATAACTTTCGCGACAACCTTCCACTGGGAAAGCGCATGCAGCTCGTTCGTAACTCAAAGCCAACGAAATGGCAATTACCCGAGGGACACGCTTTTCGCAAGGCACCTTCCACTAGGGAAGTGCAGGAAACTCGAAGGCGAGTCGAAGACAACCTAAAGGCATTTGCCCAAGGGACACAGAGGAATGCACCAGTGGAGTTCGCTGCACAGGCAAGGATCTGTCCAACTCGCACAAACCAAACACAACTCACGCGCCATGACGTACACTATGCGCCAACCCCCCAAAATAAATCACCCCCCAAAGGACTAAGAAGACTGATGAACACTCGAAAACATTTAAAGAAGCCGAGAAAGCCCGATGGACACGCTTTTCGCAAGGTACCTTCCACTAGGGAAGCGCAGGCAACTCGAAGGTGAGTCAAAGACAACCTAAAGGCATTTACCCGAGGGACACGGAGGAATGCACCAGTGGAGTTCGCTCCACAGGCAGGGATCCGTCCAACTCGCACAAGCCAAACACAACACAGGCGCCACGACGTACACTCTGCACCAGCCCCACAAAACGAATCAATGCCCGATGGACTGAGAAGCCCAATGAATGTGTGAAAACATTTAGAGAAGCCGAGCAAGCATCGGTTAGCGCGAATGCAAATAACAAATGCAACAGGCAACTTTCGAGGGACATACTTTTCGCAACAAGCTTCCACTAGGAAAGCACAGGCAACTCGTTCGCACCAACCGAATGGCAATTTAACCGAGGGACATACATTTCGCAAGGCAACTTGTACGTAAGTCGAAGCCAACCAAATGGCAATTTAACCGAGGGACATGTATTTCGCAAGGCAACTTGTACGTAAGTCAAAGCCAAACCTAATGGTAATTACCCGAGGGACATGGCATGCTTGCCAAGGCCGTGGCATGACATGCTGTTGGCTGAGGCCAGGGCATGCCATGTTGTTGGACAAGGCTGCGGCAAGGCATGCGGAAGGCCAAGACCGTGCCATGGCATGCCATGCTGCCGGGCAAGGAATGCTGCTAGCCAATGGGTTGGCATGGCACACTGCTACCCAAGGTTGAGTCGTTGGCATGGCATGCTGCTGGCCAAGGACTGGGCATGGAATGCTGCTGGCCAAGGCGTTGGCATGGCATGCCATGCATGCTGGAGGAGGCCGTGTCAAGGCATGCAGCTGGCCAAGGCCGTGGCATGGCAAGCCGTGATGCTGGACAAGGCCGTGGCAGGGCATGCTGCTGGCCAAGGCGTTGGCATGGCATCCCGCTGGCCAAGGCCGTGGCGTGGCATGCCATGCTGCTGGCCAAGGCGTTGTGGCATGGCATGCCACTGGCCAACGCCGTGGCAAGGCATGCTGCTGGCCAAGGCCGTGGCATGGCATGGCATGGCATGCTGCTGGCCAAGGCGTTGGCATGGCATGCTGCTGGCCAAGGTCGTGGCATGGCATGCTGCTGGCCAAGGACTAGGCATCATTTTGCTGGCCAAGGCTGGGGGTTGGCATGTTGCTCGCCAAGGCTGGGGCATGGCATGCTGCTGGCCGAGGCTGCGGCACGCCATGCTGCTGGCCCAAGCCTTGGCATGGCATGTTGCTGGCCAAGGCCATGGCATGGCATGCTGCTAGCCAAGGACTAGGCATGGCATGCTGCTGGCGAAGGACTAGGCATGGCGTGCTGTGGGCCAAGGCCGTGGCATGACATGTTTGCCAAGGTCGGGCATGGCATGCTCCTGGCCAAGGCTGTGGCATGGCATGCTACTGGCCAAGGCTACGGCATGGCATGCTGCTAGCCAAGGCCGTGGCATGACATGCTTGCCAAGGCCGGGGCATGGCATGCTACTGGCCAAGGCCGTGGCATGACATGCTTGCCAAGGCCGACGCAT
>NW_021027470.1:1277275-1297275 GCF_004153795.1 Camellia sinensis
AGTCGTAGCCAACCAACTGGCAATTTAACCCAGGGACAAGCATTTCGCTAGGCAACTTGTACGTAAGCCAAAGCCAAACCTAATGGCAATTACCCAAGGGACATGGCATGCTTGCCAAGGCAGTGGCTTGGCATGCTTGCCAAGGCCGTGGCATGACATGATGTTGGCCGAGGCCAGGGCATGCCATGCTGCTGGAAAAGGCCGTGGCAAGGCATGCTGATGGCCAAGGCCGTGGCATGGCATGCCATGCTGCCAGACAAGGCATGCTGCTGGCCAATGCGTTGACTTGGCACGCTGCTGCCCAAGGCCGAGTCGTTGGCATGGCATGCTGCTGGCTAAGGACTGGGATGGAATGCTGCTGGCAAGGCGTTGGCATGGCATGCCATGCTTGCTGGACGAGGCAGTGTCAAGGCATGCTGCTGGCCATGGCGTTGGCATGGCATGCTGCTGGCCAAGGCCGTGGCATGGCATGCCATGATGCTGGACAAGGCCGTGGCAAGGCATGCTGCTGGCCAAGGCGTTGGCATGGCATGCCGCTGACCAAGGCCGTGGCGTGGCATGCAATGTTGCTGGCCAAGGCGTTGTGGCATGGCATGCCGTTGGCCAAAGCCGTGGCATGCTATGCTACTGGCCAAGTCTGTGGCATGACATGCTGCTGGCAAAGGCCGTGACGTGGCATGGCATGCTGCAGGTCAAGGACTAGGCATCATGTTGCTGGCCGAGGTTGTGTCATGGCATGCCGCTGGCCAAGGCTGTGGCGTGGCATGGCATGCTGCTGGCCAAGGACTAGGCATCATGCTTCTCCATGGCAAGCTGCTGGCCAAGGCTGGGCATGGCATGCTATTGACCGAGGCTGCGGCATGCCATGCTGCTGGCCAAGGCCGTGGCATGGCATGCTGCTAGCCAAGGACTAGGCATGGCGTGCTGCTGGCCAAAGAGTAGGCATGGCATACTGCTGGCCAAGGCTTTGGCATGCCATGTTGCTGGCCAAGGCTGTGGCATGTCGTGCGAGCCAAGGCTTTGGCATGGCGTGCTACTGACCAAGGCCCTGGCATGACATGCTTGCCAGGGCTGTGGCATGGCATGCTGGCCAAGGCCGATGTGCCACCGCCGCCACCGCGGGCCGCCACTCGACACATCCCATGCTTGGCTATGTAGTTTCAATGCCACTAGCCAAGCGATGGCATGTGCCAAGCGGCTGCCTAGGCATAGGCGTGGCCTATGGCCTGGCCATGCTGACCAGCCTTAAGGGAGGTGCCCCTCACTTATAGTAGCTTGTTAAGCTCTTTTTCATCTAGGAGGAGGAAACATCACCTATGCTCGAGGAGTCATAATGGGGTTTTTTTAAAAAGTAACATTTTTTTGCAAGAATTTTCAACATAGAAGTTGAAGGAAATAATTAAAGACACCATAGAAAAAATTGAAAAAAAATATTTGGCCACCGGAATATTTTATTTTAATTTATTTCTATTTTAATACTTGAAAAATAATAAAAATTACTAAAAATAGTCAAACAATTCTAGAAAAATTCCAATAATTATAGGGTGAGGCACTAGTAATTCTAGTAATTTTTTTAATTATTTTTTTATTTCTTATTTATTTTATTTTACTTTTTATGAGTAAATAAATAATTAAAAAATGCGAATCACACCCTGAAGGACTAAGAAGCCCGACGAACGTGCAAAAACACTAAGAGAAGCCGAGCAAGCATCGGTTAGCGCGAATGCAAATAACAAACGCAACAGGCAACTTTCAAGGGACATACTTTTCACAACAAGCTTCCACTGGGAAAGCATTGGCAACTCGTTCGCAAGTCAAAGCCAACCAAATGGCTATTACCCGAGGGACATGCATTTCGCAGGGCAAACTTGTACGTAAGTCAAAGACAAACCTAATGGAATTTACCCGAGGGACAAGGATTGCTTGCCAAGGCCGTGGCATGCGATGTTCTTGGCCAAGGCCATACCACGCCATGCAGCTGGACAATGTCGTGGCAAGGCATGCTGCTGGCCAACGCCATGGCATGGCATGCTGCTGGCCAAGGTCGTGGCAAGGCATGCTGCTGGCCAAGGCCGTGGCATGGCATGCTGCTGGCCAAGGTCATGGCAAGGCAGGCTGCTGGCCACGGCGTTGGCGAGGCATGCTGCTGGCAAAGGTCGTGGCATGGCTTGCTGCTGGCTTTGGCTGGGCTGCCTTGGCCTTGGCATGGCATGGCATGGCATGCTGCTGGCCTTGGCCTTGGCATGTCATCCTACTGGCTTTGGCTGGGCTACCTTGGCCTTGGCATGGCACACTGCTGGCCTTGGCCTTGGCATGGCATGCTGCTGGCTTTGGCTAGGCTGCCTTGGCCTAGGCAGGGCATGGTAAGCTGCTGGGCTTGGCTTGGCATAGCATGCTAAAGCCTTTGGCTGGACTGCCTTAGCCTTGGCATGGCATGGCATGCTGCTAGCCTTGGCCTTGGCATGGCATGCTGCTGGTCTTGGCATTGGCATGGCATGCTGCTGCCTTTGGCTATGCTGCCTTAGCCTAGGCATGGCATGGCAAGCAGCTGGCCTTGGCTGGGCATGCCATGCTGCTGGCCGAGGACTAGGCAGGGCGTACTGCTGACCAAGGACTAGGCATGGCGCGCTGCTGGCCAAGGCCGTGGCATGACATGTTTTGCCAAGGTCGAGCATGGCATGCTGCTGGCCAAGGCCGTGGCATGGCATGCTGCTGGCCAAGGTTGTGGCATGACATGCTTGCCAAGGCCGGGTCATGGCATGCTGTTGGCCAAGGCTGTGGCATGACATGCTTGCCAAGGCAGGGGCATGGCATACAGCTCGCCAAGGCCATGGCATGACATACTTTCCATGGTCGGCGCATGGCATGCTGCTGGCCAAGGCTTTGGCATGCCATGTTGCTGGCCAAGGCTGTGGCATGGCATGCGAACCAAGGCTTTGGCATGGCGTGCTGCTGGCCAAGGCCCTCGCATGACATGCTTGCCAAGGCTGTGGCATGGCATGCTGGCCAAGGCCGACGTACCACCGCCACCACCGCGGGCCGCCACTCGACACATTCCGTGCTTGGCTATGTAGTTTCAATGCCATAAGCCAAGCGATGGCATTTGCCAAGCCCCCGCCTAGGCATAGGTGTGGCCTGTGGCCTGGCCATGCTGGCCAGCCTTAAGGGAGGTGGCCCCCCACTTATAGTAGCTTGTTTCGCTCTTTTTCATCAGGCAAGAGGAAGCATCACCTATGCTCGGGGAGTCATAATGGGCTTTTTTTAAAAAGTAACGTTTTTTTGCAAGAATTTTCAACATAAAAGTTGAAGGAAATAATTAAAGACACCATAAAAAAAATTGAAAAAAAATATTTGGCCACCAGAATATTTGATTTTAATTTATTTCTATTTTAATACTTGAAAAATAATAAAATTACTAAAAATAGTCAAAAAATTCTAGAAAAATTCCAATAATTATAGGGTGAGGCACTAGTAATTATAGTAATTTTTTTAATTATTTTTTTATTCCTTATTTATGTTATTTTAATTTTTATGAGTAAATAAATAATTAAAAAATGCGAATCACACCCCGAGGGACTAAGAAGCCCGACGAAAGTGCAAAAACACTATGAGAAGCCGAGCAAGCATCGGTTAGTGTGAATGCAAATAACAAACGCAACAGGCAACTTCCGAGGGACATACTTTTCGCAACAAGCTTCCCCTGGGAAAGAATTGGCAACTCGTTCGCCAGTCAAAGCCCACCAAATGGCTATTACCCGAGGGACATGCATTTCGCAGGGCAAACTTGTACGTAAGTCAAAGACAAACCTAATGGCAATTACCCGAGGGATAAGGATTGCTTGCCAAGGCCGTTGCATGCGGCCATACCACGCCATGCAGCTGGACAAGGCCGTGGCAAGGCATGCGGCTGGCCAAGGCCGTGGCATGCCATGCTGCCAGTCGAGGTCGTGACAAGGCATGCTGCTGGCCAAGGCGTTGGCAAGGCATGCTGCTGGCAAATGCCATGGCATGGCTTGCTGCTAGCTTTAGCTGGCCTACCTTGGCCTTGGCATGGCACGGCATGCTGCTGGCGTTGGCCTTGGCATGTCATCCTGCTGGCTTTGGCTAGGCTGCCACGGCCTTGGCATGGCACGCTGATGGCCTTGGCTTTGGCATGGCACGCTGCTGGCCTTCGCCTTGGCATGGCATGGTATTGGCTTTCGCTAGGCTGCCATGGCCTGGGCAGGGCATGGTAAGCTACTGGCCTTGGCTTGGCATAGCATGCTGATGGCTTTGGCTGAACTGCCTTGGCCTTGGCATGGCATGGCATGCTGCTGGCCTTGGCCTTGGCATAGCATGCTGCTGGCCTTGGCATTGGTATGGCATGTTGCTGCCTTGGGCTATGCTGCCTTGGCCTAGGCATGGCATGGCAAGCTGCTGCCCTTGGCTTGGCATGGCATGCTGCTGGCTTTGGCTAGGCTGCCTTGGCCTTGGCATCGCATGGCATGCTGTTGGCCTTGGCCATGGCATAGCATGCTACTGGCTTTGGCTAGGCTGTCTTGGCCTAGGCATGGCATGGCAGGCTGTTGGCCTTGGCTTGGCATGGCATGTTGCTAACTTTGGTGGGCTGCCTTGGCCATGGCATGGCATGCTGCTGGCCTTGGCCTTGGCATGGCATGCTTCTAGCTTTGGCAAGGCTGCCTTGGCCTGGGCATGGCATAGCAAGCTGCTGGCTTTGGCTAGGCTCCCTTAGCCTTTGCATGGCATGCTGCTGGGCTTGGCCATGGCATGGCACGCTGCTGGCTTTGGCTAGGCTGCCTTGACCGTGGCATGGCATGGTATGCTGCTGGCCTGGGCCTTGGTATGGCATGCTGCTTGCTTTGGCTACACTGCCATGGCCTTGGCATGGCATGCTAAGATGCTGGCCTTGGCTTGGCATGGCATGCTACTGGCTTTGGCTTCTCTGCCTTGGCCTTGGCATGGCATGGCAAGCTGCTGGCCTTGGCTTGGCATAGCACGCTGCTAGCTTTGGCTGGGCTGCCTTGGCCTTGGCATGGCATGTTGCTGGCCTTGGCCTTGGCATGGCATGCTACTGGCTTTGTCTAGGCTGCCTAGGCCTAGGGCATGGCATGGCAGGCTGCTGGCATTGGCTTGGCATGGCATGATGTCGGCTTTGGCGGGGCTACCTTGGCCTTGGCATGGCACGGCATGCTGCTGGCCTCGGTCTTGGCGTGCAATGATGCTGGCTTTGGCTAGGTTGCCTTGGCCTAGGCATGGCATGGCAAGCTGCTGGCCTTGGCCTGGCATGGCATGCAGCTTGCTTTGGCTGGGCTGCCTTGGCCTAGGCATGGCATGCTGCTGGCCTTGGCCTTGGCCTTGGCCTTGGCATGGCATGCTGCTGGCTTTGGCTAGCTAGCCTTGGCCTAGGCATGGCATGGCAAGCTGCTGGCCTTGGCTTGGCATGGCATGCTGGGGGCTTTGGTTGGGTTGCTTTTGCCTTGGTATGGCATGGCATGCTACAGGCCTTGGCCTTGGCATGGCGTGGCATGCTGCTGGCTTGGTCTAGGCTGCCTTGGACATGGCATGGCATGCTGCTGGCCTTGGCCTTAGCACGGTATGCTACTGGCTTTTGCTAGGATGCCTTGGCGTAGGCATGGCATGGCAAGCTGCTGGCCTTGGCTTGGCATGGCATGCTGTTGGCTTTGACTGGGGTGCCTTGGGCTTGGCATGACATGCTGCTGGCCTTGGCCTTGGCATGCCGCTGGCTTTGGCTAGGCTGCCTTGGCCTAGGCATGGCGTAGCAAGCTGCTGGCCTTCGCTTGGCATGGCATGCTCCTGGCTTTGGCTCAGCAGTCGTGGCCTTGGCATGGCATGCTGCTGGCTTTGGCTAGGCTGCCGTGGCCTAGGTATGTCATGGCAAGCTGCTGGCCTTGGCATAGCATGGCATGCAGCTGGCTTTGGCTGGGCTGCCTTGGCCTTGGCATGGCATGACATGCTACTGGCCTTGGCCTTAGCATGGCATGCTGCTGGCTTTGGCTATGCGGACTTGGCCTTGCCGTGGCATGTTGTTGGCCTTGGCCTTGGCATCGCATGCTGCTAGCTTTGGCTAGGCTGCCTTGGCCAAGACATGGCATGGCACGCTACTGGCTTTGGATTGCCTACCTTGGCCTTGGCATGGCATGCTGTTGGCTTTGGTTTGCCTGCCTTGGGCTAGGCATGGCATGTCAAGCTGCTGTCCTTGGCATGGCATGGCATGCTGCAGGCTTTGGCTGGGCTGCCTAGGCCTATGCATGGCATGGAAAGTTGTTGGCCATGGCTTGGCATGGCATGTTGCTAGCTTTGGCTGCGCTACCTTGGCCTTGCAATGGCAAGCTGCCGTCCTTGGCCTTTGCATGGCATGCTGCTGGCTATGGCTAGGATACCTGGGCCTCGGCATGGCATGGCAAGCTGCTAGCCTTGCCTTCGCATTGCATGCTGCGGGCTTTGGCTAGGCTGCCTTGGCCCTGGCAAGGCATGCTGCAGGCCTTTGCCTTGGCATGGCATGCTGCTGGATTTGGCTAGGCTGCCTTCGCCTAGGCATGGCATGGCAAGCTGCTGTCCTCTGCTAGGCATGGCATGCTGCTGGCCTTGGCTAGGCTGCCTTGGCCTAGGCATGCCATGGCAAACTGCTGGCCTTGGCTTGGCATGGCATGCTGCTGGCTTTGGCTCGGCTGCCTTGGCCCTGGCATGGCATGCTGCGGGCTTTGGCTCGGCTATCTTGGCCCTAGCATGGCATGCTGCTGGCCTTGGCCTTGGCATGGCATGCTACTGGCATTGGCTAGGCTGCCTTGTCCAAGGCATGGCATGGCAAGCTACTGGCGTTGGCCTGGCATGGCATGTTGCTGGCTTTGGCTAGGCTGCCTTGGCCTTGGCATGGCATGCTGCTGGCTTTGGCTAGGCCGCATTGGCCTTGGCTTGGCATGCTGCTGGCCTTGGCCTTGGCATGGCATGCTGCTGGCTGTGGCTAGGTTGCCATAGCCTAGGCATGGTATGGCAAGCTGCTGGCCTTGGCTTGGCATGGCATGCTGCTGGCTTTGCCTGGGCCGCCTTGGCCTTGGCATGGCATGCTGCTGGCCTTGGCCTTGGCATGGTATGCTGCTGGCATTGAATAGGCTCCTTTGGCCTAGGCCTGGCGTGGCATGCTGCAGGCCTTGGCTTGGCATGGCATGCTGATGGCTTTGGCTGGGCTACCTTGGCCTTGGCATGGCATGGCATGCTGCTCGCCTTGGCCTTGGCATGGCATGCTACTTGCTTTGGCTGGGCTACCTTGGCCTTGGCATGGCATGCCACTAGCCTTGGCCTTGGCAAGGCACGCTGCTGGCTTTGGCTAGGCTGCCTTGGCCTCAGCATGGCATGGCAAGCTGCTGGCCTTGGCTTGGCATGGCATGCTGCTGGCTTTGACTGGGCTGCCTTGGCCTCGCCATGGCATGCTGCTGGCCTTGGCCTTGGCATTGGCATGGCATGCTGCTGGCTTTGGCTGGGCTATCATGGCCTAGGCATGTCATCGCAAGCTGCTGGCCTTGGCATAGCATGGCATGCTGCTGGCCTTGGCTGGGCTGCCTTGGCCTTGGCATGGCATGGCATGCTGCTGGCTTTGGCTAGGCTGACTTGGCCTAGGCATGGCATGGCAAGCTGCTGGCCTTGGATTCTCATGGCATGCTGCTAGCTTTGGCTAGGCTAACTTGGCCTTGGCATGGCATGTTGTTGGCTTTGGCTAGGCTGCCTTGGCCTGGGCATGGCATGGCAAGCTGCTGGCCTTGGCTTCTCATAGCATGCTGCTGGCTTTGGCTAGGCTGCCTTGGCCTTGGCATTGGCCTTGGCATTGGCCTTGGCCTTGGCATGGCATGCTGCTGGCTTTGGCTAGCCAGTCGTGGCCTAGGCATGGCATCCAAGCTGCTATCCTTGGCTTGGCATGGCATGCTGTTGGCTTGGGCTGGGCTGCCTTGGCCAAGGCATGGCATGGAAAGCTGCTGGCCTAGGCTTGGCATGGCATGCTGCTGGCTTTGGCTGGGCTTCCTTGGCCTTGCAACGGCATGTTGCCGGCCTTGGCCTTGGCATGGCATGCTGCTGGCTTTGGCTAGGCTGCCTTGGCCTAGGCATGGCATGGCATGGCAAGCTGCTGGGCTTGGCTCGGCATGGCATGCTGCTGGCTTTGGCTGGGTTGCCTTGGCCTAGGCATGGCATGGCATGTTGCTGGCCTTGGTTAGGCATGCCATGGCATGCCGCTGGCCTTGGCCTTGGCAAGGCAAGCTGCTGGACTTGGCCATGGCATGGCATGCTGCTGGCTTTGGGTAGGCTGCCTTGGCCTAGGCATGTCATGGCAAGCTACTGGCCTTGGCTTGCAATGGCATGTTGCTGGTTTAGGCTGGTCTACCTTGGCCTTGGCATGGCATGTCAAGGCATGCAGCTGGCCTTGGCCTTGGCATGGCATGCTGCTGGCTTTGGTTAGGCTACCTTGCCATTGGCATGGCATCCTGCTGGCCTTGGCTAGGCTGCCTTGGCCTAGGCATGGCACGCTGCTGGCTTTCGCTAGGCTGCCTTGGCCTTGGCATATCATGCTATTGGCCTTGCTCTAGGCGTGGCATGCTGCTGGCTTTGGCTAGGCTGCCTTGGTCTTGGCATGGTATCCTGCTGGTCTTGGCCTTGGCATGGCTTGCTGCTAGCTTTGGCTAGGTTGCCTTGGCCTAGGCAGGGCATAGCAAGCGGTTGGCCTTGGCTCGGCATGGCATGCTACTGGCTTTTGGCTAGGCTTCCTTGGCCTAGGCATGGCTTGGCATGGTATGCCATGGCATGCTGCTGGCCTTGGCCTTGGGGTGGTATGCTGCTGTCCTTGGCCTTGGCATGGCTTGCTGCTGGCTTTGGCTGGGCTGCCTTGGGCTAGGCATGTCATGGCAAGCTGCTGGCTTTGGCTTTCCATGGCATGCTGCTACCTTAGGCTGGGCTGCCTTGGCCTTGGCATGGCATGCTGCTGGCTTTGGCTAGGTTGCCTTGGCCTTGGCATGGCATGCTGCTGGCTTTGGCTAGGCTGCCTTGGCCTAGGTATGGCATGGCAAGTAGTTGGCCTTGGCTTGGCACGGCATGCTGCTGGCTTTGGTTTGCCTGCGTTGGCCATGGCAAGGCATGCTGCTGGCCTTTGCCTTGGCATGGCATGCTGCTGGCTTTGGCTAGGCTGCCTTGGCGTAGGCATGGCATGGCAAGTTGCTGACCTCTACTTGGCATGGCATGGAGCTGGCTTTGGCTGGGATGCCTTGGCCTAGGCATGGCATGGCAAGCCGCTGGCCTTGTGTTTGCATGGCATGCTGCTGGCTTTGGCTCGGCTGCCTTGGCCTTGGCATGGCATGTTGCTGGCCTTGGCCTTGGCATGGCATGCTATTGGCATTGGCTAGGCTGCCTCTTCTAAGGCATGGCATGGCAAGCTGCTGGCCTTGGCCTGGCATAGCATGTTGCTGGCTTTGGCTGGGCCGCCATGGCCTTGGCATGGCATGGTATGCTGCTGGCCTTGGCCTTAGCATAGCATGTTGCTGGCTTTGGCTACACGGCATTGGCCTTGGCATGGCATGCTGCGGGCCCTGGCCTTGGCATGGCATGCTGCTAGCTTTGGCTAGGTTGCCTTGGCCTAGGCATGGCACGGCAAGCTGCTGGCCTTAGCCTGGCAAGGCATGCTGCTGGCTTTGCTTGGGCTGCCTTGGCCTTTGCCTGGCGTGATGCTGGCCTTGGCCTTGGCATGGCATGCTGCTGGCATTGGCTAGGCTGCCTTAGCCTAGGCCTAGCTTTGCAAGCTGCTGGCCTTGGCTTGGCATGGGTTGCTGATGGCTTTGGCTGGGCTACCTTGGCCTTGGCGTGGCATGGCACGCTGCTGGCCTTGGCCTTGGCATGGCATGCTGCTGGCTTTGGCTAGGCTACCTTGGCCTTGGCATGGCATGCTGTTTGCCTTGGCCTTGGCAAGGCATGCTGCTGGCTTTGGCTAGGCTGCCTTGGCCTAGGCATGGCCTGGTAAGCTGCTGGCCTTGGCTTTGCATGGCATGCTACTGGCTTTGGCTGGGCTACCTTGGCCTTGGCAGGGCATGCTGCTGGCCTTGGCCTTGGCATGGCATGTTGTTGGCTTTAGCTAGGCTGCCTTGCCCTAGGCATGTCATGGCAAGCTGTTGGCCTTGGCTTGGCATGGCAAGCTGCTGGCTTTGGCTGGGCTGCCTTGGCCTTGGCATGACATGCTGCTGGCCTTGGCCTTGGCATGGGACGCTGCTAGCTTTGGCTAGGTTGCCTTGGCCTAGGCATGGCATGACAAGCTGCTGGTCTTAGCTTGGCATGGCATGCTCCTGGCTTTGGCGAGGCTGCGTCGGCCTTGGCATGGCATGGCATGCTGCTGTCCTTGGCCTTCGCATGGCATGCTGCTGGCTTTCGCTAGGCTGCCTTGGCCTTGGCATGGCATGCTATTGGCCTTGGCCTTGATGTGGCATGCTGCTGGCTTTTGCTAGGCTGCCTTGGCCTAGGCATGGCATGACAAGCTGCTGGCCTTGGCTTGGCATGGCATGCTGCTAGCTTTGGCTGGGCGGCCTTGGCCTTGGCATTGTATGCTGCTGGCCTTGGCCTTGGCATGGCTTGCTGCTGGCTTTCGCTAGACTGCCTTGGCCTTGGCATGGCATCCTGCTGGTCTTGGCCTTGGCATGGCATGCTGCGGGCTTTGGCTGGGCTTCCTTGTCCTTGGGATGGCATGGCAAGCTGCGGGCCTTCGCTTGGCACGGCATGCTACTGACTTTGGCTGGCCTTCCTTGGCCTTGGCATGGCATGCTGCCGGCTTTGGCTAGGTTGTCGTGGCCTAGGCATGGCATGGCAAGCTGCTGGCCTTGGCTTGGCATGGTGTGTCGCTGGCTTTGGCTGGGCTGCCTTGGCCTTGGCATGGCAGGGCCTACAGCCGACTTTGGCTAGGGTGTCATCTCCTTGGCAAGGCATGCTGCTGGCCTTTGCCTTGGCTTGGCATTGTGCTGGCTTTGGCTAGGTAGCCTTGGCCTAGGCTTGGCATGGCAAGCTGCTGGCCTTGGCTTGGCATGCCATGCTGTTGCCTTTGGCTGGGCTGCCTTGGCCTAGGCATGGCATGGCAGGCTGTTAGCCTTGGCTTGGCATGGCATGCTGCTGGCTTTGGCTGGGCAGCCTTGGGCTTGGCATGGCATGCTGTTGGCCTTGGCCTTGGCGTGGCATGCTGCGGGCTTTGGCTAGGATGCCCTGGCCCAGGCATGGAATGGCAAGCTGCTGGCCTTGGCTTGGCATGGCATGCTGCTGGCTTTGGCTGGGCTGCCTTGGCCATGGCATGGCACGACATGCTGCTGGACTTGGCCTTGGCATCGCAAAATGCTGGGTTTGGCGAGGCTGCCTTGGCCTTGGCATGGCTTGCTGCTGGCTTTGGCCAGGCTGCCTTGGCCTAGGCATAGCGTGGCAAGCTACTGGCCTTGGCTTGGCATGGCATGTTGCTGGCTTTGGCTGGGCTGCCTTGGCCTTGGCATGGCATGCTGCTGGCCTTAGCCTTGGCATGACATGCTGCTGGCTTTGGCCAGGCTGCCTTGGCGTATGCATGGCATGGTAAACTGCTGGCCTTGGCTTGGCATGGCATGCTGCTGGCTTTGGCTGGGCTGCCTTGGCCTTGGAATAGCATACTGCTTGCTTTGGCCATGGCGTGGCATGCTACTGGCTTTGCCTGGGCTGCCTTCACCTAGGCATGGCATGGCATACTGCTGGGGCTTGGCATGGCATGCTGCTGGCCTTGGCCTTGGCATGGCATGCTGCTGGCTTTGGCTGGGCTGCCTTGGCCATGGCATGGCACGACATGCTGCTGGACTTGGCCTTGGCATCGCAAAATGCTGGGTTTGGCGAGGCTGCCTTGGCCTTGGAATGGCTTGCTGCTGGCTTTGGCCAGGCTGCCTTGGCGTATGCATGGCATGGTAAACTGCTGGCCTTGGCTTGGCATGGCATGCTGCTGGCTTTGGCTGGGCTGCCTTGGCCTTCGAATAGCATACTGCTTGCTTTGGCCATGGCGTGGCATGCTACTGGCTTTGCCTGGGCTGCCTTCACCTAGGCTTGGCATGGCATACTGCTGGCCGTGGCTGGGCATAGCATGCTGCTGGCTTTGCCTGGGCTGCGTTGGCCTTGGCATGGCATGCTGCTGGCTTTCGCTAGGCTGCCTTGGCCTTGGCATGGCATGCTATTGGCCTTGGCCTTGGTGTGGCATGCTGCTGGCTTTTGCTAGGCTGCCTTGGCCTAGGCATGGCATGGCAAGCTTTTAGCCTTGGCTTGGCATGGCATGCTGCTGCCTTTGGCTGGGCAGCCTTGGCCTTGGCATGGTATGCTGCTGGCCTTGGCCTTGGCATGGCATGCTGCTGGCTTTGGCAAGGCTGCCCTGGCCTAGGCATGGAATGGCAAGTTGCTGGCCTTGGCTTGGCATGGCATGCTGCTGGCTTTGGCTGGGCTGCCTTGGCCATGGCATGGCACGGCATGCTACTGGCCTTGGCCTTGGCATGGCAAAATGCTGGGTTTGGCGAGGCTGCCTTGGCCTTCGCATGGCTTGCTGCTGGCATTGGCCAGGTTTCCTTGGCCTAGGCATAGCGTGGCAAGCTGCTGGCCTTGGCTTGGCATGGCATGCTGCTGGCTTTGGCTGGGCTGCCTTGGCCTTGGCATTGCATGCTGCTGGCTTTGGCCAGGCTGCCTTGGCCAATGCATGGCATGGCAAACTGCTGGCCTTGGCTTGGCATGGCACGCTGCTGGATTTGGCTGGGCTGCCTTGGCCTTGGAATAGCATACTGCTGGCCTTGGCCATGGCATGGCATGCTACTGGCTTTGGCAGGGCTGCCTTGGCCTAGGCATGGCATGGCATACTGCTAGCCCTGGCTGGGCATAGCATGCTGCTGGCTTTGCCTGGGCTGCATTGGCCTTAGCATGGCATGCAGCTGGCCCAGGCCTTGGCATGGCAAGCTGCTGGCTTTGGCTTGGCAGGCTTGGTCTAGGCATGGGATGGCAAGCTGCTCGCCTTGGCTTGGCATGGCATGCTGCTGGCTTTGGCTGGGCTGCCTTGGCCTTGGCATGGCATGGCATGCTGCTGGCCTTGGCCTTGGCATGGCATGCTGCTGTCTTTGGCTAGGCTGCCACGGCCTAGGCATGGCAAGGCAAGCTCCTAACCTTGGCTTGGCATGGTATGCTGCTGGCTTTGGCTAGGCTGCAATGGCGTTGGCATGGCATATTGCTGGCCTTGGCCATGGCATGGCATGCTGCTGGCTTTGGCTTGGCTTCCTTGGCCTTTGCTTGCCATGGCAAGGCAAGCTACTGGCCTTGGCTTGGCATGGCATGCTGCTGGCTTTGGCCGGACTGCCTTGGCCTTGGCCTTGGCATGGCATGGCATGCTGCTGGGCTTGGCCTTAGCATGGCATGCATATGGCTTTGGCTAAACTGCGTTGGCCTAGGCCGGGCATGGAAAGCTGCTGGCGTTGGCCTGTCATGGCATGCATGCTAGCTTTAGCTGGGCTGCCTTGGCCTCGGCATGGCATGCTGCTTGCCTTGGCCTTGGCATGACATGCTGCTGGCTGTGGCTAGGCTGCCTTGGCCTAGGCATGGCACGACAAGCTGCTGGCGTTGGCTTGGCATGGCATGGTGCTTGCTTTGGCTGGGCTGCCTTGGGGTTGGCACGCCACGGCATGCTGTTGGCCTCGGCCTTGGCATGGCATGCTACTGGCTTTAGCTGGGCTGCCTTGGCCTTGGCATGGCATGCAACTGGCCTTGTCCTAGGCATGGCATGCTGTTGGCTTTGGCTAGGCTGCATTGGGCTGGGCCTGTCATGTCAAGTTCCTGGCCTTGGCTTGGCATGGCATACTGCTGGCTTTGGCTAGGCTGCCTTGGCGTTGGCATGGCATGCTGTTGGCCTTGGCCTTGGCATGGCATGCTGCTGGCTTTGCCTAGGCTGCCTTGGCCTGGGCATGGCATGGCAAGTGGTTGGCCTTGGCTTGACATGGCATGCTGCTGGCTTTGGCTGGCCTGCCTTGGCCTTGGCCCTGGCATGGCATGGCATGCTGCTGGCCTTGGCCTTGGCATGGCATGTTGTTGGCTTTGGCTAAGCTGCCTTGGCCTAGGTATGGCGTGGTACGCTGCTGGCCTTGGCTTGTCATGGCTTTCTGTTGGCTTCAGCTGGGCTACCTTGGCCTTGGCATGGCATGCTGCTGGCTTTGGCTATGCTGCCTTGGGCTGGGCATGGCATGGCATGCTACTGGCTTTGGCTTGGTTGTGGCTCTTATCATTAGACGTGCGTTGCGTGCGAAGGTGTACAAAGGCGTGCGCGAACATGCGCGCAACATGCGCACCGCTGTGAAAAGACCCCGCACGCGGTATGCGCACAGGCCGCGCTGCCCACGCCGCGGGCATACCAAGCCAGGCTGCCCACGCCACGCGCACGCTAGGCTGCCCACGCCGCGCGCATGCCATGCATTGCTGCCCACGTCGCGTGCATGCAATGCCATGCTGCCCACGCGGCGCGCATGCGAGGCCACGGACGCCGAACGTATGCCATGCCATGCTGCCCACACCGCGCGCATGCCATGCTGCCTACGCCGCGGCTCAGGCCGCCCAAGGCCACGGCTGAGCCGCGGTCCTGGCTGCCTAAGGCCGCACGCAAGGCCGTGACTGAGCCGCGGCCTAGACGCGGCCGAGACGCGACTTGGCTGCGGTCAGGCCGCGCCCGAGCAGCGGCCGAGCCACGGCCAGACAGCCTCCAGGTCGGGCCCAAGGATGCGGCCTTGGGGCATGAGGCCGTGGCATGGCATTCCGCAGCCTCCAGGTCGGGCCCAAGGATGCGGCCTTGGGGCATACTTGACGTGGCCAGGCAGGCAAGGGAGGTGCCCCCCCCCCCAATTATTGTAGCTTGTTAAGCCCTTTTCAATCTGGCAGGAGGAAACATCAACCATGCTCGAGGAGTCATAATGGGGTTTTTTTTAAGAAGTAATGTTTTTTTGCCAAAACTTTCAACATCAAAGTAGCTGGTAACAATTTAATACGCCATATAAAAAAAATTGAAAAACTTTTTTTGGCCACCGAAAATATTTTTTTTTATTTTAGTTCGATTTTAATACTTCAAAAATAATAAAAATTAATAAAAATAGTCAAAAAATTATGGAAAAATTCCAATAATTAAAGGATGAGGCACTAGAAATTATAGAAATTATTAAATTATTTTTTCAATTTTTTTTATTTTATTTTGATTTTTTTTGCCAAATAAAGGCTTGAAAAATTCGAAAAATTCAAGAAAAAGTGCAAAAAAAAAAAAGGGAATGACATTTAAAATTAATGGTAGTGCATTTTTAATTGTGTGGCATGGTTTGGGTAAGAATATAAAAGCATCATGTTCAAAAAGAGCAATCAAGGCGGTGGCATGCGATGGCCTCGGCCTTAGCCTTCCCCCACGGCCTTCGCCTTGGCCATGGCCTTGCACGGGGCCCGCGGCCTTGCACACTACCTTGGCCTTGGCCTTGGGATGGCTCGCCGAGGCCATGGCATGCCATGCAGCTAGCCAAGGCTGTGGTGTGGCATGCTCGCCCAGCCCGTGGCATGCCATGCTGCTAGCCAAGGCCTTGGCATGGCATGCTGGCGCAAGGCATTGGCCTTGGCATGGCATGCGTGGCAAGGCCGTGGCATGCTGGGCAACGCCTTAGGATGGCATGCCGGCCGAAGCCATGGCAGGGCATGCCAGCCTTGCCCTACGGGGCAACGCTGTGGTGTGGCATGGCATGCGGACCAAGGCGGTGCCACGGCATGCTGGCCAAGGACGTGCCAAGGCCATGGCCGTGGCATGGCATGCAGGGCAACGCCGTGGCTTGGTATGTCGGCCTTGGCATGCTACTGTGGCACGGCATGCTGGACAAGGTGGTGCCTTGGCATGGCATGCTGATCAAGATGGTGCCATGGCATGCGGGGCAACGCCGTGGCAAGGCATGCTGGCCGAGGCCGTGGCATGGCATGCCCGCCTTGGCATGCTGGGCAACGCCGTGGCTTTGCCATGCCAGCCGCGTCCGTGGCATGGCATGCTGGCCGTGGCATGATGGGTAACACACTGGCATGGCATGCTGGGCGGGGCAGTGCCCATGTCATGACATGCTGGGCGGGGCAGTGCCCATGGCATGTTGGCCAAGGCTAAGGCATGGCTCGCTGGGCAACGCTGTGGCATGGCATGCTGGCCAAGGCGGCCGCGAGGCATGCGGGCCGAGGCTGTGGCATGGCGTTCCCGCCTTGGCATGTTGGGCAACGCCGTGGCTTGGCATGCTGGCCACGGCCGTGGCATGGCATTCCAGCCTCGCCATGCTGGGCAACGCTGTGGCATGGCATGCTGGCCAAGGTGAAGGCATGGTAGGCGAGCCAAGGCAGTGGCATGGCATGCTGGCCGTGGCGGTGGCATGACATGCTGGCCAAGGCAATGGCATGGCATGTTGGCCAAGGCTAGGGCATGGCACGCTGGGCAACGTTGTGGAATGGCATGCTAGGCAATGCCGTGGCAAGGCATGTAGGCTGAGGCCGTGGCATGGCATGCCCGCCTTGGCATGCTGGGCAACGCCGTGGCTTGCCATGCCGGCCACGACCGTGGCATGGCATGCAGGGTAATGCTGTGGCGTGGCTGGCTGCCCAAGGCTGTGGCATGGCATGTTGGCCAAGGCTAAGGCATGGCATACTGGGCAACGCTGTGGCATGGCATGCTGGGCAAGGCTAAGGAATGGCACGCTGGGCAACACTGTGGAAAGGCATTCGGGCGGAGGCCTTGGCATGGCATGCGGGCTGAGGCCGTGGCATGGCATACGGGCCGAGGCCAGGGCATGGCAAGTTGGCCGAGGCCGTGGCATGGCATTCCGGCCTTGGCATGCTGGGCAACGTTGCAGCATGCCATGCGGGCCGAGGCCGTGGCGTGGCATGTTGGCCAGGGCTAAGGCATGGCACGCTGGGCAACGATGTGGCATGGTGTGTTGGGCAAACGCCGTGGCAAGGCATGCGGGTCGAGGCCGTGGCATGGCATGCTGGCCGAGGCCGTGGTAAGGCATGCGGGCCGAGGCCGTGACATGGCATTCCGGCCTTGGCATGCTGGGTAATGCTGAGGCCGTGGCATGGCATTCCAGCTGAGGCTGTGGCATGGCATTCCGACCTTGGCATTCCAGGCAACGCTGTAGCATGCCATGCGGGCTGAGGCCTTGGCATGGCATGTTCGCCATGGCTAAGGCACGGCACGCCGGGCAACGCCGTGGCACGGCATGTGGACCGAGGCCGTGGCACGGCATTCCAGCCTTGGCATGCTGGACAACGCTGTAGCATGCCATTCGGGCCCAGGCCCTAGCACGACATGCTGGGCAACGCCATAGCAAGGCATGCGGGCCGGTGCCGAGGCATGCGGGCCGAGGCCGTGGCATGGCACGCTGGGCAATGCTATGACACGGCATGCTGGGCAACGCTGTGGCAAGGCATGCGGGTCGAGGGCGTGGCATAGCATGCAGGCCGAGGCCGTCGCATGGCATGCTGGGCAACGCTGAGGCATGCCCTGCGGGCCGAGGTCGTGGCGTGGCATGTTGGCCGAGGCTAAGGCATGGCAAGCTGGGCAACCCTGTCACATGGCATGCTGGGCAGTGCCGTGGCAAGGCAAGTGGGCCGAGGCTGTGGCATGGCGTGCTGGCTGAGGCCATGGCTAAGGCATGGCATGCAGGGCAACGCTGTGGCAAGGCATGCGGGCCGAGGCCGTGGCATGGCATTCCGGCCTTGGCCGTGGCATGGCATGCTGGCCAAGGCCGTGGCATGGCATTCCGGCCTTGGCATGAGGGCAACGCTGCGGCATGGCATGCGGGCCAAGGCTATGGCATGGCATGTTGGCCAAGGCTATCGCATGGCACGCTGGGCAATACAGTGGCATGGTATGCTGGGCAACGCCATGGCAAGTCACGTGGGCCGGGGCCGAGTTATGCGGGCCGAGGTCGTGGCATGGCATGTTCGCCAAGGCAAAGGCATGGCACGCTGGGCAACGCCATGGCATGGCTTGCGGGCCGAGGCCGTGGCACGACATGCGGGCTGAGGCCATGGCACGGTATTCCGGCCTTGGCATGCTGGGCAACGCTGTAGCATGCCATGCAGGCCGAGGGCGTGGCACGGCATGTTGGCAAAGGCTGAGGCATGGCACGCTGATCAACGCTGTGGCATGGCATGCTGGGCAATGCCGTGGGAAGGCATGCGGGCCGAGGCCATGGCCGTGGCCGTGGCATAGAATGGCTTGTGGGCTGAGGCCATGGCATGGCATTCCGGCCTTGGCATGCTGGGCAACATTGTGGCATGCCGTGTGGGCCGAGGCCGTGGCATGGCATGGCACGCAACGGCATTCTTGGCATGGCCGTTGCGTTGCATGCTGGCCAAGGCTAAGGCGTTGGCATGCAATGTTGGCCAAGGCTAAGGCATGGCAGGCTGGCACGGCTAGTGGCATGCTGGCCGTGGCATGACATGCAGGCTAAAGCTAAGGCATGGCACGCTGGGCAGTGCCGTGGCAAGGCATGCGGGCCGAGGCCGTGGCATGGCATGCCCGCCTTGGCGTGCCAGGCAATGTCGTGGCTTGGCATGCCGGCCGCGTCCGTGGTACGGCATGCCGGCCTGGGCTATACTGGGCAATGCTGTTGCATGGCATGCTGGCCAGGGCAGTGGCATGGCAAGCTTGCCGTTGCGGTGCCATGGCATGCTTGGCATGGCCGTGGCATGGCATGCTGGCCAAGGCTAAGGCGTTGGCATGGCATGTTGGCCAAGGCTAAGGAATAGCAGGCTGGTCAGGGCGGTGGCATGGCCTGCTGGCCGTGGCGGTGGCATGACGCGCTGGGCAACGTCGTGGCAAGGCACGCTGGGCCAAGGCGGCCGCATGGCATGCTGGCCGAGGCCGTGGAATGGCATGCCTGCCTTGGCGTGCCGGGCAACGCCGTGGCTTGGCATGCCGGCCGCGGCTATGGCACGGCATGCTGGCCTTGGCTATGCTGCGCAACGCTGTGGCATGGCATGTTGGCCAAGGGTAAGGCATGGCTGGTTGGCCGGGGCAGTGGCATGGCATGTCGGCCGTGGCAGTGGCATGACACGTTGGGCAACACCATGGCAAAGCACGCTGGGCAAGGCGGCCGCAAGGCATACGGGCTGAGGCAGTGGCATGGCATGCTGGCCGAGGCCGTGGCATGGCATGCCCATCTTGGCATGCTGGGCAACGTCGGGGCTTGGCATGCCGGCCACGGCCGTGGCATAGCATGGCATGCCGGCCTTGGCATGCTGGGCCACACTGTGGCATGGCATGCTGGCCAAGGCATTAGCATGGCATGCTTGCCAAGGCGGTGCCATGGCATGCTTGGCATGGCCATGGCGTGGCGTGCTAGCCAAGGCTAAGGCGTTGGCGTGGCATGTTGGCTAAGGCAGTGGCATGGCATGCTGGCCAAGGCTAAGGTATGGCATGCTGCGCAACGCTGTGGCATGGCATGCTGGGCAACCCCGTGGCAAGGCATGCTAGCCAAGGCTAAGGCAGCGGCATGGCATGCTGGCCAAGGCTAAGGCAGCGGCATGGCATGCTAGCCAAGGCTAAGGCAGTGGCATGGCATGCTAGGCAACGCCGTGGCATGGCACGCTGGGCAATGCCATGGCAAGGCATGCTAGCCGAGG
This sequence comes from Camellia sinensis, assembly GCF_004153795.1. Classification (NCBI taxonomy): domain Eukaryota; kingdom Viridiplantae; phylum Streptophyta; class Magnoliopsida; order Ericales; family Theaceae; genus Camellia; species Camellia sinensis. The sequence continues at coordinate 1,296,968 of NW_021027470.1, forward strand.
CCATGGCATGGCGTGCCCGCCTTGGCATGCTTGGCAATGCTGTGGCACGGCATGCTGGCTAGGGCAGTGGCATGGCATGCTTGCCAAGGCAGTGCCAAGGCATGCTTGGCATGGCCATGGCGTGGCATGCTGGCCTGGGCAGTCGCGTGGCACACTTGCCAAGTCGATGTCGTGGTATGCTGGGCAAGGCTAAGGCGTGCCATTCTGGCCAAGGCGGTTGCATGCCAATGTGGCCAAGGCTCTGGCGTGGCATGCTGGCCAACGCAGTGGCAGGACATGCTGGCCTAGTCCCTGGCCTAGCATGCTGG
>NW_021027470.1:1302275-1344775 GCF_004153795.1 Camellia sinensis
CGAAAGTTGATAGGGCAGAAATTTGAATGATGCGTCGCCGGCACAGAGGCCGTGCGATTCGTTGAGTTATCATGAATCATCAGAGCAACAGGCGTAGCCCGCGTCGACCTTTGATCTAATAAATGCATCCCTTCTGGAAGTCGGGGATTGTTGCACGTATTAGCTTTAGAATTACTACGGTTATCTGAGTAGCAAATACCATCAAACAAACTATAACTAATTTAATGAGCCATTCGCAGTCTCACAGTCTGAATTAGTTCATACTTACACATGCGTGGCTTAATCTTTGAGACAAGCATATGACTACTGGCAGGATCAACCAGGTAGCATTCCTTCTTTACGACGCCGACACTACATAAGCCCGACCGACAGAGCCGGCATGGTCAGAGGCAGGCGTGGCTGTAGCCCGCACCGAGCGACGAACGCTTGGCGGGGAAATGGAGGTCGAAGACCACGTGTACCTGCACAAGGCTCTGAATCCGAGAGGACGAGTCTAACTACCTGCGGGCCATGCCACCGACACGACAACGTGAGAGGACAACACGGAACGTGGGAGATACTTTGGGGTTCACCCAGCGCCACGATGTGGCGAGGCGAATATAGGAACACGATACAGACTGAATTCCTTTTCTTTAGGTAGGCAAAACAGGATCCCACGCGAGGCAAAAGGCAAGATTTTGCCCCGAAGCACATTAACAAACGCAACAGGCAACTTTCGAGGGACATACTTTTCGCAACAAGCTTCCACTAGGAAAGCACAGGCAACTCGTTCGCACCAACTGAATCGCAATTTAACCGAGGGACATGCATTTCGCAAGGCAACTTGCACGTAAGTCGAAGCCAACCAAATGGAAATTTAACCGATTGACATGCATTTCGCATGGGAACTTGTAAGCAAGTCAAAGCCAAACCTAATGGCAATTACCCGAGGGACATGGCATGCTTGCCAAGCCCGTGGCATGACATGCTGTTAGCCGAGGCCAGGGCATGCCATGCTGTTGGACAAGGCCGCGGCAAGGCATGCTGTTCGCCAAGGCCGTGGCATGGCATGGCATGCGGCCGGACAAGGCATGCTACAGGCCAATCCGTTCGCATGGCACGCTGCTGGCTATGGCTGGGCCAAGGCAGCCTAGCCAAAGCCAGCCCCGTGCCATGCCTAGGCCAAGGCAGCCTAGCCAAAGCCAGCATCACGCCACGCCAAGGCCAAGGCCAGCAGCTTGCCATGCCAAGGCTAAGCCAGCCCAGACAAAGCCAGCAGCATGCCATGCAAAGCCAAGGCCAACAGCTTGCCATGCCATGCCTAGGCCAAGGCAGCCTAGCCAAAGCCAGCAGCGTGCCATGCCAAGCCAAGGCCAGTAGGTTGCCATGCCATGCCTAGGCCAAGGCAGCCTGGCCAAAGCAGGCAACATACCATGCCCAGGCCAAGGCCAGCAGCATGCCATGCCAAGGCCAAGGCAGCCCAGCCAAAGCCCGCAGCATGCCATACCAAGGCCAAGGCAGCCCAGCCAAAGCCGGCAGCGTGCAATGCCAAGGCCAAGGCCAGCAACATGCCATGCCAAGGCCAAGGCAGCCTAGCCAAAGCCAGCAGCATGCCATGCCAAGGCCAAGGCACCCCAGCCAAGGACAACAGCATGCCATGCCAAGCCAAGGCCAGAAGCTTGCCATGACATGGCTAGGCCAAAGCAGCCAAGCCAAAGCTAGCAGCATGCCATGCCAAGGCGAAGGCCAGCAGCATGCCATGGCAAGGGCAAGGTAGCCCAGCCAAAGCCTGCAGCATGCCATGCCAAGCCAAGGCCAACAGCTTGCCATGCCATGCATAGGACAAGGCAGCCTTGCCAAAGCCAGCAGCATGGCACGCCAAGGCAAAGGCCAGCAGCATGGCATGCCAAGGCCAAGGTAGCACAGCCAAAGCCAGCAGCATGCCATGCCAAGCGAAGGCTAGCGGCTTGCCATGCCATGTCTAGGCTAAGGCAGCCTAGCCCAAGCCAGGAGCATGCCATGCCAAGGCAAAGGCCAGCCGCTTGCCATGCCAAGGCCAAGGTAGCCCAGGCAAAGCCTGCCGCATGCCATGCCATGCCATGGCCAGCAGCTTGCCAGGCCATGCCTAGGCCAAGGCAGCCTAGCCAAACCCAGCAGCATGCCATGACAAGGCCATGGCCAGCAGCATGCCATGCCAAGGCCAAGGCAGCCTGGCCAAAGCCAGCAGCATGCCATGCCAGTCCAAGGCCAGCAGCATGCCATGCCAAGGCCAAGGCAGCCCAGCCAAAGCCAGCAGCATGCCATGCCAAGCCAAGGCTAGCTGCTTGCCATGACATGCCTAGGCCAAGGCACCCTCGCCAAAGCCAGCAGCATGCCATGACAAGGCCAAGGCCTACAGCATGCCATGCCAAGGCCAAGGCAGCCTAGCTAAAGCCAGCAGCATGCCATGCCAAGCCAAGGCCAGCAGCTTGCCATGCCATGCCTAGGCTAGCAGCATGCCATGCAAAGGCCAAGGCCTGCAGCATGCCATGCAAAGGCCAAGGCAGCCCAGCCAAAGCCAGTAGCATCCCATGCCCAACCAAGGCCAGCAGCTTGCCACGCCCTGCCTAGGCCAAGGCAGCCCAGCCAAAGCCAGCAGCATGCCATGCAAAGCCCAAGGCCAGTAGCATGCCATGCCAGGGCCAAGGCGCAGCCCAGCCAAAGCCCGCAGCATGTCATGCCAAGCCAAGGCCAGCAGCTTGTCATGCCTTGCCTAGGCCAAGGTAGCCTAGCCAAAGCCAGCATCATGCCATTCCAAGGCCAAGGCCTGCAGCATGCCATGCGAACGACAAGGCAGCCCAACCAAACCTAGCAGCAAGCCAGGCCATGCCAAGGCCAGAATCCTGCCATGCGAAGCCTAGGCTAAGGCATCCTAGATAAAGCCAGCCACATGCCATGCCAAGGCCAAGGCCAACAGCATGCCACGCTAAGGCCAAGGCAGCCTAGCCAAAGCCAGTAGCATGACATGCCATGGCCAAGGCCAGCAGCGTGCCATGCCAAGGTCAAGGCAGCCCAGCCAAAGCCAGTAACATGCCATGCCAAGCAAAGGCCGGCTGCTTGCCATGCCATGACTAGGCCAAAGCAGCCTAGCCAAAGCCAATAGCATGCCATGCCAAGGCCAAGGCCAGCCGGATGCATGCCAAGGTGAAGGCTGCCTGACCAAAGCCAGCAGCATGCGATGCCATACCAAGGCCAGCAGCTTGCCAAGCCATGCCTAGGCCAAGGCAGCCTAGCCAAAGCCAGCAGCCTGCCATGCCAAGGCCTAGGCCAGTAGCATGCCATGCCAAGGCCAAGGCAGTCCAGCCAAAGCCGGCAACATGCCATGCCAAGGCCAAGGCCCGCAGCATGCCATGCAAGGGCCAAGGCAGCCTAGCTCAAGCCAGCAGCATGCCATTCCAACCCAGGGCCAGCAGCTTGCCTTGCCATGCCTATTCCATGGTAGCGTAGCCAAAGCCAACAGCATGCCATGACAAGGCCAGGGCCATCAGCACGCCATGCCAAGGCCGAGGCAGCCTAACCAAAGCCAGCAGCATGCCATGCCAAGGCCAAGGCCAGCAGCATGCCATGCAAAGCCAAGGCCAAGGCAGCCCAACCAAAGCCAGCAACATGCCATGCCAAGCCAAGGCAAGCAACTTGCCAGACATGCCTAGCCCAAGGCAGCCTAGCCGAAGCCAGCAGCATGCCATGCCAAGGCCAAGGCCAGCAGCATGCCATGTCAAGGCCAAGGCCAGCAGCATGCCATGTCAAGGCCAAGGTAGCCCAACCAACGCCAGCAACATGCCATGCCATGCCTAGGCCAAGGCAGCCTAGCCAAAGCCAGCCGTGTGCCATGCCAAGGCAAAGGCCAGCAGCATGGCATGCCAAGGCCAAGGTAGGCCAGGCAAAACCAGTAGCATGCCCTGAAAAGCCAAGGCCAGCAGCTTGCCATTCCATGCCTAGGCCAAGGAAGCCTAGTCAAAGCTAGCAGCATGCCATGCCATGGCCAAGGAATCCTAGCCAAAGCCAGCAGCATGCCATGCCAAGCCATGGCCAGCAGCTTGCCATTCCATGCCTAGGCCAAGGCAGCCTAGCCAAAGCCAGCAGCATGCCATGCCAAGGCCAAGGCAGCCCAGCCAAAGCCAGCAGCATGCCAAGCCAAGCCAAGGCCAGCCGCTTGCCATGCCATGCCTAGGCCAAGGCAGCCTAGCCAAAGCAAGCAGCATACCATGCCAAGGCCAAGGCCAGCAGCATGCCATGCCAAGGCCAAGGCAGCCTAGCCAAAGCCAGCAGCATGCCATGCCAAGGCCAAGGCAGCATTGCCAAAGCCGGCAGCATGCAATGCCAGGGCCAAGGCTAGCAGCATGCCATGCCAAGGCCAAGGCAGCCCAGCTAAGGCCAGCAGCATGCCATGCCAAGCCAAGGCCAGAAGCTTGCCATGACATGCCTAGGCCAAAGCAGCCAAGCCAAAGCCAGCGGCATGCCATGCCAAGGCCAAGGCCAACAGCATGCCATACCAAGGGCAAGGTAGCCCAGCCAAAGCCTGCAACATGCCATGCCATGCCAAGCCAAGGCCAGCAGCTTTCCATGCCATGCCTAGGACAAGGCAGCCTAGCCAAAGCCAGCAGCATGCCATGCCAAGGCAAAGGCCAGCAGCATGCCATGACAAGGCCAAGGCAGCACAGCCAAAGCCAGTAGCATGCCATGCCAAGTGAAGGCCAGCAGCATGCCATGCCTTGTCTAGGCCAAGGCAGCCTACCCAAAGCCAGCAGCATGCCATGCCAAGGCAAAGGCCAGCAGCTTGCCATGCAAAATCCAAGGCAGCCCAGCCAAAGCCAGCAGCATGCCATGCCATGCCAAGGCCAGTAGCTTGCCAGGCCATGCCTAGGCCAAGGCAGCCTAGCCAAAGCCAGCAGCATGCCATGCCATGGCTAAGGCCAGCAGCATGCCATGCAAAGGCCAAGGCAGCCTGGCGAAAGCCAGCAGCATGCCATGCTAGGCCTAGGCCGGCAGAATGCCATGCCAAGGCTAAGGCAGCCCAGCCAAAGCCAGCAGCATGCCATGCCAAGCCAAGGCTAGCTGCTTGCCACGCCATGCCCAGGCCAAGGCAGCCTCACCAATGCCAGCTGCATACCATAACAAGCCCAACGCCTACAGCATGCCATGCCAAGGCCAAGGTAGCCTGGCCAAAGTCAGCAGCATGCCATGCCAAGCCAAGGCCAGCAGCTTGCCATGCCATGCCAAGGCCAAGGCAGCCCAACCACAGCCAAAGCCAGCAACATCCCATGCCAAACCAAGGCCAGCAGCTTGCCACGCCATGCCTAGGCCAAGGCAGCCCAGCCAAAGCCAGCAGCATGCCATGCAAAGCCCAAGGCCAGTAGCATGCCATGCCAAGGCCAAGGCAGCCCAGCCAAAGCCCGTAGCATGCCATGCCAAGCCAAAGCCAGCAGCTTGCCATGCCTTGCCTAGGCCAAGGCAGCCTAGCCAAAGCCAGCATCATGCCATTCCAAGGCCAAGGCCTGCAGCATGCCATGCCAAGGACAAGGCAGCCCAGCCAAAGCGAGCAGCGTGGCAGGCCAAGCCAAGACCAGCAGCCTGCCATGCCATGCCTAGGCTAAGGTAGCCTAGCCAAACCCAGCCACATGCCAAGCCAAGGCCAAGGCCAGCAGCATGCCATGCTAAGGCCAAGGCAGTCTAGCCAAGGCCAGCCGCATGCCATGCCATGGCCAAGTCCAGCTGCGTGCCATGCCAAGGTCAAGGCAGCCCAGGCAAAGCCAGCGGCATGCCATGCCAAGCTAAGGTCGGCAGCTTGCCATGCCATGCCTACCATGCCAAGCTAAGGTCGGCAGCTTGCCATGCCATGCCTAGGCCAAGGCAGCCTAGCCAAAGCCAGCAGCATGCCATGGCAAGGCCAAGGCTAGCCGCATGCATGCCAATGCGAAGGCTGCCTGACCAAAGCCAGCAGGATGCGATGCCAAGCCAAGGCCAGCAGCTTGCCAAGCCATGCTTAGGCGAAGGCAGCCTAGCCAAAGCCAACAGCCTGCCATGCCAAGGCCTAGGCCAGTAGCATGCCATGCCAATGCCTAGGCCAGTAGCATGCCATGCCAAGGCCAAGGCAGCCCAGCCAAAGCCGGCAGCATGCAAAGGTCAAGGCAGCCCAGGCAAAGCCAGCGGCATGCCATGCCAAGCCAAGGTCGGCAGCTTGCCATGCCATGCCTTGGCCAAGGCAGCCTAGCCAAAGCCAGCAGCATGCCATGCCAAGGGCACAGCAACCCAGCCAAAGCCAGCAGCATGCCATGGCAAGCCAAGGCCAGGAGCTTGCCATGCCATGCCTAGGCCAAGGCAGCCTAGCCAAGGCCAGTAGCATGCCATGTCAAGGCCAAGGCAGCCTAGCCAAAGCCAGAAGCATGCCATGCCAAGGCCAAGGCTAGCCGCATGCCATGCCATGCCAAGGCCAAGGCAGCGCTGCCTAAGCCAGCAGCATGCCATGGCAAGCCAAGGCCAGCAGCTTGCCATGACATGCCTAGGCCAAGGCAGCCTAGCCAAAGCCAGCAGCATGCCATGCCAAGGCCAAGGCCAAGGCCAGTAGCATGCCTTGCCAAGGTTAAGGCAGCCCAGCCAAAGCTAGTAGCATGTCGTTCCAAGCCAAGACCAGCAACTTGCCATGCCATGCCTAGGCCATGGCAGCCCAGCCAAAGCCAGCAGCATGCGATGCCGAGCCGAGCCCCGCAGCTTGCCATGACATGCCTAGGCTAAGCAGCCTAGCCAAAGTTAGCAGCATGCCATGCTAAGGCCAAGGCAGCCCAGCCAAAGCCAGCACAATCCCATGCCAAGCCAAGGCCAGCAGCTTTACATGCCATGCCTAGGGCAAGGCAGCCTTGCTAAAGCCAGCAGCATGCCATGCCATGCCAAGGCCAGCAGCTTGCCATGACCTACCTAGGCCAAGGCAGCCTAGCCAAAGCCAGCAGCATGCCATGCCAGGCCAAGACCAGCAACTTGCCATGCCATGCCTAGTCCAAGGAAGCCTAGCTAAAGCCAGCATCATGCCATGCCAAGGCCAACGCCAAGGCCCCCAGCATGCCATGCCATGCCAACGTAAAGGCAGCCCAGGCAAAGAGAGTAGCATGCCATGCCAAGCCAAGGCCAGCAGCTTGCCAGGATATGCCTAGGCCACGACAGCCTAGCCAAAGCCAAGAGCATGCCATGCCATGGCCAAGGCAGCCTAGCCAATGCCAGCAGCATGACATGCCAAGGCCAAGGTAGCCCAGCCAAAGCCAGCAGCATGCCTTGCCAAGCCAAGGCCAGCGACTTTCCATGCCATGCCTAGGCCAAGGCAGCCCAGCCAAAGCCAGCAGCATGCCATGCCGAGCCAAGCCCAGCAGCTTGCCATGCCATGCCTAGGCCAAGGCAGCCTAGCCAATGCCAGCAGCATTCCATGCCAAGGGCAAGGCCAGTAGCATGCCATTCCAAGGCCAAGGCAGCCCAGCCAAAGCCAGCAGCATGCCATGCCAAGCCAAGGCCAGCGACTTTCCATGCCATGCCTAGGCCAAGGCAGCACAGCCAAAGCCTGCAGCATGCCATGCCAGGCGAAGCCCAGCAGCTAGCCATGCCATGCCTAGGCCAAGGTAGCCTAGCCAAAGCTAGCAGCATGCCATGCCATGCTAAGGCAAAGGCAGCCCAGCCAAAGCCAGTAGCATGCCATGCCAAGCCAAGGCCGGCAGCTTGCCAAGATATGCCTAGGCCACGATAGCCTAGCCAATGCCAGCAGCATGCCGTGCCAAGGTCAAGGCCAGCAGCATGCCATGCCAAGGCCAAGGTAGCGTAAGCAAAGCCAGCAGCATGCCATTCCACGGCCAACGCCAGCAGCATGCCATGCCATGCCAAGGCCAACGCTGCCCAGCCAAAGCTAGTAGCATGCCATGCCAAGCCAAGGCCAGCAGCTTGTCATGACATGCCAAGGCCATGGAAGCCTAGTCAAAGCCAGCAGCATGCCATGCCAAGGCCAAGGCCAACAGCATGCCATGCCAAGTCAAGGCTCGCAGCTTGCCACGCCATGCCTAGGCCATGGAAGCCAAGCCAAAGCCAGCCGCATGCCATGCCAAGGCTATGGACAGCAGCATGCCATGCCAAGGCCGAGGCAGCCAAGCCAAAGCCAGCAACATGCAATGCGAACGCCAAGGCCTGCAGCATGCCATGCAAAGGCCAAGGCCTGCATGTCATACCAAGGCCGAGGTAGCCCAGTCAAAGCCAGCAGCATGCCATGCCAAGCCAAGGCCAGCAGCTTGCCATGCCATGCCTAGGCCAAGGCAGCCTAGCCAAAGCAAGCAGCATGCCATGCCGAGCGAAGCCCAACAACTTGCCATACCATGCCTAGGCCAAGGCATCCTAGCCAAAGCCAGCAGCATGCCACGCCAAGGCCAAGGCCAGCAACTTGCCATGCCATGCGTAGGCCAAGGCAGCTTAGCCAAAGCCAGCAGCATGCCATGCCAAGGCCAAGGCAGCCCAGCCAAAGCCAGCAGCATACCTTGCCAAGCCAAGGCCAGCAGCTTGCTATGCCATGGCAAGCCAAGGCTAGGAGCTTGCCATTCCATGCCTAGGCCGAGGCAGCCTTGCCAAAGCCAACAGGATGCCATGCCAAGCCAAGGCAAACAGCTTCCCATGCCATGCGTAGGCCAAGGCAGCCTAGCCAAAGCCAGCTGCATGCCATGCCAAGCCAAGGCCAGCGACTTTCCATGCCATGTCTAGGCCAAGGCAGCACAGCCAAAGCCTGCAGCATGCCATGCCAGGCGAAGCCCAGCAGCTAGCAATGCCATGCCTAGGCCAAGGTAGCCTAGCCAAAGCCAGCAGCATGCCATCCCATGCCAAGGCAAAGGCAGCCCAGCCAAAGCCAGTAGCATGCCATGCCAAGCCAAGGCCGGCAGCTTGCCAGGATATGCCTAGGCCACGACAGCCTAGCCAATGCCAGCAGCATGCCATGCCAAGGGCAAGGCCAGCAGCATGCCATGCCAAGGCCAAGTTAGCGTAAGCAAAGCCAGCAGCATGCCATTCCACGGCCAAGGCCAGCAGCATGCCATGCCATGCCAAGGCCAACGCTGCCCAGGCAAAGCTAGTAGCATGCCATGCCAAGCCAAGGCTAGCAGCTTGTCATGACATGCCAAGGCCATGGCAGCATAGTCAAAGCCAGCAGCATGCCTTGCCAAGGCCAAGGCCAACAGCATGCCATGCCAAGTCAAGGCTCGCAGCTTGCCACGCCATGCCTAGGCCGTGGAAGCCAAGCCAAAGCCAGCCGCATGCCATGCCAAGGCTATGGACAGCAGCATGCCATGCCAAGGCCGAGGCAGCCAAGCCAAAGCCAGCAACATGCAATGCGAAGGTAAAGGCCAGCAGCATGCCATGCAAAGGCCAAGGCCAGCTGCATGTCATACCAAGGCCGAGGTAGCCCAGTCAAAGCCAGCAGCATGCCATGCCAAGCCAAGGCCAGCAGCTTGCCATGCCATGCCTAGGCCAAGGCAGCCTAGCCAAAGCAAGCAGCATGCCATGCCGAGTGAAGCACAACAGCTTGCCATACCATGCCTAGGCCAAGGCAGCCTAGCCAAAGCCAGCAGCATGCCATGCCAAGGCCAAGGCTAGCAACTTGCCATGCCATGCGTAGGCCAAGGCAGCTTAGCCAAAGCCAGCAGCATGCCATGCCAAGGCCAAGGCTAGCAGCATGCCATGCCAAGGCCAAGGCAGCCCAGCCAAAGCCAGTAGCATACCTTGCCATGCCATGGCCAGTAGCTTGCTATGCCATGGCAAGCCAAGGCTAGGAGCTTGTCATTCCATGCCTAGGCCGAGGCAGCCCTGCCAAAGCCAACACCATGACATGCCAAGCCAAGGCCAACAGCTTCCCATGCCATGCGTAGGCCAAGGCTACTTAGCCAAAGCCAACAGCATGCCTTGCCAAGGCCAAGGCCAGCAGCATGCCATGCCAAGGCCAAGGCAGCCCAGCCACAGCCAGCGTACCTTGCCAAGCCAAGCCAGCTTGCCATACCATGCCTAGGCCAAGGTAGCCTAGCCAAAGCCAGCAGCATGCCATGCCAAGGCCAAGGCCAGTAGCATGCCATGCCAAGGCCATGGCAGCTTAGCCAAAGCCAGCAGCATGCCGTGGCAAGCCAAGGCCAGGAACTTGCCATGCATGCCTAGGCCAAGGTAGCCTAGCCAAGGCCAGCAGCATGCCATGTCAAGGCCAAGGTAGCCTTGCCAAAGCCAGTAGCATGCCATGCCAAGGCCAAGGCCAGCAGCATGCCATGCCATGCCATGCCAAGGCCATGGCAGCGCTGCCTAAGCCAGCAGCATGCCATGGCAAGCCAAGGCTAGCAGCTTGCCATGACATGCCTTGACCAGCAGCATGCCATGCCATGCCATGCCTAGGCCAAGGAAGCCTAGCCAAAGCCAGCAGCATGCCATGCCAAGGCCAAGGCCAGCAGCATGCCATGCCATGCCAACGCAATGGCAGCCCAGCAAAATCCAATAGCATGCCATGCTAGGCCAAGGCCAGCAGCTTGCCAGGATATGCCTAGGCCACGACAGCCTAGCCAAAGCCAGCAGCATGCCATGCCATGGCCAAGGCCAAGGCAGCTTAGCCAATGCCAGCAACATGCCATGCCAAGGCCAAGGTAGCCCAGCCAAAGCCAGCAACATGCCATGCCAAGCCAAGGCCAGCAGCTTGGCATGCCATGCCTAGGCCAAGGTCGCCCAGCCAAAGCCGACAGCATGCCATGCCAAGGCCAAGGCAGCCCAGCCAAAGCTAGCAGCATGCCATGCCAAGCCAAGGCCAGCAACTTTCCATGCCATGCCTAGGCCATGGCAGCCCAGCCAAAGCCAGCCGCATGCCATGCCGAGCCAAGCCCAGCAGCTTGCCATGCCATGCCTAGGCCAAGGTAGCCTAGACAAAGCTAGCAGCATGCCATTCCAAGGCCAAGGGAGCCCAGCCAAAGCCAGCAGCATGCCGTACCAAGCCAAGCCCTGCGACTTGCCATGCCATCCCTAGGCTAAGGCAGCCCAGCCAAAGCCAGCAGCATGCCATGCCAGGCCAAGCCCAGCAGGTTGCCATGCCAAGCCTAGGACAAGGTTGCCTAGCCAAAGCTAGCAGCATGCCATGCCAAGGCCAAGGTTGCCTAGCCAAAGCCAGGAGCATGCCATGCCAAGGCCAAGGCTAGCAGCATGCCATGCCATGCCAAGGCAAAGGCAGCCCAGTCAAAGCCAGTAGCATGCCATGCCAAGCCAAGGCCAGCGGCTTGCCAGGATATGCCTAGGCCACGGCAGCCTAGCCAATGCCAGCAGCATGCCATGCCAAGGGCAAGGCCAGCAGCATGCCATGCAAGGTCCAAGCAAAATGCATTACATAAACCCATATCACTTTAGACATGCATTGATATAAAAAGAAACCAACCGATTTCTATTCATCAGAGTAGTTCTTACAATAGTATTACACGTTATAAAAACAAAGAGCAAAATGCCCTATGGGCTTATAGCTTTCCAAGTATACACCTGGTTACACAAAAGAAGATACTAAACTCTATACAAGGATAAGCCCTTGGCTTGATATACATGTATACAAACAATAATAACAAAAAGAGTCTTCATCTCCATCATCATCCAAGCTATGTCCTTGAGGTGGATACTACCTGTACCTGAAAAATATGTCCCATATAGGGTTGAGCCAAGCGCCCAGTAGAAATATCTAAACACAGTATGATAGCCAATAACTAAGACATTTGCAATTGATAAATGTTCAATTTCCATAAACCAATTCATAACCCATTTCCATTTCATGACCACTGTGTTCATGTTTCATTTTCATTTTCCCATTTCTTATCAATTTCACAATTTGGCATCAACGGCTCAGAACCTGGCCAACCACTTATATGAGACAGTGACTCATATTAACGTTTCCCATTTACAATAGATAAACATACTAGTTGTATCAACATCTCAACAGATAAGCATACACGCTGTACTCCACATTCAACAGATATGCATATTAGCTATATCAACACTTCCAAAGTAAGCATAGGAGCCGTATCAACACTTCCATAAGATAAGCAATAAGCTGTATCAACACTTACTGACAAGCATATGGGCCGTATCAGTGGAGTCCATCTCCTTCTCTCTCCAAACAACATCCGTTTAGAGCTCTATCCCCTATCTTTCCCGTATACCGTGGAGTACATCTCCTATCTCCTCCACACACCGACAACGTATATACACATAGGTCATATACACAATCAATCAATACATAACGTTAATGTATTCTGTCAACCGTCATACTCTATGACATATCCAATTGATTAGTTTTAGTTTGCCTAATCATCATGCATTGTCTACAACAATCAAAACTACCCTCCACCGGTAGCCCAAGCAATTATTTCTAAACAAATAATAAAAGCTCCAACAGATAAAATATCAATGTTTTCGAAAGTGAGCGATTAATAAATCCAACTCCACTATTCTACTATATAATGAGCCAATTTCATTATTTCCAACTCAATTCCATATAACCATAATTTTCCCAAATTAATCATACCAATTAATTTATACAGCCAATTAGGGTTTTCCACCCCATTTCCCAATATTAACCCAATAGTCTATATATCAACAATCAACAACAATATCATTATTTTGAAACTCACAATACACATTTTAGAATCAAAATAACAAAACCCTCATTTAACATTTTGAAACCCTAAGTCCCAAAATTACCCAACTTCAACACTTCATCAAAACAACCAAAAATCTATGTCAAAGACCATAAGAGCGAGTAGGAATCCCTACCTCAAATGATGACACCCAACGAGGAAGATGAAGAAAATGGAAATGCTCCAAATCCCGAAATTCTTGGATCAAAAGATAGCCCTCAACGATCAATAACTTTTTTGTAAAGGCCAAAGGTGAGGAGACAACTCCTACTAGATCAATACCTAGAGAGAAAGCAAGGTTCTAGAGAGAGAGAGGCTCTCAAATGGCATTTTGGAAAAGTAAGAGAGAGAGAGAGTGGAAAAATGATTCAAAAATGCCCAGCTACCCTCTGTTATACGACATTCCCGCTCGAGCGGAAAACACAATGCTCGAGCGTCAAGAACAAAAAACAAGGTCCGCTCGAGCGCAAAAAGTCCCGCTCGAGCGCCAAGACACAAGGATAAAGTATATCTGCTGGAGAGCGAAAACCAGTCCGCTCGAGCGTAGATTTCCCCCTCCCAGAACTAACACCAAAAATGTACTACCTACTCGAGCTCCAGAGTACCCGCTCGAGCGCAACCTGTAACAACTCTGCCCAATACATCCTAAAACTCAATCAAGCGAAATTAAAGGATGACAACAAGGTATACAACCACCAACATCACGGAACCAAAGTCCGGAAAACAACAAATACAGAAAGGGAAAACCGGGATCGCTATCTGGTTCCTGTTTTCTGGAGGTGAGAAATCTATGTGGTGCCAAAGGGTGAAATCCTACTTACTTAAAGGCAAGAGTTTCTGGAAAGTCAGGGTCCCTAATGACCCTTCCTTCTTGGGTCTGGTGGAAGAATTTATCTCTTAGGGATGTCGTTTCTCCTCTTATCCTACATAAGATTGGTAGAGGTAACTCTACTTTTTTATGGCATGATAATTGGCATCCCCTTGGTCCCCTTTGGCATAAGTATGGTGATAGAATCTTGTATGATTCTCGTCTCAACAGTGAGGCTAAAGTCAGTCAAATTGTTGATGGCAATTCCTGGAAATGGCCTATTCCTAATTCTTCGAAAATCGAAAGATTTGATCTCATCTACCCCCAGCAGCTACACCCCGAATTCTTCTAGGAATGACCAACCTTTCTGGCAATTAAGCTCTGATGGTGATTTTTTCGTTAACTCAGCCTGGAATCGCTGGAGGAGCAAATTTCATGTTGGGGCCTAGCACACTCTACTTTCGGGGCCTCATATGATTCCTAGGGTCAGTTTTATTGTTTGGATGGCTATTCATGAAAGATTAAATACTGGGGATTATTTGCAATTGTTTGGCTTGTCCCCTAATCCAAGCTTCCCTTTCTATCAATACCATGCTGAGAGCCATTCCCATTTACTCTTTAACTACATCTTTGCTTCTAGAATTTGGGAAGCTCTTAAAGCTAATTACAATGTAAATTGGGCCTAATCTCCAATGGCCTTACGTTCTAACCTTTGTCACCAAAGAGACCAAGGGCAAATCATTGCGTTCTATAATCCTTAAGCTTACTTTGCTCTGATCTATTTACCAAATTTGGCTTGAAAGGAATAATAGAATCCTTAATAAGGAACACAAACCCGAAGAGGTGGTTACTAACTCAATTGTTCATATGATTAGAGGTAGACTTCTATCTATCACCAATTTGCCTAGATCTACAGGGAATAGCTGGTACATTGCTCAGTGGAATCTGCCCAACACAATCTTAAAGCCCCAATCTCCGGGAATGGGAGGGCTGCTGAGTGGTGTGAGTTCACCATAAGAGGGTTGAGTGAAGGAGAGCAATTCAGAGTGTTTATCTAACTATTTTTTACTTTGTGCAGTGGCAAGTGGAGCTAAATAGAGTGCCTAAGCTGAGGGTTGAGTGTCGTGAGAAAATATTCAAAGATTGACTGGTGAGAGAATAGAGTGTGAAATGAACTTCTTATGTTCGAGCTACTGAATATCTTTTTTTTTTTTAGCTAATGAATATCTTAGCCTGCAAATACAAATGTACAATATATTGTGTGTTTTGTTTGCATGCTAAAGTGTGGTTTCAATTACAAAATGGTGAGTAATATTTACATTTTCATTCTCTGGTGGCAGATTCTCCTAAACAACAACCAATTGGCCTTCATTTGGGACGGTGGCTGTCAAAAGTTTATCTTCATGGAAGAATCTGCTGTGCTGGACAACAATCACTGGTTGTTGTGTACATTGGTTCCGATGATCTATGCTGGGATAAGATTTTTGGAGACACAAAGACCAGGCTGCGTGCTGCGCCAGTCTACGTGGAAAATCCTCAAATGGAAAATTCTTTGTCTTTCATTTCTGCATTGTAATAGTTCTTTTTTCTTTGGCATGT
Organism: Camellia sinensis; assembly: GCF_004153795.1. Classification (NCBI taxonomy): domain Eukaryota; kingdom Viridiplantae; phylum Streptophyta; class Magnoliopsida; order Ericales; family Theaceae; genus Camellia; species Camellia sinensis. The sequence goes on from NW_021027470.1 coordinate 1,317,354, forward strand.
GTACAATCTAAAACTGGCTGGTGTTTTGTTTCCCTATCCCTGTGGGTTGTGTTGGGAATTTTATTTTTTAACTTTATTTTTACCTTTTGGTTGGGGCTACATGCACGTGCTGCTATGGAAAATTACACAGATATGTTTGTTTTGGTGTTATAGAAGCTGGATTGTGCAGGCAAACATGCTATTGTGGAAGAATAGTTCAAGTGCCATCATTTTGCAGTCAAGGGCATGTTTTCCCTGGAACACAATGCTTCTGATTGTACTCGTGCTAGGCTGCTGCTGGTTGGTTTATTCTCTTGTTCATTCTCCATTTTCTCTAGTTATATATGGATAGTGAGTAGGTTGTAAGGCCCTAGTTTTTTTGTTTGGTTTTAAGTTTTTTGGCTCTCTTTAGCTTTAGTGAGTTTGTAGGTTTGTTTTGTTTTTATTTTTTTTGGTGGTCTCATTTAGTTGTGGTAGGCCTGGGGCGTTCCCCTTGTAGTTGTGTAAATTTTCTTGTTTTATTTATGTCTTATTCACTCCCCCTCCCCCCCAAAAAAAAAACAAAAGAAAAAGAGAAGAGAACATTAGAGAAAAGAAAGAAAATTAGGATGAAAATCACAGGGAATTCAAATTCACCCTTTTGGACTTGAGAATTGAACTCTTTGCTGATTTAGAAAAACTTAGATGAGGTACTTAAGTTAAACTAATATCATTATGCTATAATTACTCAGAAAATTCTCTTTCTTAGAGGCTAAGCAAGGTTAGTTTGAGTTAAACTTGGCCACTTAAGCTAATGAAACAATTAACAGCCTAAGCTATTTAGTTCCTAGAACAGAATAGAGAGGAACATTCCATCTTAAGACCTACAAGAGAAAGTTTGAAAAAAAGAAAGAGAAATAGGAAGAAAATGAAAAGGAATTCAAGTTCATCATTTTGGAATTGAGAATTGAACGCTTATATTCACCCAAAAAAATTGAACGCTTAGGTGATTTAGATACCTTAAATGAGGTGCTTAAGTTGAACTAATTTCCTTAAGCTACAATGACTCATAAAATTTTCTTTCTTAGAGGCTAAGCAAGGTTAGTTTGAGTTAAACTTGGCTGCTTAAGCAAATGAAACAATTAGCGGTCTAGGCGATTTTGTTCCTAGAACAAAATAGAGAATGATGGAGTAGGATTGAGAAAGGTAGAGAGAAACATTCTTCATCAGATGTAGAAGAGAAAGTTAGAGAAAAGAAAAAATAATAGGAAAGAAAATCAAAGGGAATTCAAATTCATTCCTTTGAACTTAAGAATTGAATACTTAGTTGATTTAGAAAACCATAAATGAGGTGCTTAAGTTTAACTAATATCCTTTTGCTAAAATTACTCAGAAACTTCTATTTCTTAGAGGCTATGCAAGGTTAGTTTGAATTAAACTTGGGCACATAAGCAACTGAAACAATTAGCGGCCTAAACCAATTGGCTCATTGAACAAAATAGTTGATGGAGAAGGACAGAGAAAGGTAGAGAGAAACATTCATCGTGAGAGGTAGAAGAGAAAGTTAGAGAAAAGAAACAGTAATAGGAAAGAAAGCAATGAGAATTCAAGCTCATCATTTTGGACTTATGAATTGAACACTTAAGTGAATTAGAAAACCTTAAATGTGGTGCTTAAGTTAAACTAATATCGTTAAGGTACAATTACTCAAAAAATTGTCTTTCTTAGAGTCTAAGCAAGGTTAGTTTGAGTTAAACTTGGTTGCTTAAGCTAACAAAACAATTAGTGGCCTAAGCTAATTAGCCTCTGGAACAAAATAGAGAAGGATGGAGAAAGCTAGAGAGAAACATTCTTCTTGAGAGGTAGAATAGAAAGTTAGATAAAAGAAAGAGTAATAGGAAGGAAATGTCTGAAGTCTTGAAAGCTTGGTGATCGTCCGGCGGGTTTGATTCTGCGGGATGGCTGCCTTGTTTTCTTTTGTTTCGGCTTGTTTTTTTTTTTTTTTTGGCTGGTATTTGCTTAGCGCCATCATCGATGTCGGACCAGTTGTTGGTTGGTTGTCTGGCTGATTTGATCTTGTTGATATTCGGCAGCATGGTTTATTTCATGCTGGGTACTGTCAACGGTGGTTGGTGAATGATAGCTAGCCCAACATCGGAATTACAGTGGAGTGAGGTTTGAAGGAGACGATGTATGCCTCACGTAAGTCATAGCGCGTAGAGGTTTTTGTGGATATTGTGTAGCGTGTTATGGCATGTCTGCTCTTTACAGGCTGTACATGATGTGTGTTGGGGAATGGTAAAAGCTATATCACCTTTATATATATTTATATATATTTTGGTTGATTTGCACTTTTTGCCGCCTAGTTTCGGGTTTGATGATGTGGTAGGTAGGGCCACTTGTGATTTCAAAGTTGTATTGAAAACCTTTCAGAAAACTCATGGTGGCCCACGTGCTTGACGTTGCCGTTTTTGGGAAGTGCATCATGTGGGTTGTTTCGCCCATGGTTTTGGAATACCAGGTAATGGTTTGTATTATTTTCATATTATTTTATAATGGAGCTATATGTGTTGTATATGGAGTTTGATGGGCCATTATTTTGGTTCAAAGATTTATGGTTTGGCCCACTTTTTGGATATGGAGTCAGCTTGTTTTGGGCCCGGCTGTTATTAGTGGGCGGTGGGCCCCTTATTTGACCCACGGGTTTACTATTTTGGTTATGAGTGATTTTGTGCTGTTGGTTGCCGCAATTTTGGGCGCACTTTTTCAGTCCATATTTTTGTTTAGCCACAATGCAGTGGACCTTGTGTAGTCGGTTATTTCATGATGATTGATCATGTGATCCTCATGTGACTCGATATGAGGGTGGTTTTGAGCCATCTCCGCCAAGAGTGATTGGGGAGTCACTGCTATGGGGAATAGTGGTTCGATAACTAGTCGAGTTAGGGACTGGGAGATGAGCGGGAGGATAGCCACCAGGTTTCTGGTCGCTTCTTGTCTTCATGTGACCCATCCTAATTGATTGTATTGCCATGCCTGACATGGAGTGAAGGGGACACTACCGTGGGGTTTGAGGCTTGTGATCTACCAAGGAAGGGACTGGGGGATATGATGATTTCTCTCTGTGGTATGTCTTGTTTATTTGCCCATATATCCACCCCAAGTTTCCTTCTATTATCTCTGATGATAGGGGTTACTTGGGGACAAAAAGGATATATGGCCAAAGTGGGGTTCTGTTTTTTCTGTTGTTCTTTCGCTTCTGCGAGTGTGGTTTTATGTTATAGGATGTCCAGTAGTAGTTTTATGGTGTTTTTTTTCGTCTATTATTTGTTGTAGGGTGTACCTGGGGTATGCCCTTGTAAACATGTACATTTTACAATCTTTATTTTATGACTTACCCCCCCCCCCAAAAAAAGGAAAAAGAAATCAAAGAGAATTCAAATTCATCATTTTGGACTTGGGAATTGAACACTTAGGCGATTTAGAATACCTTAAAAGTACCCTCCCAAAAAAAAAAAAAAACCACTAAACGAGTTGATTAAGTTTTAAACTAATATCGTTACTCAAAAAATTCTCTTTTCTAGAGGCTAAGCGAGGTTAGTTTGAGCTAAACTTGACCAATTAAGCTAAGGAAACAATTAGTGGCTAAGCTAATTAGTGCCTAAATAGAGAAGGAGGGAGAAAGTTTGTGAGGAACAATCTTCTTGAGAGCTAAAAGAGGAAGTTAGAGAAAAGAAAGAGAAACGGGAAGAAAATGAAGGGGAATTCAAATTCATCCTTTTGTACTTGAACACTGAACACTTAGGTCATTTTGAAAAACTTAAATGAGCTGCTTAAGTCAAACAACTAGCGTTAAGATACAATTACTAAGAATTTTTTTTGTTAGAGGCTAAGCAACGTTAGTTTGAGTTAAACTTGCCCACTTAAGCTAACGAAGCAATTAGGGCCTAAGCTAATTAGTTCTCGAACAAAATAGAGAAGGACGGAGAAAGTTACAAAAAAACATTCTTCCTGAGAGGTAGAAGAGAAAGTCATACAAAAGAAAGAGAAATAGGAAGAAAACCAAAGAGAAATCAAATTCATCCTTTTAGACTTGAGAATTGAACACTTATATGACTTAGAAACCTTAAATGAGGTGCTTACGTTAAACTAATGTCGGTAAGATACAATTACACAGAAAATTCTATTTCTTGGAGGAGGCAAGGTTAGTTTGAGTTAAACTTGGCCACTCAAGCTAATGAAACCATTAGTGGCCTAAGCTAGTTAGTTCCTAGAACAAAATAGAGAAGCATGGAGAAGGACAGAGATGGTTAGAGAGAAACATTCTTCTCGAGAGCAAGAAGAGACAGTTAGAGAATAGAAAGAGAAGTAGGAAGAAAATCAAGGGAATTAAATTCACCATTTTGGATTTGAGAATTGAACACTTAGGTAAATTAGAAAACCATAAATGAGATTATTAAGCAAAACTAATATCGTTAAAGTAATATTACTTAGAAAATTCTATTTCTTAGAGGCTAAGTAAGGTTAATTTGAGTTAAACTAGGCAACTTAAGCTAATGAAAACAATTGGTGGCCTAAGGAAATTAGTTCTTAGAACAAAATAGAGTAGGACGAAGAAAGTTAGACAGAAACATTCTTCTTCAGAGCGAGAAGAGAAAGTTAGAGAAAAAAAGAGAAATAGGAAGAAAATCATAGGGCAATCAAATTCACCATTTTGGACTTGAGAATTGAACACTCAGGTGATTTAGAAAACCTTAAATGAGGTGCCTGCGTTCAACTAATATCGTTATGCAACAATTACGCTGAAAATTCTCTTTCTTAGAGGCTAAGCAAAGCTAGTTTCAGTTAAACTTGGCCACTTGAGCAAATGAAACTATTAGTGGCCTAAGCTAATTAGTTCCTAGAACAGAAAAGATAAAGATGGAGAAGGGCGGAGAAAGTTATAGAGAAACATTCTTCTTGAGAGCTGGAAGAGAAAGTTAGAGAATAGAAAGAGAAATAGGAAGAAAATCAAAGGGAATTCAAATTCATCTTTTCAGACTTGAGAATTAAACAGTTAGGTGATTTAGAAAACCTTAAATGAGGTGATTATGCTAAAGTAATATCATTAAAGTAATATTACTCAGGAAATTCTATCTCTAAGAGGTTAAGCAAGGTTCATTTGAGTTAAACTAGGCAACTTCAGCTAATGAGACAATTAGTGGCCTAAGTTAATTAGTTCCCAGAACAATGTAGAGAAGGATAGAGAAGGACGGTGAAAGCTAGATAGAAGCTTTCTTCTTGAAAGCTAGATGAGAAAGTTGGAGCAAAGAAAGAGAAATAGGAAGAAAATTAAAGCGAATTCAAATTCATCCATTTGGACTTGACTTTTGAAAATATAGGTGATTAACAAAACCTTAAATTAGGTGCTTAAATTAAACAAATATCGTTATGCTACAATTACTCAGAAAATTCTCATTCTTGGAGTCTAAGCAAGGTTAGTTTGAGTTAAACATGGCCACTTTATCTAATAAAACAATTAATGGCCTAGGCTAATTATTTCCTATAACTAAATACAGAAGGACGGAGAAAGTTAGGGAGAAACATTGTTCCTGAGAGCTAGAAGAGAAAGTTAGGGGAAGAGGAAGAAGATCAGAGAGAATTCAAAATCGACCTTTTTGACTTGAGAATTAAACAATTCGGCGATTTAGAAAAAGCTTCAATGAGGTGCCTAAGTTAAACTAATATCGTTAAGCCACAATTACTTTGAAAATTCCCTTTCCTAGAGGCTAAGCAAGGTTAGTTTGAGTTAAACTTGGCCACTTAAGCTGATGAAATAATTAGTGGCCTAAGCTAATCAGTTCTTAGAACAACATAGGGATGGAGAAGGGTGGAGAAAGTTAGAGAGAAACATTCTTCTTGAGAGCTACAAAAGAAAGTTAGAGAAAAGAGAGAGAAATAGGAAGAAAATCCAATGGGATTCAAATTCCTCATTTTGGATTTGAGTATTGAAGACTTAGATCATTTAGAAAAACCTTACGTGGGGTGTTTAAGTTAAACTAATATTGTTAAGCTACAATTACTTAGAAAATTCTTTTTCTTAGAGGCTAGGCATGGTTAGTTTGAATTAAACTTGGCCACTTAAGTTAATGAAACAATTAGTGGTCTAGGCAATTTAGTTCCTAGAACAAAATGGAGAAGTTTGGAGAAAGTTAGAGAGAAACATTCTTCTTGAGAGAGCATACTGCAAAAATTGGAGCTTTCTTTTGGTCTGGTACTGATCTTAAAAAACATAATGCCAAAAGTGCTTGGGATAAGGTTTGCAGCCCTAAAAATGAAGGTGGCCTTGGCATTAAATCTTTAGACATTTGGAATAGGGCTGCCATTGCTAAGCGTATATGGTTCCTGTTTTCTGGAGTTAAGAAATCTATGTGGTGCCAATGGGTGAAATCCTACTTACTTAAAGGCAAGAGTTTCTGGAAAGTCAGGGTCCCTAATGACCCTTCCTTCTTGGGTCTGGAGGAAGATTTTTATCTCTTAGGGATGCTGTGTCTCCTCTTATCCTTCATAAGATTGGTAGAGGTAACTCTACTTTTTTATGGCATGATAATTGGCATCCCCTTGATCCCCTTTGGCATAAGTATGGTGATAGAATCTTGTATGATTCCCGTCTCAACAGTGAGGCTAAAGCCAGTCAGATTGTTGATGGGAATTCTTGGATATGGCTTATTCCAAATTCTTCGGAAATAGGAAGATATCATCTCATCTACCCCCAGTAGCTGCACCCCTAATTCTTCTAGGAATGACCAACCTTTTTGGCAATTAAGTTCTGATGGTGATTTTTCCGGTAACTCAGCCTGGAATCACTAGAGGAGCAAATTTGACGTTGTGGCCTGGTACACTCTTCTTTGGGGGCCTCATATGATTCCTATGGTCAGTTTTATCGTTTGGATGGCTATTCATGAAAGATTAAATACTGGGGATCGTTTGCAATTGTTTGGCTTGTCCCCTAATCCAAGCTTCCCTTTCTGTCAATACCATGCTGAGAGCCATTCCCATTTATTCTTTAACTACATCTTTGCTTCTTGAATTTGGGAAGCTCTTAAAGCTAGTTGCAATGTAAATTGGGCCTAATCTCCAATGGCCTCACATTTTAACCTTTGTCACCAAAGAGACCAAGGGCAAATCATTGCGTTCTATAATCCTTAAGCTTAGTTTCCTTTGCTCTATTTACCAAATTTGGCTTGAAAGGAATAATAGAATCTTTAATAAGGAACACAAACTTGAAGAGGTGGTTACTAACTCAACTGTTCATATGATTTGAGGTAGACTTCTATCTATCACCAATTTGCCTACATCTACGGGGGATAGCTGGTACATTGCTCAGTGGAATCTGCCCAACACAATCTTAAAGCCCCAATCTCCAGAAATGGGAGGGCTGCTGAGTGGTGTGAGCTCACCATAAGAGGGTTGAGTGAAGGAGAGCAATTCAGAGTGTTTATCTAACTATTTTTTACTTTGTGCAGTGGCAAGTGGAGCTAAGTAGAGTGCCCAAGTTGAGGGTTGATTGTCGTGAGAAAATATTCAAAGATTGACTGGTGAGGGAATAGAGTGTGAAATGAACTTCTTATGTTTGAGCTAATGATTATCTTTGCCAGCAAATACAAATGTACAGTATATTGTGTGTTTACTTTGCATGCTAAAGTGTGGTTTCAATTACAAAAAGGTGTGTAATATTTGCATTTTCATTCTCTGGTGGCAGATTCTCTCGAACAACAACCAATTGGCCTTCATTTGGGTCGGTGGCTGTCAAAAGTTTATCTTCATGGAAGAATCTGTTGTGCTGGACAACAATCACTGGTTGTTGTGTACATTGGTTCCGATGATCTATGCTGGGATAAGAGTTTTGGAGACACAAAGACCAGGCTGTATGATGCGCCAGTCTACGTGGAAAATCCTCAAATGGAAAATTCTTTGTCTTTCATTTCTGCGTTGTAATAGTTCTTTTTTCTTTGGCATGTGTACAATCTAAAACTGGCTGGTGTTTTGTTTCCCTATCCCTGCGGGTTGTGGTGGGAATTTTATTTTTTAACTTTATTTTTACCTTTTGGTTGGGGCTACATGCACGTGCTGCTATGGAAAATTACACAAATAAGTTTGTTTTGGTGTTATAGAAGTCGGATTGTGCAGGCAAACCTGCTATTGTGGAGGAATAGTTCAAGTGCCATCATTTTGCTGTCAAGGGCATGTTTTCCCTGGAACACAATGCTTCTGATTGTACTCGTGCTAGGCTGCTGCTGGTTGGTTTATTCTTTTCTTCATTCTCCCTATCTCTAGTAATATGTGGATAGTGAGCAGGTTGTAAGGCCCTATTTTTTTTGTTTGGTTTTAAGTTTTCTAGCTCTCTTTAGCTTTAGTGAGTTTGTAGGTTTGTTTGGTTTTTATTTTTTTTGGTGGTCTTGTTTAGCTGTGGTAGGCCTGGGGCATTCCCCTTGTAGTTGTGTAAATTTTCTTGTTTTAGTTATGTCTTATTCACTCTACCCCCTCCTCCCCCCCCAAAAAAAAAACAAAAGAAAAAGAGAACAGAAAGTTAGAGTAAAGAAAGAAAATTAGGAAGAAAATCACAGGGAATTAAAATTCATCCTTTTGGACTTGAGAATTGAACGCTTTGCTGATTTAGAAAAACTTAGATGAGGTACTTAAGTTAAACTAATATCGTTATGCTATAATTACTCAGAAAATTCTCTTTCTTAGAGGCTAAGCAAGGTTTGTTTGAGTTAAACTTGGCCACTTAAGCTAATGAAACAATCAACGGCCTAAGCTATTTAGTTCCTAGAAAAGAATTGAGAAGGAAGGAGAAGGACGGAGAAAGTCAGAGAGGAACATTCCTTCATGAGATCTAGAAGAGAAAGTTTGAAAAAAAGAAAGAGAAACAAGAAGAAAATGAAAAGGAATTCAAGTTCATCATTTTGGATTTGAGAATTGAACGCTTACATTCACCCAAAAAAATTGAACGCTTGCTGATTTAGTTACCTTAAATGAGGTGCTTAAGTTGAACTAATTTCCTTCAGCTACAATGACTCATAAAATTCACTTTCTTAGAGGCTAAGCAAGGTTAGTTTGAGTTAAACTTGGCCGCTTAAGCCAATGAAACAATTAGCAATCTAGGCAATTTTGTTCCTTGAACAAAATAGAGAATGATGGAGAAGGACTGAGAAACGTAGAAAGAAACATTCTTCATCAGAGGTAGAAGAGAAAGTCTGAGAAAAGAACAAATAACAGGAAAGAAAATCAAAGGGAATTCAAATTCATCCCTTTGGACTTAAGAATTGAACACTTAGTTGATTTAGAAAACCTTAAATGAGGTGTTTAAGTTTAACTAATATCCTTATGCTACAATTAGTCAGAAACTTCTATTTCTTAGTGGCTATGCAAGGTTAGTTTGAATTAAACTTGGCCACATAAGCAACCGAAACAATTAGCAGCCTAAACCAATTGGTTCATTGAACAAAACAGTTGATGGAGAAGGATAGAGAAAGGTAGAGAGAAACATTCGTCTTGAGAGGTAGAAGAGAAAGTTAGAGAAAAGAAACAGTAAGAGGAAAGAAAGCAATGAGAATTCAAGCTCATCGTTTTGGGCTTGTGAATTGAACACTTAAGTGAATTAGAAAACTTTAAATGAGGTGCTTAAGTTAAACTAATATCGTTAAGCTACAATTACTCAGAAAATTGTCTTTCTTAGAGTCTAAGCAAGGTTAGTTTGAGTTAAACTTGGTTGCTTAAGCGAATAAAACAATTAGTGGCCTAAGCTAATTAGCTTCTGGAACAAAATAGAGAAGGATGGAGAAAGTTAGGGGAAATTTTCTTCTTGAGAGGTAGAATAGAAAGTTTGATAAAAGAAAGAGTAATAGGAAGGAAATCAAAGAGAATTCAAATTCATCATTTTGGACTTGGGAATTGAACACTTAGGCGATTTAGAATACCTTAAAAGTACCCTCCCAAAAAAAAAAAAAAAAACCACTAAACGAGTTGATTAAGTTTTAAACTAATATCGTTACTCAAAAAATTCTCCTTCCTAGAGGCTAAGCAAGGTTAGTTTCAGCTAAACTTGACCAATTAAGCTAAGGAAACAATTAGTGGCTAAGCTAATTAGTGCCTAAATAGAGAAGGAGGGAGAAAGTTTGTGAGGAACATTCTTCTTGAGAGCTAAAAGAGGAAGTTAGAGAAAAGAAAGAGAAACGAGAAGAAAATGAAGGGGAATTCAAATTCATCCTTTTGTAGTTGACAACTGAACACTTAGGTCATTTTGAAAACATTAAATGAGGTGCTTAAGTTAAACAACTAGCGTTAAGCCACAATTACTCAAAAAAAATTTTGTTAGAGGCTAACCAACGTTAGTTTGTGTTAAACTTGCCCACTTAAGCTAACGAAACAATTAGGGGCCTAAGCTAATTAGTTCTCGAACAAAATAGAGAAGGACGGAGAAAGTTACAGAGAAACATTCCTCTTGAGAGGTAGAAGAGAAAGTCATACAAAAGAAAGAGAAATAGGAAGAAAATCAAAGAGAATTCAAATTCATCCATTTAGACTTGAGAATTGAACACTTATGTGACTTAGAAAACCTTAAATGAGGTGCTTACGTTAAACTAATGTCGGTAAGATACAATAACACAGAAAATTCTATTTCTTGGAGGAGGCAAGGTTAGTTTGAGTTAAACTTGGCCACTCAAGCTAATGAAACCATTAGAGGCCTAAGCTACTTAGTTCCTAGAACAAAATAGAGAAGGATGGAGAAGGACAGAGAAGGTTAGAGAGAAACATTCTTCTCAAGAGCTAGAAGAGAAAGTTAGAGAATAGAAAGAGAAGTCGGAAGAAAATCAAAGGGAATTAAAATTCATCTTTTTAGATTTGAGAATTGAACACTTAGGTAATTTAGAAAACCTTAAATGAGATTATTAAGCAAAACTAATATCGTTAAACTAATGTTACTTAAAAAATTCTATTTCTTAGAGGCTAAGTAAGGTTAATTTGAGTTAAACTAGGCAACTTAAGCTAATGAAAACAATTGGTGGCCTAAGGAAATTAGTTCCTAGAACAAAATAGAGTAGGACGGAGAAAGTTAGACAGAAACATTCTTCTTGAGAGCAAGAAGAGAAAGTTAGCGAAAAGAAAGAGAAATAGGAAGAAAATCATAGGGCAATCAAATTCACCATTTTGGACTTGAGAATTGAACACTCAGGTGATTTAGAAAACCTTAAATGAGGTGCGTGCGTTAAACTAATATCGTTATGCAACAATTACTCTGAAAATTCTATTTCTTAGAGGGTAAGCAAAGCTAGTTTCAGTTTAACTTGGCCACTTGAGCAAATGAAACAATTAGTGGCCTAAGCTAATTAGTTCCCAGAACAGAAAAGATAAAGATGGAGAAGGGCGGAGAAAGTTATAGAGAAACATTCTTCTTGAGAGCTGGAAGAGAAAGTTGGAGAATAGAACGAGAAATAGGAAGAAAATCAAAGGGAATTCAAATTCATCTTTTCAGACTTGAGAATTGAACACTTAGGTGATTTAGAAAACCTTAAATGAGGTGATTAAGCTAAACTTATATCATTAAAGTAATATTACTCAGGAAATTCTATCTCTAAGAGGCTAAGCAAGGTTCATTTGAGTTAAAATAGGCAACTTCAGCTAATGAGACAATTAGTGGCCTAAGTTAATTAGTTCCCAGAACATTGTAGAGAAGGATAGAGAAGGACAGAGAAAGACGCAGAAAGTTGGATAGAAGCTTTCTTCTTGAAAGCTAGATGAGAAGGTTCGAGCAAAGAAAGAGAAATATGAAGAAAATTAAAGCGAATCCAAATTGATCCATTTGGACTTGACTTTTGAAAACATAGGTGATTAACAAAACCTTAAATTAGGTGCTTAAATTAAACAAATATCGTTATGCTACAATTACTCAGAAAATTCTCATTCTTAGAGGCTAAGCAAGGTTAGTTTGTGTTAAACATGGCCACTTTAACTAATAAAACAATTAATGGCCTAGGCTAATTATTTCCTATAACTAAATAGGGAAGGACGGAGAAAGTTAGAGAGAAACATTGTTCCTGAGAGCTAGAAGAGAAAGTTAGAGAAAGAGGAAGAAGATCAGAGAGAATTCAAATTCAACCTTTTTGAGTTGAGAATTGAACAATTAGGTTATTTAGAAAAAGCTTAAATGAGGTGCCTAAGTTAAACTAATATCGTTAAGCCACAATTACTTTGAAAATTCCCTTTCTTAGAGGCTAAGCAAGGTTAGTTTGAGTTAAACTTGGCCACTTAAGCTGATGAAATAATTAGTGGCCTAAGGTAATCAGTTCCTAGAACAACATAGGGATGGAGAAGGGCGGAGAAAGTTAGAAAGAAACATTCTTCTTGAGAGCTACAAAAGAAAGTTAGGGAAAAGAGAGAGAAATAGGAAGAAAATCCAATGGGATTCAAATACCTCATTTTGGATTTGAGTATTGAAGACTTAGGTCATTTAGAAAAACCTTACGTGGGGTGTTTAAGTTAAACTAATATTGTTAAGCTACAATTGCTCAGAAAATTCTCTTTCTTAGAGGCTAAGGATGGTTAGTTTGAGTTAAACTTGGCCGCTTAAGCTAATGAAACAATTAGCGGTCTAGGCAATTTAGTTCCTAGAACAAAATAGAGAAGTATGGAGAAAGTTAGAGAGAAACACTCTTCTTGACAAAGCATACTGCCAAAATTGGAGCTTTCTTTTGGTCTGGTACTGATCTTAAAAAACATAGTGCCTAAATTTCTTGGGATAAGGTTTGCAGCCCTAAAAATGAGGGTGGCCTTGGCTTTAAATCTTTAGACATTTGGAATAGGGCTGCCAATGCTAAGCATATCTAGTTCCTGTTTTTTGGAGTTGAGAAATCTATGTGGTGCCAATGGGTGAAATCCAACTTACTTAAAGACAAGAGTTTCTGGAAAGTCAGGGTCCCAAATGACCCTTCCTTCTTGGGTCTGGATGAAGATTTTATATCTTAGGGATGCTGTGTCTCCTCTTATCCTTCATAAGATTGGTAGAGGTAACTCTACTTTTTTATGGCATGATAATTGGCATCCCCTTGGTCGCCTTTGGCATAAGTATGGTGATAGAATCTTGTATGATTTCCGTCTCAACAGTGAGGCTAAAGTCAGTCAGATTGTTGATGGGAATTCCTAGAAATGGCATATTCCTAATTCTTCGGAAATAGGAAGATTTGATCTCATCTGCCCCCAGTAGCTTCACCCCTAATTCTTCTAGGAATGACCAACCTTTTTGGCAATTAAGTTCTGATGGTGATCTTTCCGTTCACTCAGCCTGGAATCACTGGAGGAGCAAATTTGATGTTGTGGCCTGGTACACTCTTCCTTGGGGGCCTCATATGATTCCTAGGGTCAGTTTTATTATTTGGATCGCTATTAATGGAAGATTAAATACTAGGGATCATTTGCAATTGTTTGGCTTGTCCCCTAATCCAAGCTTCCCTTTTTGTCAATACCATGCTGAGTGCCATTTCCATTTATTCTTCAACTACATCTTTGCTTCTAGAATTTGTGAAGCTCTTAAAGCAAATTGCAATGTAAATTGGGGCTAACCTCCAATGTCCTCACGTTCTAACCTTTCTCACCAATGAGACCACGGGCAAGTCATTGCGTTTTATAATCTTTAAGCTTACTTTGCTTTGCTCTATTTACCCAATTTGACTTGAAAGGAATAATAGAATCTTTAATAAGGAACACAAACTTGAAGAGGTGGTTACTAACTCAACTGTTCATACGATTTGAGGTAGACTTCTATCTATCACCAATTTGCCTGCATCTACGGGGGATAGCTGGTACATTGCTCAGTGGAATCTGCCCAACACAATCTTAAAGCCCCAATCTCCGGGAATGGGAGGGCTGCTGAGTGGTGTGAGCTCACCATAAGAGGGTTGAGTGAAGGAGAGAAATTTAGAGTGTTTATCTAACTATTTTTTACTTTGTGCAGTGGCAAGTGGAGCTAAATAGAGTGCCCAAGTTGAGGGTTGATTGTCGTGAGAAAATATTCAATGATTTACCGATGAGGGAATAGAGTGTGAAATGAACTTCTTATGTTCGAGCTAATGAATATCTTGGCCTGCAAATACAAATGTACAATATATTGTGTGTTTTCTTTGCATGCTAAAGTGTGGTTTCAATTACAAAATGATGTGTAATATTTGCATTTTCATTCTCTGGTGGCAGATTTTCCTGAACAACAACCAATTGGCCTTCATTTGGGACGGTGGCTGTCAAAAGTTTATCTTCATGGAAGAATCTGTTGTGCTGGACAACAATCCCTAGTTGTTGTGTACATTGGTTCCGATGATCTATGCTGGGATAAGAGTTTCGGAGACACAAAGACCAGGCTGCATGCTGCGCCAGTCTACGTGGAAATTCCTCAAATGGAAAATTCTGTCTTTCATTTCTGCATTGTAATAGTTCTTTTTTCTTTGGCATGTTTATAGTCTAAAACTGGCTAGTGTTTTGTTTCCCTATCCCTCCGGGTTGTGTTGGGAATTTTATTTTTTAACTTTATTTTTACCTTTTGGTTGGGGCTACATGCTCGTGCGGCTATGGAAAATTACACAGATAAGTTTGTTTTGGTGTTATAGAAGCTGGATTGTGTAGGCAAACCTGCTATTGTGGAAGAATAGTTCAAGTGCCATCATTTTGCTGTCAAGGGCATGTTTTCCCTGGAACACAATGCTTCTGATTGTACTCGTGCTAGGCTGCTGCTGGTTGGTTTATTCTCTTATTCATTCTCCCTATTCTCTAGTTATAAATGGTAGTGAGCAGGTTCTAAGGCCCTAGTTTTTTTGTTTGGTTTTAAGTTTTCTGGCTCTCTTTAGCTTTAGTGAGTTTGTAGGTTTGTTTTGTTTTTATTTTTTTTGGTGGTCTCGTTTAGCTGTGGTAGGCTTGGGGCATTCCCCTTGTAGTTATGTAAATTTTCTTGTTTTCTTTATGCCTTATTCACTCCCCCCTCCCCCCAAAAAAAAACAAAAGAAAAAGAGAAGAGAACATTAGAGGAAAGAAAGAAAATTAGGATGAAAATCGCAGGGAATTCAAATTCACCGTTTTGGACTTGAGAATTGAATGCTTTGCTAATTTAGAAAAACTTAGATGAGGTACTTAAGTTAAACTAATATCGTTATGCTATAATTACTTAGAAAATTCTCTTTCTTAGAGGCTAAGCAAGGTTAGTTTGAGTTAAACTTAGCCACTTAAGCTAATGAAACAATTAATGGCCTAAGCTGATAAGTTCCTAGAATGGAGTAGAGAAGGAAGTCTGTCACGACCCCATTCCGCCCCTAGTAGAATGGTGTCGTGATGGCCAGTAATCCGAGATTACCGAAGGCCGACCTCCAAAAATCCACACACAATCAGAGTATAAATATATATGGGGCTCACAAATGCGGAAGCAATAATTTAAAAATACGAGTGGTCCAGAAGAGCAGTGCGTAAGTTACATGGAATGGCATACAACTTGACATAGTATTACAATTTGAATAAAGATATAACGAAGTACAAAATACATATTACATCTTGTTCAAAAGGCTTCTCCAGCTGACATATGTAAATTACAAGCATTATGAGCCGAGAAGCATAATTTTCAAGACTACCGACATGAATAGAAGTTAGGCCGACATAACAAAATCCAAAACAAGCTTGCGAGTCACACCTAGGCGTCACCGCCTTCTTGCTCATCACCTACATATATATATAGAGAGGGTGAGCTTGGATACTCAGTGAATGGTATAAGAAATAAAGGGTTTGCATGTATGACATCCGTGATCTTTAACAAAACAATGCATAATCATAGCTTATGACAACGTGGAATAAATCGTGTTCATCTAACAAATCTATCGAGCTTCATCAATCAAAGTCTTTCAAGTTTCATGGGTGACATTAACAAAGGCTGTGCTACAAATGCTTATAGTCCCCTAGCGCGTACGGACTTCCAAGGATTGTGCTACGAATGCTTATAGTCCCCTAGCACATACGGACTGTCAAAATTGTGCTACAAATGCTTGTAGTCCCCTAGCATGTACGGACTTCCAAGGATTGTGCTACAAATGCTTATAGTCCCCTAGCACGTACGGACTGTCAAAATTGAGCTACAAATGCTTATAGTCCCCTAGCACGTACGAACTTCCAAGGATTGTGCTACAAATGCTTATAGTCCCCTAGCACGTACGGACTTCCAAGGATTGTGCTACAAATGCTTATAGTCCCCTATCACGTACGGACTGTCAAGATTTTCAAGATCAAAGCTAATACTTGATACACAAATAGGGATAGTCATTCATGCTTAGAAAATACTTTCAAAACAAAGCAAAACTTTATTAAAACTTTATAACGTAGCTTTATCAAAAATACCACTCACCTAGTTCTTCAACGTCGGGGTCAAAAGAGAGTCCAAGTCCTACAAACACATGGCAAGGTCTATTGAATGCACTTTCAAACAAGCTCACATGCATACAGATGATCTCGACATCCTTCAAAACTAAGCTAAATCGAAACAAAACACTGTTTCTCATCTCGAAAAAACATGCTGGGCGATTACCAGGTCTAGGCCGAGGTCCCACACCTCCTTGCCGAGGTGTTGCCTCAATGGCCACATTCAAGGAAATGAGGTCGGGAAAAATCTGGGTTTCGGTCAACCCTGTTGCCTACTGGCTTGCCCTGCCGCCAGAATTAAGCCAAGTCCACAACGTGTTTCATGTTTCGATGTTGAGCAAATATACTCGAGATCCACTGCATGTGATTGATTATTCTAAGATTGTGGTTAATGAAGATTTAGGCTACGAGGAAAAGCCGATGAGAATTATTGACAGGCAAGAGCGGCAGTTGAGAAACAAATCGATACCAATGGTAAAGATCGAATGGGAGGGGCATTATGGCAAGTAGGCTACATGGGAAAAGGAAGAGGAAATAAAAATCCGTTATCCAGAGCTATTTGTAGAGCAGGATAACTAAAGTTTGGGGACCAAACTTCTCTAAGGAGGGTAGACTGCAGTGACCCTCATTCCCCACCTTAGCCTCGGACATGAGCATTTGTATAATCTTGTTTTGCTAAGTTGCAGTAGTGAATTTTCTTGACTTGTCTTAACTAGAATGAGATTTTGTCTTGGTTTGTACTTATGTGAAATTTACTTGTTGGGCCTTGTTCTCTTCTGGTGAGTCTAGCCGAGGTCACCTTAAAGCCAGAACCACCTTGAAACCACTTTGGTTGACCTCTACTTTCGTCCTAGCATATTGGCCGAGATGTCATTTTCTAGGCTGAGGTGTATCATCGAGGCCGGGAGGTGTATCATCTAGGTCGAGATGTTATCCTTGAGCCTAAGTGATTTTGTTCCGGATTGGTGCAACCTAGACCGAGGTGTGGCACATCTAGGCCGAGGTGTGGCATAGCTAGGCCAAGTGTTGTCCGTCCTAGCCGGGATCATAGATACCTCACCTACCTGAGTCGATGTTTTCACCCGATGTCAGTACCTTGTCAGAATGCCATGCCGCTTTACTTGTTAAACACCCTTTCGCCATACCTTGTCTGGCCTGTCAGCCACCTTTTTGGGGAGAACCAACCAGCCGTTGCCACGTGTCCGAGCTGAGTGTTAAATCAGCCGGCAGTGAGTAGAACCTATCATTTTGTATCATATCTTTGCCTTAAGAGAGAGAAGCTCTAGAAGGAGTTTTAGAGTGAAGGAGTGGATCTTCGAGCTTGATTCTTAGAGATCTAACCGTTACATTCGTGTATTAAGGTTAGATTCTTGACCTACTCTTATAGTCCTTGTTAATCATCTAGCTGCATTGCATGATCGAACCTATTTTGCAAGCCATGCATTGATTGAAAGTTTGGTTTTAGAAAGAGAAAGTAGTATTCATGTGTTCTTGAATAAAAGCCTTGTTTGATCTGAAGGTAAGGCATGGCATGCTGCCGGCTTTAGCTAGGCTACCTTCGCCTAGGCATGGCATGGCAAGCTGCTGGCATTGGCTTGGCATGGCATCCTGCAGGCTTTGGCTCGGCTGCCTTGGCTTTTCATGGCATGCTGCTGGCCTTGGCCTTGGCATGGCATGCTGCTGGCTTTGGCTAGGCTGCCTTGGCCTAGGCATGCCATGGCAAGCTGCTAGCCTAGGCTTGACATGGCAAGCAGCTGGCCTTGGCTTGGCATGGCATGCTGCTGGCTTTGGCTACGATGCCTTGGCCTTGGCATGGCAGGCTGCTGGCCTTGGCCTTGGCATGGCATGCTGCTGGCTTTGGCTAGCCAGCCTTGGCCTAGGCATGCCATGGCAAGCTGCTGTCCTTGGCTTGGCAAGGCATGTTGCTGGCTTTGGTTGGGTTGCCTTGGCCTTGGCACGGCATGCTGTTGGCTTTGGCTAGGCTGCCTTGGCCTAGGCATGGCATGGCAAGCTGCTGGCGATGGCTTGGCATGGCATGATGCTGGCATTGGCTGGGCTGCCTTGGCCTTGGCATGGCATGTTGCTGGCCTGGGCCTCGGCAAGGCATGTTACTGGCTTTGGCTAGGCTACCTTGGCCTAGGCCTGGCATGGCAACCCGCTAGCATTGGTTTGGCATGGCATGCTGCTGGCTTCAGCCGGCTTCCTTGGCCTTGGCGTGGCATGCTGCTGGCCTTGGCCTTGGCATGGCATGCTGTTGCCTTGGGCTAGGCAGCCTTGGCCTAGGAATGGCATGGCAACCTGCTGGCATTGGTTGGGCTGCCTTGGCCAAGGCATGGCATGCTGCCGGCTTAAGCTAGGCTGCCTTCGCCTAAGCATGGCATGGCAAGCTGCTGGCATTGGCTTGGCATGGCATGTTGCAGGCTTTGGCTGGGCTGCCTTAGCTTTTCCATGGCATGCTGCTGGCTTTGGCTAGGCTGCCTCAGCCTGGGCATGGCATGGCAAGCTGCTAGCCTTGGCTTGGCATGGCATGCTGCTGGCTTTGGCTGTGCTGCCTTGGCCTTGGCATGGCATGGTGCCAGCTTTGGCTTGGCTGCATTGGCCTAGGCATGGCATGGCAAGCTGCTGGCCTTGGCTTGGCATGGCATGCTGCTGGCTTTGGCTACGCTGCCTTGGCCTTGGCATGGCATGATGCTGGTCTTGGCCTTGGCATGGCATGCCGCTGGCCTTGGCCTTGGCATGGCATGCTGCTGGCTTTGGCTAGGCTACCTCTGCCTAGGTCTGGCATGGCAACCTGTTGGCGTTGGCTGGGTTGCCTTGGCCATGGCATGGCATGCTGTCGGCTTTAGATAGGCTGCCTTCATTTAGGCATGGCATGGCAAGCTGCTGGCATTGGCTTGGCACGGCATGCTGCAGGCTTTGGCTGGGCTGGGTCGGCTTTTGCATGGCTTGCTGCTGGCCTTGGCCTTGGCATGGCATGCTGCTGGCTTCGGCTAGGCTGCCTTGGCCTGGGCATGGCATGGTAAGTTGCTGGCCTTGGCTTGGCATGGCATGTTGCTGGCTTTGGCTGGGCTGCCTTGGCCTTGGCATGGCATGCTGCCGGCTTTGGCTAGGCTGCCTTGGCCTAGGCATGCAATTGCAAGCTACTGGCCTTGGCATGGCATGGCATGCTGCTGGCTTTGGCTGGGCTGCCTTGGTCGTGGCATGGCATGCTGTTGGCTTTGGCTAGGCTGCCTTGGCCTAGGCATGGCATGGCAAGCTATTGGCCTTGGCTTGGCAAGGCAACCTGCTGGCATTGGCTTGGCATGGCATGCTGCTGGCTTTGGCTGGGCTGCCTTGCCCTTGGCATTGTATGCTGCTGGCCTTGCCGTTGGCATGGCATGCTGCTGGCTTTGGCTAGCCTGCCTTGTGTCACTCCTCGAGAAATTATGTGACACGAAGGGCAGCATTTGAGGTGTGCCAAATGTGCTGGAAGGTTTCGGAAGGAGCGAGAATGGGTAGAGTATGCTGGAAGACTCTAGAACGTGGTGGAAGGGTCTGGAGTGGCCTGGAAGATTCAAGAATGTGGAAGAACCTTAGAGTGTCCAGAGGAGTCTGGATAGGTCTGGAACGTCCTAGAATATCCTTAAGAAGCCTACCGTGTACTACACTAGCATGGAGAGTTCTGGAATGTAGTAAGAAGGGTAGTTGTCCTGGATAGTTCTATGGAGAGTTCTGGATGAGAGTTTGTAGCCCTTAGATCAAAATGATCCTAGCCTTCCATTGAGGAGGGGGATGGCTATATAAGGGTGAGGGGTCTCATTTGCTCGGCACCTAGAGACCTGGAGATGCAAGAGAGCTCTAAGAGTGAAGCACTTGTGAGTGTGAGTGTGAGTGTGAGAGCCTCGTAAAGCTTTGTACACGACTATACTTGTAAAGTTAACTTGTATAGTGAAGGCATTCTTCCCCCTAAACTTGTGTGTGTTAGTGTGGTTGAGTGGGAAGGCTGACTTAGGCGCAACCAGGAGGGTTGATAGGCATCTATGGCCGCACGGTTGGCTTGCGAAGTCTAAGTCCGTGACAGTTGGTATCAGAGCAGAGGTGTACATGGCTACGTCTGGCGTCGAAGGGAACATCCCCTGGGTGAGGAAGCTCTCAACGAAGGACTCGATGGCGGCATTGGAGGCACGACTCGAGGGGATGATAGAAAGTGGGAAGAGCGGTTCACTAGACTTGAGGAAGCGCTAGTTGGCCCTGGTAAGCCCACATCTCATATCAGTGACTTTTTCTCCTATTTTGCTAGGTTGGTTGCTAGGGTGGAAGAGCTGGAGGAGAAGGTGGACTCCTTCGAGGGAAGGGTGAATTCATCTCGCTTTGAGGTAGCTAGAGAGAGTTCAACCCATCAGAAGGCCCTGGAAGTAAGAGTAGCTAGCTTGGAGTTAGAGTTGGAGTTGTGCAAGAAGGCCATCGTCACTGGCAATGGAAGGAATTTGGCTCTAGCCAGGAGGAAGGTTCGTGCCCCAGAACCTAAGAGCTATGATGGTGCGAGGGGTGCCCGAGAGAGACATGCCAAAGGTGGGAGGTAGTCACCTCAGACCACTGAGGATGAGCACAGTGATGGCGAGGTCTAGAAGAGACGGGAACACCAAGGGAAGGGGCAGCGCACCGGATCTCCGAGGAAGAGAGGGCAGCTTCAGTGTTTCCTGTGCAATGGACCGCACATGGTGAGAAACTGCCCGAAGAAGAAGAAACAACTGAGTGCCATGGAGAAGAAGGGAAAGAAGGAGGCAAGGGACTCCGAGAGTGAAGACCCTTCAGAGACGGAGGCACAACTGGGGAGCATCCAACTTCTTGGGTCGATATCCCAAAAGAGTGGGGAGATGCCAGAGTCGAGGAACATCCAAAAGAAGGATGAGCGGTGTGCGGAGGTGAAGGAAAAAGGGAAAACTTCACATGCACAGGAGAAGAGAGGTGTTACTCTAAGCTTTGAGTGCACCGACGAGGTTAAGAGGCTGGGCTTGATGAGGAAAGGGCGGCTCGAGTGTTTCCTGTGCAACGGACCGCACATGGTGGGGGACTGCCCGAAGAGGAAGGCACTTGCAGGGATGCAGCAGAGTGGGCTGCATGGCAAGGACAACGAGAAAGCACTTGCAGGGATGTAGCGGAGTGGGCTGCATGGCAAGGACAAGGAGAAAGCACTTACAGGGATGCAACAGAGAGGGCCGCATGGCAAGGGCAAAGAGGAGGCAAGCAGCAGAAGCAGCGGACACAGATCATATCGAGACATGGTGGTTCGGTATGCTTCTACGTGACGAGGGTGTCACGGGATTGGGTGGGGGAGAGTGTCACGCCCCGTGAAATTATGTGACACGAAGGGTAGCATTTGAGGTGTTCCAAATGCATTGGAAGGTTCCAGAAGGAGCGAGAATGGGCTGGAGTATGCTGGAAGACTCTAGAACGTGGTGGAAGGGTCTGGAGTGGCTTGGAAGATTCCGGAATGTGGAAGAACCATAGATTGTCTAGAGGAGTCTGGATGGGTCTGGAACATCCTAGAATATCCTGGAGAAGCCTACCATGTACAACACTAGCATAGAGAGTTCTGGAATGTAGTAGGAAGGGTAGTTGTCCTAGATAGTTCTAGATAAGAGTTTGTTGCCCTTATATCAAAATGATCCTAGCCTTCCATTGAGGAGGGGGATGGCTATATAAGGGTGAGGGTCTCATTTGCAAGGCACCTAAAGAACTGGAGATCCAAGAGGGCTCTAAGAGTGAAGCACTTGTGAGTGTGAGTGTGAGAGCCTTGTAAAGCTTTGTACACGACTATACTTGTAAAGTTAACTTGCATAGTGCAGGCATTCTTCCACCTAAACTTGTGTGTGTTAGTGTGGTTGAGTGGGAAGGCTGACTTAGGTGCAACCAGGAGGGTTGATAGGCATCTAAGGCCGCATGGTTGGCTTGCGAAGTCTAAGTCCATGGAATGGCAAGCCGCTGGCCTTGGCTTGGCATGGCATGCTGCTGGCTTTGGCTGGGCTGTCTTGGCCTTGGCATGGCATGCTGCTGGCCTTGGCCTTCGCATGACATGCTGCTGGCTTTCGCTAGGCTGCCTTGGCCTAGGCATGGCATGGCAAGCTGCTGGCCTTGGCTTGGCATGGCATGCTGCTAGCTTTAGCTGGGCTGCCTTGGCCTTGGCATTGCATGCTCATGGCCTTGGCCTTGGCATGGCATGCTGCTGGCTTTGGCTAGCTTGCCTTGGCCTAGGCATGGCATAGCAAGCCGCTGGGCTTGGCTTGGCATGGCATGCTGCTGGCTTTGGCTGGGCTGTCTTGGCCTTGGCATGGCATGTTACTGTCCTTGGCCTTGGCATGGCACATTGCTGGGTTTTGCTAGGCTGCCTTGGCCTAGGCATGGCATGGCAAGCTGCTGGCCTTGGCTTAGGTTGCCTTGGCCTTGACATGGCAAACTGCTGGCCTTGGCTTGGCATGGCATGCTGTCGGCTTTGGATGGGCTGCCTTGGCCTTGGCATGGCATGCTGGGCTGGGCTGCCTTGGCCTTGGCATGGTAGGCTGCTGGCCATGGCCTCAGCATGGCATGCTGCTGGCTTTGGCTAGGCTGCCTTGGCCTAGGCATGGCATGGCAAGCTGCTGGCCTTGGCTTAGGTTGCCTTGGCCTTGACATGGCAAACTGCTGGCCTTGGCTTGGCATGGCATGCTGTCGGCTTTGGATGGGCTGCCTTGGCCTTGGCATGGCATGCTGCTGGCTTTGGCTAGGCTGCCTTGAACTAGGCATGGCACGGCAAGCTGCTGGCATTGGCATGGCATGGCATGCTGCTGGCCTAGGCTGGGCTGCCTTGGCCTTGGCATGGTAGGCTGCTGGCCATGGCCTCAGCATGGCATGCTGCTGGCTTTGGCTAGGCTGCCTTGGCCTAGGCATGGCATGGCAACCTGTTGGCATTGGCGTGGCATGGCACGCTGTTGGCTTTGGCTGGGCTGCCTTGGCCTTGGCATGGCATGCTGCTGGCTTTCGCTAGGTTGCCATAGCCTAGGCATGGCCTAGAAACCTGCTGGCCTTGGCTAGGCTTGGCATGCTGCTGGCTTTGGCTGGGCTGCCTTGGCCTTGGCATGGCATGCTGCTGGCTTTGGCTAGGCTACCTTGGCCTAGGCATGGCATGGCGAGCTGTTGGCCTTGGCTTGGCATGGCATGCTGCTGGCTTTGGCCTTGGCTAGGCTTGGCATGCTGCTGTCTTTGGCTGGGCTGCCTTGGCCTTGGCATGGCATGCGGCTGGCCCTGGCCTTGGCGTGGCACGCTGCTGGCTTTGGCTAGGCTGCTTTGGCCTAGGCATGGAATGGCAAGCCGTTGGCCTTGGCTTGGCATGGCATGCTACTGGCTTTGGCTGGGCTGCCTTGGCCTTGGCATGGCATGCTGCTGGCATTAGGTATGCTGCCTTGGCCTAGGCATGGCAAGCTACTGGCCTTGGCTTGGCATGGCATGCTGCTGGCTTTGGCCTTGGCTGGGTTTCGCATGCTGCTGTCTTTGGCTGGGCTGCGTTGGCCTTGGCATGGCATGCCGCTGGCCTTGGCTAGGCTGCTTTGGCCTAGGCATGGCATGGCAAGCCGCTGGCCTTGGCATGGCAAGGCATGCTGCTGGCTTTGGCTGGCATGCCATGCTCGCTGAGGCCGTGGCTTGCCATGCAGTTAGCCAAGGCCGTGGCGTGGCATGCTCGCCCAACCCGTGGCATGCCATGCTGCTGGCCAAGGCCGTGGCATGGCATGCTGGCGCAAGGCATTAGCCTTGGCATGGCATGCGTGGCAAGGCCGTGGCATACTAGGCAACGCCTTAGGATGGCATGTCGGCCGAGGCCGTGGCAGGGCATGCCGGCCTAGCCCTGTGGGGCAACGTTGTGGCGGGGCATGGCATGCCGGCCAAGGCGGTGCCACGGCATGCTGGCCAAGGATGTACCAGGGCCAAGGCCATGGCATGGCATACAAGGCAACGCCGTGGCTTGGCATGCCGGCCTTGGCATGTTGCTATGGGACGGCGTGTTGGACAAGGCGGTGCCTTGGCATGGCATACTGACCAAGACGGTGCCATGGCATACTAGGCAACGCCGTGACAAGGCTTGCTGGCTGAGGCTGTGGCATGGCATGCCTGCCTTGGCATGCTGGGCAACGCCGTGGCTTGTCATGCCTGCTGTGGCATGATGGGCAACACAGTGGCTTGGCATGCTGGCCATGGCGGTGGCATGACGTGCCCGGTAGGGCAGTGCCCTTGGCATGTTGGCCAAGGCTAAGGCATGGCTCACTGGGCAACGCTGTGGCATGGCATGCAGGCCAAGGCGGCCGCAAGACATGCGGGCCGAGGCCGTGGCATGGCGTGCCCGCCTTGGCATGCTGGGCAACGCCGTTGCTTCGCATGCCGGCTACGACCGTGGCATGGCATTCTGGCCTCGCCATGCTGGGCAACGCTGTGGCATGGCATGCTGGCCAAGGCGAAGGCATGGCAGACAGGCCAAGGCAGCGCTACGGCATGCGGGCCGTGGTGGTGGCATGACATGTTGGCCAAGGCAGTGGCATGGCATGTTGGCCAAGGCTAGGGCATGGCATGCAGGGCAATGCTGTGGAATGGCATGCTGGGCAATGCCGTGGCAAGGCATGCGGGCCGAGGCCGTTGCATGGTATGCCCGCCTTGGCATGCTGGGCAATGTCGTGGCTTACCTTGCTAGCCACGGCCGTGGCATGGCATGCAGGGCAACGCTGTGGCATGGTAGGCTGCCCAAAGCAGTGGCATGGGATGTTGGCCAAGGCTAAGGCAAGGCACGCTGGGCAACGCTGTGGCATGGCATGTTGGGCAATGCTAAGGAATGGCACGCTGGGCAATGCCGTGGCCAGGCATGCGGGCCGAGGCCGTGGCATGGCATGCGGGACGAGGCCGGGGCGTGCCAAGCGGGCTGAGGCTGTGGCATGGCATTCCGGCCTTGGCATGCTGGGCAACGATGTAGCATGCCATGCGGGCCGAGGCCATGGCATGGCATGTTGGCCAAGGCTAAGGCATTGCACGTTGGGTAATGCTGTGGCTTGGCATGCCGGGCAAACGTCGTGGCAAGGCATGCGGGCCGAGGCCGTGGCAGGGCATCCGAGCCGAGGACGTGCCATGGCATTCTGGCCTTGGCATGCTGGGCAACGCTGTGTCGTGGCATGCGGGCCGAGACCGTGCCATAGCATTCCGGCCTTGGCATTCCAGGCAACGCTGTCGCATGCCATGAGGGCCGAGGCCGTGGCATGGCATGTTGGCCAAGGCTAAGGCATGGCACGCTGGGCAACACCGTGGTACGGCATGCGGGCCGAGGCCGTGGCACGACATTCCGGCCTTGGCATGCTAGGCAACGCTGTAACATGCCCTGTGGGCCGAGGCCGTGGTACGGCATGTGGGCCAAGGCTGAGGCATGGCACACTGAGCAACGCTGTGGCATGGCATGCTGGGCAACGCCGTGGCAAGGCATGCCGGCCGGGGCCGAGGCATGCGGGTCGAGGCCGTGGCATGGCACGCTGGGCAACGCTGTGGCACGGCATGCTGGGCAACGCCAGGGCAATGCATGCGGGTCGAGGCCGTGGCATGGCATGCGAGGCGAGGCCGTGGCAAGGCATTCCGGCCTTGCCATGCTGGGCAACGCTGCGACATGCCATGCGGGCCGAGGTCATGGCATGGCATGTTGGCCAAGCCTAAGGCATGGCAAGCTGGGCAACGCTGTCGCGTGGCATGCTTGGCAACGCCGTGGCAAGGCATGCGGGCAGAGGCCGTGGCATGCCGTGCTGGTCGAGGCCATGGCTAAGGCATGGCACGCTGGGCAACGCTGTGGCAAGGGATGTGGGCCGAGGCCGTTGCGTGGCATGCAGACCAAGGCCGTGGCATGGCATGCGGGCTGAGACCGTGGCATGGCATTCCGGCCTCGGAATGCTGGGCAACACGGTGGCATGGCATGCAGGCCGAGGCTAAGGCATGGCACGCTGGGCAACGCTGTGGCATGGCACGCTGGGCAACACCGTGGCATGGCATGCGGGCTGGGGCCAAGGCCGTGGCTTGGCATGTTGGCCAAGGCTAAGCCATGGCACGCTGGGCAACGCCATGGGACGACATGCGGGCCAAGGCCGTGGCACACATTCCAGCCTTGGCATGCTGGGCAACACTGTACCATGCCATACGGGCCGAGGCCGTGGCATGGCATGTTGGCCAAGGCTAAGGCATGGCACGCTGAGCAACGTTGTGGCATGGCATGCTGGGCAATGCCGTAGCAAGGTATGCGGGCCGGCGCCGAGGCATGTGGGCCGAGGCCGTGGCATGGCACGCTGGGCAACGCTGTGGCACAGCAAGCCGGGCAACGCCGTGGCAAGGCATGCAGGCCGAGGCCGTGGCATGGCATGCAGGTCGAGGCCGTGGCAGGGCTTCTGGGCCGAGGCCGTGCCATGGCATTCCGGCCTTGGCATGCTAGGCAACACTGTGGCGTGGCATGCTGGCCGAGGCCGTGCCATGGCATTCCAGCCTTGGCATTCCAGGCAACGCTGTAGCATGCCATGCGGGCCGAGGCCGTGGCATGGCATGCTGGCCAAGGCTAAGGCATGGCACGCTGGGCAATGCCGTGGCACGGCTTGCGGGCCGAGGCCGTGGCACGGCATTCTGGCCTTGGCATGCTGGGCAACGCTGTAACATGCCCTGTGGGCCGAGGCCGTGGCACGACATGTTGGCCAAGGCCGAGGCATGGCAATCTGAGCAATGTTGTGGCATAGCATGCTGGGCAATGCCGTGGCAAGGCATGCGGGCTGAGGCTGAGGCATGCGGGCTGAGGCCGTGGCATGGCACGCTGGGCAACGATGTGGCACGGCATGCTGGGCAACGCCATGGCAATGCATGTGGGGCGAGGCCGTGGCCTGGCATGCGGGGTGAGGCCGTGGCAAGGCATTCCGGCCTTGGCGTTCTGGGAAATGCTGCGACATGCCATGCGAGCCGAGGTCATGGCACGGCATGTTGGCGAAGCCTAAGGCTTGGCAAGTTGGGCAACGTTGTCGCATGGC
>NW_021027470.1:1354775-1360832 GCF_004153795.1 Camellia sinensis
CTTCCACTGGGAAAGCACGGGCAACTCGTTTGCACGTCAAAGCCAACAACAAAATGGCAATTACCCGAGGGACATGCTTTTCGCAAGGCACCTTCCACTAGGGAAACGCAGACAACTCGAAGGCGAGTCGAAGACAACCTAAAGGCATTGACCCGAGGGACACGGAGGAATGCACCAGTGGAGTTCGCTGCACAGGCAGGGATCCGTCCAACTGGCACAAACCAAACAAAACTCACGTGCAACGACATATACTATGCACTAGCCCCCCAAACGAATCACCCCCTGAAGGACTAAGAAGCCCGACGAACGCGCGAAAACATTTAGAGAAGCTGAGCAAGCACTGGTTAGCGCGAATGCAAATAACAAACGTAACAGGCAACTTTCGAGGGACATACTTTTCGCAACAGGCTTCCATTAGGAAAGCACAGGCAACTCGTTCACACCAACCGAATGGCAATTTAACCGAGGGACATGCATTTCGCCAGGCAACTTGTACGTAAGTGAAAGCCAACCAAATGGCAATTTAACCGAGGGACATGCATTTCACAAGGCAACTTGTACGTAAGTCAAAGCCAAACCTAATGGCAATTACCCGAGGGACATGCTTGGCAAGGCGGTGGCTTGGCATGCTTGCCAAGGCCGTGGCATGACATGCTATTCGCCGAGGCCAGGGCATGCCATGCTGCTGGACAAGGCTGCGACAAGGCATGCTGATAGCCAAGGCCGTGGCACGGCATGCCATGCTGACGGACAAGGCATGTTGCTGGCCAATGCGTTGGCATGGCATGCTGCTGCCCATGGCCGAGTCGTTGGCATGGCATCCTGCTGGCCAAGGATTCGGCATGGAATGCTGCTGGCCAAGGCGTTGGCATGGCATGCCATGCTTGCTGGACGTGGTCGTGGCAAGGCACGCTACTGGCCAAGGCGTTGGCATGGCATGCTGCTGGCCAAGGCCATGGCATGGCATGCCATGATGCTGGACAAGGCCGTGGCAAGGCATGCTGCTGGCCAAGGCGTTGGCATGGCATGCCGCTTGCCAAGGACGTGGCGTGGCATGCCATGCTGCTGGCCAAGGCGTTGTGGCATGGCAGGCCGCTGGCCAAGGCCGTGGCATGCCATGCTACTGGCCAAGGCCGTGGCGTGGCATGCCGCTGGCCAAGGCGTTGGCCTGGCATGCTGCTGGCTGAGGCTGTGGCATGGCATGCCGCTGGCCAAGGCTGTGGCGTGGCATGGCATGCTGCTGGCCAAGGCGTTGGCATGGCATGCTGTTGGCCAAGGCCCTGGCATGGCATGCTTGCCAAAGCTGTGGCCTGGCATGCTGGCCAAGGCCGACGTGCCACCACCACCACCGCGGGCCGCCACTCGACACATCCCGTGCCTGGCTATGTCGTTTCAATGCCACAAGCCAAGCGATGGCAAGTGCCAAGCTCACGCCTAGACATAGGCGTGGCCTGTGGCTTGGCCATGCTGGCCAGCCTTAAGGGAGGTGCCCCCCCTTATAGTAGCTTGTTAAGCCCTTTTTCATCTAGCAGGAAGAAACATAACCTATGCTCGAGGAGACATAATGGGGTTTTTTTAAAAAGTAACATTTTTGTGCAAGAATTTTGAACGTAAAAGTTGAAGGAAATAATTAACGACGCCATAAAAAAAATTGAAAAAAATATTTGGCAACCGGAATATTTTATTTTTATGTATTTCTATTTTAATACTTAAAAAATAATAAAAATTACTAAAAATAGTCAAAAAATTCTAGAACAATTCCAGTAATAATAGGGTGAGGCACTAGTAATTATAGTAATTTTTTTAATTATTTTTTTTTATTTCTTGTTTATTTTATTTTAATTTTTATGAGTAAATAAATAATTAAAAAATGTGAATCACACCCCGAAGGACTAAGAAGCCCGACGAACGTGCAAAAACACTTAGAGAAGCCAAGCAAGCATCGGTTAGCGCGAATGAAAATAACAAATGCAACAGGCAACTTCCGAGGGACATACCTTTCGCAACAAGCTTCCACTGGGAAAGCACTGCCAACTCGTTTGCAAGTCAAAGCCAACCAAATGGCTCTTACCCGAGGGACATGCGTTTCGCAGGGCAAAATTGCACGTAAGTCAAAAGACAAACCTAATGGCAATTACCCAAGGGACAAGGATTGCTTGCCAAGGCTGTGGCATGTGACGTTCTTGGCCAAGGCCATGCCATGCCATGCTGCTGGACAAGGGTGTGGCAAGGCATGCTGCTGGCCAACGCGGTGGCATGCCATGCTGCTGGCCAAGGCCGTGGCAAGGCACACCGTGGGCCAAGGCGTTGGCATGGCATGCCGCTGGCCAAGGACGTGGCATGGCATACCATGCTCCGGGACAAGGCCGTGGCGTGGCATGCTGCTGGCTTTGGCTGGGCTGCCTTGGCCTTGGCATGGCATGCTGCTGGCCTAGGCCTTGGCATGGCATGCTACTGGCTTTGGCTACACTGCCTTGGCCTAGGCATGGCATGGCAAGCTGCTGGCCTTAGCTTGGCATAGCATGCTGATGGCTTTGGCTGGGCTGCCTTGGCCTTGGCATGGCATGGCATGTTACTGGCCTTGGCCTTGGCATGGCATGCTGCTGGCTTTCAGAGCGACGCAGGGCTGAATCTCAGTGGATTCTGGCAGCAAGGCCACTCTGCCAATTATAATACCCCGTCGCGTATTTAAGTCGTCTATAGAAGATTCTACCCACCGCTCGAGATTGGAATTGTACTTCAAGGCGGCCCGCGCGGCTCATGCGTCGTGCGGGCTTCGCCAATGACACGTGGCATTTACCCGAGCGACACGGAGGAATGCACCAGTGGAGTTCGCTGCATAGGCAGGGATCCGTCCAACTCGCACAAACCAAACACAACTCACGCGCCACAACGTACACTATGCACCAGCCCCACAAAACGAATCACCCCCCAAAGGACTAAGAAGGCCGACGAACGTGCAAAAACATTTAGAGAAGCCGAGCAAGCACCGGTTAGCGCGAATGCAACTAAGAAACGCAACAGGCAACTTTCGTGGGACAAACTTTTCGCAACAAGCTTCCACAAGGAAAGCATAGGCAACTCGTTCGCACCAACCAAATGGCAATTTAACCGAGGGACATGCATTTCGCAAGGCAACTTGTACGTAAGTTGAAGCAAACCAAATGGCAATTTAACCGAGGGACATGCATTTCGCAAGGCAACTTGTACGTAAGTTGAAGCAAACCAAATGGCAATTTAACCGAGGAACATGCATTTCGCAAGGCAACTTGTACGTAAGTCAAAGCCAAACCTAATGGCAATTAGCTGAGGCAAGCATGGCGGTGGCTTGGCATGCTTGCCAAGGCCGTGGCATGACATGCTGTTGGCCGAGGCCAGGGCATGCCATGCTGCTGGACAAGGCCGCGGCAAGGCATGCTAGTGGCCAAGGCCATGCCATGGCATGCCATGCTGCCGGGCAAGGGATGCTGCTGGCCATTGCGTTGGCATGGCACGCTGCTGCCCAAGGCTGAGTCGTTGGCATGGCATGCTGTTGGCCAAGGACTGGGCATGGAATGCTGCTGGCTAAGGTGTTCGCATGGCATGGACGAGGCCTTGTCAAGGCATGAAGATGGCCAAGGTGTTGGCATGGCATGCTGCTGGCCAAGGCCGTGGCGTGGCATGCCATGCTGCTGGCCAAGGCGGTGTGGCATGGCATGCCGCTGGCCAAGGCCGTGGCGTGCCATGCTGCTGGCCAAGGCTGTGGCGTGGCATGGCATGCTACTGGCCAAGGCGTTAGCATGGCATGCTACTGGCCAAGGCCGTGGCATGGCATGCTGCTGGCCAAGGACTAGGCATAACGTTTCCGGCCAAGGCTAGGGCATGGCATGGTACAGGCCAAGGTTGGGGCATGGCATGCTGCTGGCCGAGGCTGCGGCATGGCATGCTGCTGGCCTAGGCCATGGCATGGCATGTTGCTGGCCAAGGCCGTGGCATGGCATGTTGCTCGCCAAGGACTTGGCATGGCATGCTGCTGGCCAAGGACTAGGCATGGCGTGCTGCTGGCTAAGGCCGTGGCATGACATGTTTGCCAAGGTCGGGCATGGCATGCTGCTGGCCAAGGCTGCGGCATGGCATGCTGCTGGCCAAGGCCGTGGCATGACATGCTTGCCACGGCCGGGGCATGGCATGCTGCTGGCCAAGGCTGTGGCATGGCATGCTACTGGCCAAGGCATTGGCATGCCATTTTGCTGGCCAAGGCTGTGGCATGGCATGTTGCTGGTTAAGGCTGTGGCATGGCATGCTGCTGGCCAAGGCCGTGGCATGACATGCTTGCCAAGGCCAGGGCATGGCATGCTACTGGCCAAGGCCATGGCATGACATGCTTGCCAAGGCCGGCGCATGGCATGCTGCTGGCCAAGGCTTTGGCGTGCCATGTTGCTGGCTAAGGCTGTGGCATGGCATGCGAGCCAAGGCTTTGGCATGGCGTGCTGTTGGCCAAGGCGTTGGCATGGCATGCCGCTGGCCAATGCCGGGGCGTGGCATCCCATGCAGCTGGCCAAGGCCTTATGGCATGGCATGCCGCTAGCCAAGTCCGTGGCATGCAATGCTGTTGGCCAAGGCCGTGGCGTAGCATGGCATGCTGCTGGCAAAGGCGTTGGCGTGGCATGCTGCTGGCCAAGGCCATGGCATGGCATGTTGTTGGCCAAGGACTAGGCATCATGTTGCTAGCCAAGGCTGGGGCATGGCATGCTGCTGGCCGAGGTTGCGGCACGCCATGCTGCTGGCCCTGGCCTTGGCATGGCATGTTGCTGGCCAAGGCCATGGCATGGCATGGTGCTAGCCAAGGAGTAGGCTTGGCATGCTGCTGGCCAAGGACTAGGCATAGCGTGCTGCTAGCCAAGGCCGTGGCATGACATGTTTGCCAAGGTCGGGCATGGCATGCTGCTGGCCAAGGCTGTGCCATGGCATGCTGCTGGCCAAGGCCGTGGCATGACATGCTTGCCAAGGCCGGGGCATGCCATGCTGCTGGCAAAGGTTGTGGCATGGCATGCTACTGGCCAAGGCTTTGGCATGCCATTTTGCTGGCCAAGGCTTCGGCATGCCATTTTGCTAGCCAAGGCTGTGGCATGGCAAGCTGCTGGCCAAGGCCGTGGCATGACATGCTCGCCAAGGCCGGGGCATGGCATGCTACTGGCCAAGGCCGTGGCATGACATGCTTGCCAAGGCCAGCGCATGGCATGCTGCTGGGCAAGGCTTTGGCATGCCATGTTGCTGGCGAAGGCTGTGCCATGGCATGCGAGCCAAGGCTTTGGCATTGCGTGCTGCTGGCCAAGGCCCTGGCATGACATGCTTGCCAAGGCTGTGGCATGGCATGCTGGCCAAGGTCGACGTGCCACCGCCACCACCGCGGGCCACCACTCGACACATCCCGTCCTTGGCTATGTAGTTTCAAGGCCACAAGCCAAGCGATGGCATGTGCCAAGCGCCCACCTAGGCATAGGCGTGGCCTGTAGCCTGGCCATGCTGGCCCACCTTAAGGGAGGTGCCCCCTTTATAGTAGCTTGTTAAGCCCTTTTTCATATGGCAGTAGGAAACATCACCCATGCGCGCGACGTGGCTGGCATGGCATGCTGCTGTCCTTGGCTGGGCTGCCTTGGCCTTGGCATGGCATGCTGCTAGCCTTGGCCTTGGTATGGCATGCTGCTAGCTTTGCCTAGGCTGCCTTAGCCTAGGCATGGCATGGAAAGCTGCTGGCCTTGGCTTGGCATATATGCTGCTGGCTTTGGCTTGGCTTTGGCTCTTATCATTAGACGTGCGTTGCGTGCGAAGGCATGCAAAGGCGTGCGCGAACATGCGCGCAACATGCGCACCGCTGTGAAAAGACCCCGCACGCGGTATGCGCACAGGCCGCGCTGCCCACGCCGCGGGCATACCAAGCCAGGCTGCCCACGCCGCGCGCACGCTAGGCTGCCCACGCCGCGCGCATGCCATGCATTGCTGCCCACGTCGCGTGCATGCAATGCCACCTTGGCTTGGCATGGCATGCTGCCGCCTTTTGCCGGGGAGCCTTCGCCG
>NW_021027470.1:1360882-1370882 GCF_004153795.1 Camellia sinensis
CAATTTACCGAGGGACATGCATTTTCGCAACGGCAACTTGTAGTATAGTTTGAGCCCAAAACCAAAATGGCAATTTAACCGAGGGACATGCGCATTTCGCAAGGCAACTGTACGTAGTTGAAGCAACCAAATGGCAATATTAACCGAGGAACATGCTTTTCGCAAGGGCAACTTGTACGAAGTCAAAGCCCAACCTATATGGCCAATTAGCTGAGGCAAGCATGGCGCTGGCTTGGCATGCTTGCCAAGCCGTGGCATTGAACATGCTGTTGGCCGAGGCCAGGGCATGCCGATGCTGCTGGACATGGCCGGCGGCAAGGCATGCTAGTGGCCGAAGGCCATGCCATGGCATTTGCCATGCTGCGGGCAAGGGATGTGCTGCCATTGCGTTTGGCATGCGGCACGCTTTGCTGCCAAGGCTGTAGTTCGTTGGCATGGCATGCTGTTGGCAAGATGGGCATGAATGCTGACTGGCTAAGGTGTTCGCATGGCATGGACGAGGCCTTGTCAAGGCATGAAGATGGCCAAGGTGTGCATGGCATGCTGTGGCCAGGCCGTTCGAGCGTGGCATGCCATGCTGCTGAGCCAAGGCGGCTGTGGCATGGCATGCGCTGGCCAAGGCCGTGGCGTGCCATGCTGCTGGCCAAGGCTGTTGTGGCGTGGCATGGCATTGCTACTGGCCAAGGCGTTAGGCATGCGGCATGCTACTTGGCCAAGGCCGTGGCATGGCATGCTGCTGGCCAAGGACGTAGGCATTAACGTTTCCGGCCAAGGCTAGGGCATGGCATGGTACAGGCCAAAGGTTGGGGCATGGCATGCTGCTGGCGCAGGCTGCGCATGGCATGCTGCTGGCCTAGGCCATTGGCATGGCATGTTGCTGGCCCAAGGCCGTGCCTATTGGCATGTTGCTCGCAAGACTTGGCATGGCATGCTGCTGGCCAAGGACTAGGCATGCGTGC
Source organism: Camellia sinensis (assembly GCF_004153795.1). Lineage (NCBI taxonomy): Eukaryota > Viridiplantae > Streptophyta > Magnoliopsida > Ericales > Theaceae > Camellia > Camellia sinensis. Next base: position 1,361,842 of record NW_021027470.1, read on the forward strand.
TGCTGGCTAAGCGTGGGCATGACATGTTTGCCAGGTCGGGCTGGCATGCTGCTGGCCAACGGCTGCGGCATGGCATGCTGCTGGCCAAAGGCCGTGGCATGAACATGGCTTGCCACGGCCGGGGCATGGCATGCTGCTGGCCAAGGCTGGGCATGGCATGCTACTGGCCAAGGCATTGGCATGCCATTTTGCTGGCCAAGGCTGTGGCCATGGCATGTGCATGGTTAAGGCTTGTGGCATGGCATGTGGCTGGCCAAGGGCGTTGGCATGACATGCTTGCCGTAAGGGCCAGGGCATGGCATGCTAACTGGGCCAAGGCCATGGCATGACATGCTTGCCTAAGGCCGTGCGCATGCATGCTGCTGGCCAAGGCTTTGGCGTGGCCATGTTGCTGGCTAAGGCTTGTGGCCATGGCATTGCGAGCCAAGGCTTTGGCATGGCTGCTGTTGGCCAAGGCGTTGGCATGGCATGCCGCTGGCCAAGCCGGGCGTGGCAATCCGCATGCAGCTGGCCAAGGCCGTTATGGCATGGCAGCCGCTAGCCAAGTCCGTGGCATTGCAATGCTGATTGGCCCAAGGCCGTGGCGTAGCCATGGGCATTGCTGCTGGCAAAGGCGTTGGCGTTGGCATCTTGCTGGCCAAGGGCCATGGCCATGGCATGTTGTTGGCCAAGGACTAGGCATCATGTTGCCTAGCCAAAGGCATGGGCATGGGCATGCTGCTGCTGACCGAGGTGCGGCACGCCATGGTGCTGCCTTGGGCCTGGCATGGCATGTTGCTGGGCCAGGCCATGGCATGGCATGGTGCTAAGCAAGGAGTAGGCTTGGCATTGCCTGGCTGGCCAGGACTAGGCATTAGCGTGCTGCTAGCCAAGGCCGTGGCATGACTGTTTGCCAGGTCGGCATGGCATGCTGCTGGCCAAGGCTGTGCCATGGCATGCTGCTGTGCCAAGGGCCGTGGCATGACATGCTTGCCAAGGCCGGGGCAGTGCCATGCTGCTGGCAAAAGGTTGTGGCATTGGCATGCTACTGGCAAGGCTTTGGCATGCCATTTTGGCGTGGCAAGGCTTCGGCATGCCATTTTGCTAGCCAAGTAGCTGTTGGCATGGCAAGCTGCTGGCAAGGCTGTGCATGACATGCTCGCCCAAGCCGGTGGCATGGCATGGCTACTGGCCAAGGCCGTGGCCATACCATGCTTGCCAAGCCAGCGCCATGGCTGCTGCTGGGCAAGGCTTTGGCATGCCATGTTGTGGCGAAAGGCTGTGCCATGGCATGCGAGCAAGGCTTTGGCATTGGCGTTGCTGCTGCCTAGGCCCTTGGCATGACATGCTTGCCAAGGCTGTGGCATGGATGCTGGCCAAGCGTCGACGTGCCACCGCCACCACCGCGGGCCACCACTCGACACATCCCGTCCTTGGCTATGTAGTTTCAAGCCACAAGCCAAGCGATGCATGTGCCAAGCGCCCACCTAGGCTGGCGTGGCCTTGTTAGCCTTGGCCATGCTGGCCCACCTTAAGGGATGGTGCCCCCTTTATAGTAGTTGTTAAGCCCTTTTTCATATTGGCAGTAAAACATTCCACCCATGCGCAGCGACGTGGCTGGCATGGCATTGCTGCTGTCCTTGGCTGGCTGCCTGTCTTTGGCATGGCATGCTTGCTAGCCTTGGCCTTGGTTATGGCATCTGCTAAGCTTTGCCTAGGCTGCCTTAGCCATAAGGTCATGGCATGGAAAAGTTGCTGGCCCCTCCCCCCCATTGGCTTGGCATATTATGCTGCTGGCTTTGGCTGGCTTTGTGGGCTCTTATTCATTAGGCGTGTGTTTGCGTGCGAAGGCATGCAAAGGCGATTGTGCGTGCAACACGCGCACCGCGTCAAATACTGCCGCGCCGGTTTATACGCCACAGGCCCGAGCATGGCAGGCTAGCCGGTGACGCCGCATGCATGCCCATGCACCCACGCTGCTGTTGCATGCCAAGCTAGGCTACCCAGCCATGAACATGCCAGGGCCACCCACGCCGCGCACATGCCGATGCATTGCTGCCACGCCTGCGGGCATGCCAGGCCTGGTTGGCCGACGCCGTGCGCATTGCCATGTACCCCACCACGCCGCTGCGCATGCGATACCGCGGATTGCCACCCGCATGCCATGCCAGGCTTCCCCGGCCACGCGCAATGCTAGGTACCCATTTTGCCGTTACCATGCTGCCCACGCCGCACGTGCATTGCCATGCTAATGCCATGCTCCCATACGCCGCGACCTATGTGCAGGTCGTGGACGCCGCACGCATGCCATTGCCATGCTGCCCACGCCTGACCGCGCATGTTGAGGGTCGCGGACGCCGCACGCATTGCCATGCCAACTGCCCACGCCGCTGCGGCATGCCAGGCCTCCCACACCGCGCGCATGGCCAGGCCGCCCATGCGCGCGCGCATGCCAAAAGCCATGCCATGCTGCCACGCCGTGGCTCGGGCGCCGAGGCCGCCGCCCAGGCCGTGGCCGAGTTGCGGTCTTGGCTGCCTATGGCCGCACGCAAGGCCCCGCCTGAGGCGGTGGCATGGCATGCGGGCCGAGGCCGTGGCACTGCATGTTGGGCGACGCCGTAGCGAGGCATGCGGGCCGAGGCCGTGGCATGGCATGTTGACCGAGGCCAAGGCATGGCATGCCGGGCAACGCGGTATCATGTTCGAGGAGTCATAATGGGGTTTTTTTAAAAAGTAATGGTTTTTTGCCAAAACTTTCAACATGAAAGTTGTAGGAAATAATTTAATACACCATAAAAAAAATTAAAAAAAATATTTTTTTACAGAAAATATTTTATTTTAATTTATTTCGATATTAATACTTAAAAAATAATAAAAATTAATAAAAATAAGTCAAAAATTATGGAACAATTCCAATAATTAAAGGATGAGGCACTAGTAATTATAGAAATTATTAAATTATTTTTTTAATTTTTTTTATTTCATTTTGATTTTTTTGGCCAAATAAAGGCTTAAAAAATTCGAAAAAGTCAAGAAAAATTGCAAAAAAATAGGGAATGACATTTAAAATTAACTATAGTGCATTTTTAATTGTGTGGCATAGTTTGGGCAAGAATATAAAAGCATCATGTTCAAAAAGAGCGATCAAGGCGGTGGCATGCCATGGCCTTGGCCTTAGCCTTTGCCCGCGACCTTCGCCTTGGCCATGGCCTTGCACGGGGACTTGCCCTTGCACGCGGCCTTGCACGCTGCCTTGGCCTTGGCCTTGGCATGGCATGCTCGCCGAGGCCGTGCCATGCCATGCACCTAGCCAAGGCCGTGGCGTGGCATGCTCGCCCAGCCCGTGGCATGCCATGCTGCTGGCCAAGGCCTTGGCATGGCATGTGTGGCAAGGCTGTGGGATGCTGGCCAACGCCTTAGGATGGCATGCCGGCCGAGGCCGTGGCAGGGCATTCCGGCCTCGCCCAGCGGGGCAACGTTGTGGCGTGGCATGGCATGCCTACCAAGGCGGTGCCACGGCATGCTGGCCAAGGACGTGCCAGGGTGAAGGCCGTGGCATGGCATGCAGGGCAACGCCGTGGCTTGGCATGTTGCTGTGGCATGGCATGCTGGACAAGGTGGTGCCTTGGCATGGCATACTGACCAAGACGTCGCCATGGCATGCTGGGCAACGCCGTGGCAAGGCATGCGGGCCGAGGCTGTGGCATGGCATGCTGGCCGAGGCCGTGGCATGGCATGCCCGCCTTGGCAATCAGGGCAACGCCGTGGCTTTGCCATGCCGGCCGCGGCCGTGGCTTGGCATGCTGGCCGTGGCATGGCATGCTAGCCGTGGCGATGGCATGACATGTTGGGCAGGGCAGTGCCCATGGCATGTTGGCCAAGGCTAAGGCATGGCTTGCTGGGCAACGCTGTGGCATGGCATGCTGGCCAAGGTGGCCGCAAGGCATGTGGGCGGAGGCCGTGGCATGGTGTGCCCGCCTTGGCATGCTGGACAACGCCGTGGTATGGCATGCCGGCCATAGCCGTGGCATGGCATTCCGGCTTTGCCATTTTGGGCAACGCTGTGGCATGGCATGCTGGCCAAGGCGAACGCATAGCAGGCTGGCCAAGGCAGTGGCATGGCATGCTCGCCATGGCTGTGGCATGACATGCTGGCCAAGGTAGTGGCATGGCATATTGGCCAAGGCTGGGGCATGGCACGCTGGGCAACGCAGTGGAATGGCATGCTGGGCAACGCCGTGGCAAGGTATGCGGGCCGTGGCCGTGGCATGGCATGCCCGCCTTGGCATGCTGGGCAACGCTGTGGCTTGGCTTGCGGGTCGAGGTCGTGGCATGGCATGTTGGCCAAGGCTAAGGCATGGCACGCCGGGCAACGCGGTGGCATGCCATGCAGTGGCATGGCATGTTGGCCACGGCTTAGGTATGGCACGCTGGGCAACGCTGTGGCATGGCATGTTGGGCAAGGCTAAGGAATGGCATGCTGGGCAACGCCGTGGCAAGGCATGTGGGCCGAGGCCATGGCATGGCATGCGGGCCGAGGTTGGCGGACGACAAGCGGGCCGAGGCCGTGGCATGGCATTCCGGCCTTGGCATGCTGGTCAACGCTGCAGCATGCCATGCGAGCCGAGGTCGTGGCATGGCATGTTAGCCAAGGCTAAGGCATGGCACGCTGGGCAACGCTATGGCATGACGAGCTGGGCAAACGCCGCGGCAAGACATGCGGGCCGAGGACGTGGCGTGGCATGCTGGCCGAGGCCGTGGCAGGGCATACGGGTTGAGGCTATGCCATGGCATTTCGTCCGTGGCATGCTGGGCAACGCTGTGGCATGGCATGCGGCCCGAGGCCGTGGCATGGCATTCCGGCCTTGGTGTTCTAGGCAACACTGTAGCATGCCATGCGGGCTGAGGCCGTGGCATGGCATGCAGGCTAAGGCATGGCACGCTCGGTAACGCCGTGGCAGGGCATGCGGGCCGAGGCCGTGGCACGGAATTCCGGCCTTGGCATGCTTCGCAACGCTGTAGCATGCCATGCGAGCCGAGGCCGTGGCACGGCATGTTGGCCAAAGCTAAGGCATGGCACGCTGAGTAACGCTGTGGCATGGCATGCTGGGCAACACCGTGGCAAGGCATGCGGGCCGGGGCCGAGGCATGCGGGGCAAGGCTGTGGCATGGAACGCAGGGCAATGTTGTGGAACGGCATGCTGCTCAACGCCGTGGCAAGGCATGCGGGCCGAGGCCGTGGCATGGCCTGTTGGCCAAGGCCGTGGCATGACATGCGGGGCGAGGCCGTGGCAAGGCATTCTGGCCTTGGCATGCTGGGCGACGCTGCGGCATGCCATGTGGGCCGAGGTCGTGGCATGGCATGTTGGCCAAGGCTATGGCATGGCAAGCTGAGCAACGCTGTCACATGGCATGTCGGGCAACGCTGTGGCAAGGCATGCGGGCCGAGGCCATGGCATGGCGTGCTGGCTGAGGCCATGGCTAAGGCATGGCACGCTGGGCAACACTGTGGCAAGGCATGCGGGCAGAGGCCGTGGCGTGGCATTCTGGTCGAGGCTGTGGCATGGCATGCGGGCCGAGGCCGTGGCATGGCATTCCGGCCTTGGCATGCTGGGCAACGTTGTGGCATGGCATGCGGGCCGAGGCTATGGCATGGCATGCGGGCCGAGGCCGTGGCATGGCATTCTGGCCTTGGCATGCTGGGTAACATTGTGGCATGGCATGTGGGCCGAGGCCGTGGCATGGCATTCTGGCCTTGGCATGCTGGGCAACGCCGTGGCAAGGCATACTGGGTAACGCTGTCGCATGCCATGTGGGCCGAGGCCGTGGCATGGCATGTTGGCCAAGGCTAAGGGACGACAGGCTGGCGAAGGCAGTGGCATGCTGGCTGTGGCATGACATGCTGGCCAAGGCTAAGGCATGGCATGTTGGGCAATGTCGTGGCGAGGCATGTAGGCCGAGGCCGTGGCATGGCATGCCCGCTTTGGCGTCCCGGGCAACGCCGTGGCTTGGCATACCGGCCGCAGCCGTGGCACGACCGGCCGGCCTTGGCTATGCCGGGCAACACTGTGGCATGGCATGCTAGCCAGGGCAGTGGCACAGCATGCTTGCCAAGGCGGTGAAATGGCATGCCTGGCATGGCCGTGGCGTTGCGTGCTGGCCAAGGCTAAGGCATTGGCATGGCATGTTGGCCGAGGCTAAGGCATGGCAGGCTGGCCAGGGCGGTGGCATGGCATGCTGGCCGTGGCGGTGGCATGACACATTGGGCAACGCCGTGGCAAGGCGCGCTGGGCCAAGTCGGCCGCAAGGCATGCGGGCAGAGGCCATGGCATGGCATGCTGGCCGAGGCCGTGGCAGGGCATGCCCACCTAGGCGTGCCGGGCAACGTCGTGGCTTGGCATGCTGGCCGCGGTCGTGGCACGACGTGCCGGCCTTGGCTATGCTGGGCAACGCAGTGGCATGGCATGCTGGCTAAGGCATTGGCAAGCCATGCTTGCCAATGCAGTGCCATGGCATGCTCGTCATGGCCGTGGCGTGGCATGTTGGCCAAGGCAAAGGCGTTGGCGTGGCATGTTGGGCAAGGCTAAGGAATGGCATGCTGGGCAACGCCGTGGCAAGGCATGCGGGCTGAGGCCATGGCACGGCATGCGGGCCGAGGCCGTGGCATGGCATTCCGGCCTTTGCATGTTGGGCAACGTTGCAGCATGCCATGCGAGCCGAGGTCGTGGCATGGCATGTTGGCCAAGGCTAAGGCATGGCACGCTGGGCAACGCTATGGCATGACGAGCTGGGCAAACGCCGTGGCAAGACATGCGGGCGAGGACGTGGCGTGGCATGCTGGCCGAGGCCGTGGCAGGGCATGCGGGTTGAGGCTATGCCATGGCATTTCATCCGTGGCATGCTGGGCAACGCTGTGGCATGGCATGCGGCCCGAGGCCGTGGCATGGCATTCCGGCCTTGGCATTCCAGGCAACACTGTAGCATGCCATGCGGGCTGAGGCCGTGGCATGGCATGTTGGCCAAGGCTAAGGCATGGCACGCTCGGTAACGCCGTGGCAGGGCATGCGGGCCGAGGCCGTGGCACAGCATTCCGGCCTTGGCATGCTTGGCAACGCTGTAGCATGCCATGCGGGCCGAGGCCGTGGCACGGCATGTTGGCCAAAGCTAAGGCATGGCACGCTGAGTAATGCTGTGGCATGGCATGCTGGGCAACACCGTGGCAAGGCATGCGGGCCGGGGCCGAGGCATGCGGGGCAAGGTCGTGGCATGGAACGCTGGGCAATGTTGTGGCACGGCATGCTGCTCAACGCCGTGGCAAGGCATGCGGGCCGAGGCCGTGGCATTGCCTGTTGGCCAAGGCCGTGGCATGACATGCGGGGCGAGGCCGTGGCAAGGCATTCAGTCCTTGGCATGCTGGGCGACGCTGCGGCATGCCATGTGGGCCGAGGTCGTGGCATGGCATGTTGGCCAAGGCTATGGCATGGCAAGCTGAGCAACGCTGTCACATGGCATGTTGGGCAACGCCGTGGCAAGGCATGCGGGCCGTGGCCGTGGCATGGCGTGCTGGCTGAGGCCATGGCTAAGGCATGGCACGCTGGGCAACACTGTGGCAAGGCATGCGGGCAGAGGCAGTGGCGTGGCATTCTAGTCGAGGCTCTGGCATGGCATGCGGGCCGAGGCTATGGCATGGCATGTTGGCCAAGGCTAAGGCATGCCACGCTGGGCAACGCCGTGGCAAGGCATGCGGGCCGTGGCCGTGGCATTGCATTCTAGCCTTGGCATGCTGGGCAACGTTGTGGCATGGCATCTGGGCCGAGGCCGTGGCATGGCATTCTGGCCTTGGCATGCTGGGCAACGCCGTGGCAAGGCATACTGGGTAACGCTGTCGCATGCCATGTGGGCCGAGGCCGTGGCATGGCATGTTGGCCAAAGCTAAGGGACGACAGGCTGGCCAAGGCAGTGGCATGCTGGCTGTGGGATGACATGCTGGACAAGGCTAAGGCATGGCACGTTGGGCAATGTCGTGGCGAGGCATGTAGGCCGAGGCCGTGGCATGGCATGCCCGCCTTGGCGTGCCGGGCAACGCCGTGGCTTCGCATACCGGCCGCAGCCGTGGCACGACAGGCCGGCCTTGGCTATGCCGGGCAACACTGTGGCATGGCATGCTAGCCAGGGCAGTGGCACGGCATGCTTGCCAGGGTGGTGAAATGGCATGCCTGGCATGGCCGTGGCGTTGCGTGCTGGCCAAGGCTAAGGCATTGGCATGGCATGTTGGCCGAGGCTAAGGCATGGCAGGCTGGCCAGGGCGGGGCCATGGCATGCTGGCCGTGGCGGTGGCATGACACACTGGGCAACGCCGTGGCAAGGCGCGCTGGGCCAAGGCGGCCGCAAGGCATGCGGGCCGAGGCCATGGCATGGCATGCTGGCCGAGGCCGTGGCATGGCATGCCCACCTAGGCGTGCCGGGCAACGCCGTGGCTTGGCATGCTGGCCGCGGCCGTGGCACGACGTGCCGGCCTTGGCTATGCTGGGCAACGTAGTGGCATGGCATGCTGGCTAAGGCAGTGGCAAGCCATGCTTGCCAACGCAGTGCCATGGCATGCTCGTCATGGCCGTGGCGTGGCATGTTGGCCAAGGCAAAAGCGGTGGCATGGCATGTTGGCCAAGGCTAAGGCATGGCAGGCTGGGCAGGGCGGTGGCACGGTATGCTGGCCGTGGCGGTGGCATGACACGCTGGGCAACATCATGGCAAGGCACGCTAGGCCAAGGCGGCTTCAAGGCATGCTGGCCGAGGCCGTGGCATGCCATGCCTGCCTTGGCATGCTGGGCAACGCCGTGGCTTGGCATGCCGGCCACAGCCGTGGCATGGCATGGCATGCCGGCCTTGGCATGCTGGGCAACGCTGTGGCATGGCATGCTGGCCAGGCCATTGGTATGGCATGCTTGCCAAGGCGGTGCCGTGGCATGTTTGGCATGGCCGTGGCATGGCACGCTAGCCAAGGCTAAGGCGTTGGCATGGCATGTTGGCAAAGGCAGTGGCATGGCATGCTGGCAAAGGCTAAG
>NW_021027470.1:1378382-1404738 GCF_004153795.1 Camellia sinensis
CACTTGGAGAGCGCAAGCAACTCGTAGGCAGGTCAAAGGCAACCGAATGGCAATTAACCGAGGGACATAACTTGTTGCAAGGAGTTTCCACCAGGGAATGCGCAGGCAACCTGTAGGAATCCCACAGATGATAAAGAGGAATGCTCCAGTGGAGTTCACTGCACAGGCAGGGATCCATCCAACTCGCACAAACCAAACACAACTCACGCGCCACGACGTACACTATGCACTAGCCCCCGAAAACGAACCACCCCCCGAAGGATTAAGAATCCCGACGAACGCGCGAAAACATTTAGAGAAGCCGAGCAACCACCGGTTAGTGCGAATGCAAACGCAACAGGCAACTTTCGAGGAACACACTTTTTGCAACAAGCTTCCACTAGGAAAGCATAGGCAACTCGTTCACACCAACCGAATGGCAATCTAACCGAGGGACATGCATTTCACAAGCCAGCTTGTACGTAAGGCGAAGCCAACAAAATGGAAATTTAACCAAGGGACATGCATTTCGCAAGGCAACTTGTACGTAAGTCAAAGCCAAACCTAATGGAAATTAACCGAGGGACATGGCGTGAATGCCAAGGCGGTGGCTTGGCATGCTTGCCAAGGCCGTGGCATGACATGCTGTTGGCCGAGGCCAGGGCATGGCATGCTGCTGGAGAAGGCTGCGCCAAGCCATGCTGCTGGCCTTGGCCTTGGGCTTGGCTTGGCACGACATGCTGCTGGCCTTGGCCTTGGCATGGCATGCCGCTGGCTTTGGCTAGGCTGCCTTGGCCTAGGCACGGCATGGCAAGCTACAGGCACTGGATTGGCCTGGCATGCTGCTGGCTTTTGCTAGGCTGCCTTGGCCTTGGCATGGCATGCTGCTGGACTTGGCCATGGCATGGCATGCAGCTGGCTTTGGCTAGGCTGCCTTGGGCTAGGCATGGCATGGCAAGCTACTGGCCTTGGCTTGGCATGGCATGCTGCTGGCTTTGGCTGGGCTGCTTTGGCCTTGGCATGGCAAGCTGCTGACCTTGGCCTTGGCATGGCATGCCGCTGGCTTTGGCTAGGCTGCCTTAGCCTAGGCATTGCATGGCAAGCTACTAGCCTTGGCTTGGCATGGCATGTTGATGGCTTTGGCTGGGTTGCCTTGGCCTTGGCATGGCATGCTGCTGGCCTTGGCCTTGGCATGACATGCTGCTGGCTTTGGCTAGGCTGCCTTGCCGTAGGAATGGCCTGGCAAGCTACTGGCATTGGCTTGGCATGGCATGCTGCTGGCTTTGGCTGGGCTGCCTTGGCCTTGGCATGGCATGCAGCTGGCTTTGGCTAGGCTGCATTGGCCAAGGCATGGCATAGCAACTTCCTAGCATTGGCTTGGCATGGCATGCTGCTGGCTTTTGCTGGGCCGCCTTGGCCATGGCTTGGCATGCTGCTTGGCCTTGGCCTTGGCATGGCATGCTGCGGGCTTTGGCTAGGCTGCCCTGGCCTAAGCATGGCCTGGAAAGCTGTTGGCCTTGGCATGGCATGGCATGCTGCTGGCTTTGGCTGGGATGCCTTGGCCTGGGCATGGCATGCGGCTGGCCTTGGCCTGGGCATGGCATGCGGCTGGCCTTGGCCTTGGCATGGCAAGCTGCTGGCTTTGGCTAGGCTGCCTTGGCCTAGGCATGGCATGCCAACCTGCTGGCATTGGCGTGGCATGGCATGCTGTTGGCTTTGGCTGGGCTACCTTGGCCTTGGCATGGCATGCTGCTGGCCTTGTCCTTGGCATGGCATGCTACTGGCTTTGGCTAGGCTGCCTTGGCCTAGGCATGGCATGGCAACCTACTGGCATCGGCTTGGCATGGCATGCTGCAGGCTTTGGCAGGGATGCCATGGCCTTGGCATGCCATGTTGCTGGCCTTGGCCTTGGCATGCCATGTTGATGGCTTTGGTTTGGCGGCGTTGGCCTAGGCATGGCATGGCATGCTGCTGGCCTTGGCTTGGCATTCCATGCTGCTGGCTTTGGCTGGGCTACCATGGCCTTGGCATGGTATGGCATGGCATGTTGCTGGCTTTGGCTATTCTGCCTTGGCCTAGGCATGGCGTAGCAACCAGCTGGCATTGGCTTGGCATGGCGCTGGCCTTGGCCTTGGCATGGCATACTGCTGGCCTTGGCCTTGGCATGGCATGGCAAGCTGCTGGCCTTGGCTTGGCTTGGCATGGCATGCTGCTGGCTTTGGCTGGGCTGCCTTAGCCTTGGCACGTCAAGTTTCTAGGCCTTGGGCTTGACATGGCATGCTGTTGGCTTTGGCTAGGCTGCCTTGGCCTGGTCATGGCCTGGCAAGCTGCTGGCCTTAGCTTTGCTTGGCCTGTTGCTAGCTTTGGCTGGGCAGACTTGGCCTTGACATGGCATGCTGCTAGCCCTAGCCTTGGCATGGCAAGTTGCTGGCTTTGGCCAGGCAGCGTTGGCCTGGGCATGGCACGGCAAGCTGCTGGCATTGGCTTGGCATGGCATGCCGCTGGCTTTGGCTAGGCTACCTTGGCCATGGCATAGCATGCTGCTAGCTTTGGCTACGCTGCCTTGGCCTTGGCATGGCATGCTGCTGGCCTTAACCTTGAGATGGCATGCTGCTGGTTTTGGCTGGGCTGCCGTGGCCATGGCATGGCATGCTGCTTTGCCTTGGCCTTGGCATGGTGCGTTGCGGGCTTTGGCTAGGCTGCCCTGGCCTGGGCATGGCATGGCAAGCTGCTGGCCTTGGCTTGGCATGGCATGCTGTTGGCTTTGGCTGGGCTGCCTTGGACTGGGCATGGCATGATGCTGGCCTTGGCCTTAGCATGGCATGCTGCTAGCTTTGGCTAGGCTGCCTTGGCCTTGGCATGGCATGCTGCTGACCTTGACCTTGGGATGGCATGCTGCTGGTTTTGGCTAGGCTGCCTTAGCCTAGGCATGGCATGGCAACCTGCTGGCATTGGCTTGGCATGGCAACTTACTGGCATTGGCTTCGCATGGCATGCTACTGGCTTTGCCGAGGCTGCCTTGGCCTTGGCATGGCATGCTGCTGGCTTTGGTTTGGCGGCGTTGGCTTAGGCATGGCATGGGATGCTGCAGGCCTTGGCTTGGCATGGCATACTGCTGGCTTTGGCTGGGCTACCTTGGCCTTGGCATGGCATGTTACTGGCCTTGGCCTTGTGTAGACACCCCATTTTTGACCGTCCTCAAGACTTGGACGTCACCGTTTGAACACTCGGTGATTATCCATGTTTGTGTTCGTTTGGAGTTCCCGGAGGTCTCGGCTACGCGCCTTGCCTCAGGATCTCCGAACTTGACTGTTTAGTGTCTGGTTTCACGCCAAACACTTGTGTTTTGCCTTGGAAGGGCAGGGAATGCTTTGTGAGGCATCCCCACACACCACCGGCAGTGGCTAGAGGTCACCGGTTGGTTTTTGCTGCCATCGGCAATGTGTATTGCCGGTCGGCACTTTTTGTTGCCGGTCGGCACTAAATTTTGTCAAAATGACATTTTTGGCCGGCTGACTACTGTGCATCTGCTTTTGCAGATATTTTATCACAGCTGTTTTGCTTTTTGCTCCCCTCCATACACGTGTATACTCTTTAGAAGCTTGTCTTGTAAGCTTTACAAGACAAAAGGCTCTATAAGAGAGAGTCTTCTCTCTTGGCTTTAGGGGGGAGACACTTGAAATATTTTTTAGACAGCCATTTTTAGGGTTTTGAGTTCTAGGGTTAGAAACCATACACTTTCTATCTCTATATCTCCCTCTTGTGTGTGTTAAATTGTGTTTGTGTCTTACTATTGCACACAAACACATAGTGTTTCACCTTCACTTAGCTACTGAGGTTTTAAGAGGTTGGTTTTGAAGTTTTGGAGCTGTTTTCAACCTAGAAGGAGCTGTTGGAGCACAATTGTTAAAGGGGTCTTCAAGGGTAAGAAACTAACACCTTTATTCCCCATTTTTGCATTGTAGTTTGACCTATCTTAAAATCATTTTTGAGCTTGGTGTATAATACAAAAAAGTACTTTTTTTAGGCCCTCTTGATTTTTCATTAAGAGTGTTTTGTGGTTTGGAGGTGTTTGACCCCTCTTAGGCCTTGAAAGGCCCCATTTTGTGCTATTCTGAGTGAGCTCTGAGACCTTGATGTTTGGGCCTCCTCACCACTGAAATCTTGAGGGATTTCAGAGGTGAGGATGGTGCCTTGAGGTCCCAAGAAGGAGAGGGCCACCCCCTCTCCTTATTGTCCTTGAAATGGACCATTTTTGGCCTCTTGAGGGAGCATCTAGCTAAGCTTCATGTTGACCATGCCTTGGCTGTTTTTTGTGCCTATTATATCATAATATGCCTCTGTTTATTGTTGGTTTTGGTACACCATGCATGCTTAGCATACCTACCATGTAATGCCATGTTATTGCCTTAATATGCCTTAGGTTGTTAGCCTTTGTTCTAGCATGTTTTAGGCTTAACCTTGTGAAGATTTTGTGCTCATTTTGCCATGTTTAAGGTCTGTCCTAGGATGTTTGGGTCGGCCATGACATGCATTATATACCTCCTTTGCATTTTGGCTTGTTGGCCTCAAGTGTGTGAGTATATAGCATGCATTACTTGCTTTATTCTAATGATTTGGCATCATTCATAGCATAATTTCAGACCTAATAACATGCTTGCATGCTTGCTTTGGATACCTCTTTGAAGCTTGGAAAGCTTGTGTAGCATGTTCCATGTTTTGGCCATTGTACATGCCTTTGAATTTGAGCCACTTAGATGCCATCTAGGGGGTCCCCTTTGCATGGTCTAGGTCTGCCTTGAACCTATTTTAAGCCCCCGTAGCCTTGTGAGGCTTGGTTGGCTTGGTCATGGTTCAAGCCCCTTTGACTTGCTTCAAGCACTTAGGCCATTTGTTGCATGTTTCGCTTGATTTGTTGCATGTTTGGCTTGATTTGTTGCATGGTTTGGCACCATGTTTTAACATGATTTTCAGTGCTTATGTTGCATACTATATGTCCATGATTACCTCCTTTCAAGTGTGCTTGAGAGTTGTCCAATTTGTGCTTAAGTGTTGGCCCTTAATCATGTGTATGTGTGCATGTGTATTTGGTCCCTTATTGTAGCACTATGGCCACTGTTTTAGGCTTATTTAGAGTTACCTAAATCACGTATAAGTCCACCTTTCCATCAATTTGCATTGCCTTATGTATGCCTGTATGCTTGCATAAGTGTCTTGCCATGCCATGTTGCATCCTTAGCTTGCATGCCTAGGTTGCATTGCATCTTGCATGCATGCCTTATTCCTTGACTTGGTGATAGGAATTAGGCTTGTTTCATTTGTTTGGTTTGCATTTCATTTGACATGAAAGTTGCACACTTGATTCTTTGGGCCATCATGCATGGAAATGTGTGATTGGTGGTCTGAGAATCGAGACACGTGTCCTTTTGAGTTGGAAACATGATAAGGGACATGATTGGTGCATACACTGTTTGAACTGTATTGCCATGCAAGTTCTGTCCTCTGTTGCTGTGAGTTGCAGGTTCTGCAGGCATTCTTTGCCGACCGGTAGTGTACATTGCCGACCGGCAATCATCTTCTGCCGATAGCTTCATTTTGTATCGGTGACCACATACCACTGCCGGTGGTAATTTTATTCAGCCGGTGGTGAACCCCAGTATACAGAGAGGCATCTTTGAGACTTTGGCAGTCTTCAGAGGGGCAGAGCATGGAAAACAGAGGCAGACTATGCATGGCAGTGCACTTCCGAGCAAGACCCGAGCACACGCTGCATCTGGCCCTCCTCCCGAGGCGGTTTACTGTTTTTCCTAGCTTAATTAGTTTGTTAGCTGATTAGGAAATTTGTAATATTTAATTAGCTTGCGTAGTTAATTTGTATTATTTATTTGGTCCCTCCAAGCGAGGGCAAATCTGTAATAAGTGTGAGTGAGTGGTGTGTATGTCTTCCAATCCCCATTTCTTTCTTCCCTTTTATTTACCTGATTTGATGGTTAGTATTAGGGCACGTTTAAATTAGCATACCTCATGCAATGCATGCGTGCATTCATACATTTTCTTTGCATGCACCGGGCTTGGCGCATCATTCTAACTACATCTGTATTTCAAATTCCAAATTGAATACATGTTGGTTGTGCATTTTCACAAGTCATTCATAGAATAGCCGAGCCTACTCTAGTGACATTTTGTATGTGAGGCATTAGGCACTTAACATGGACTTGGATCATGCATTGTTTGCTAACATGTCCCTGTTTTTAGCACGGAGTACGATGTAAGTATTTATGCTTTAGCATCTCGCATGCGTGTGAATGTTGCCATGACAGTATGTTTGCCATGTGGCTAAATGCTTACGTGATATTACTGTTTGAATGCCTGCGGATGAAGGTTGGATTGTTTGAGTTGGAAAACTCATTGAAATCCGTGTTTTAGCCTACTTGCGAGTAGCAAATTCCGAAGTGCTTTTCAAAACAAACGTCTATGCAATGCTTGTTTCCAAATTAGGCAATCTAGTCTATACTTGTTTGCTGTGCGCATAACATAGTAATTCTAGGCTAATAACCGGAATAAGAACACATACCGTTTTCAAAATCGATATCATGGTTAGTAGAGGCCGGTCTTCGGACCGGGCGAAAGGGGGTGCTCATAGCTAACCTTCCCCAATCATACCCAAGCTCCCGAGCCGAGACAACTCCGGTGATGACGGACATGTGGCCTTCGGCACCGAGTCAGGGTTTCCTAAATTCCCCCCATAAAAAATATTTAGGTGGCGACTCTGTATCTGGCAAAGCAGTCCATGCTTGGCACTTCTTTCCTAAAATCTGTTTTCTCAAAACGATTTGCCAGATTTGGACTCTTTAGTTCAAGATTAAGAACCGTGACACAAATCGAGTCCGAACTGTAGCGGGGCCCCTCGCGGGCGTGCTACAGTTTCTGGCGACTCTGCAGGGGAAATTAGAGAGCTTGACTCGAACTCGTGATATCCCATTTTGATTTCATTTATGTGTCTCTTTGCATTGCATGTGCATTGGTGCGCCTAGGAACACAGTGTTTGCCATCTGCCATTCCTGAACGGTTTGCCGGAGGCTTGTCTTGTCAAGGCATGACCACAAGGCTGACCGGTTATGGGCTCTGACAGCATGGGAACACAAACCCCGGTTTTACCGGGGCACCTTTTTTGACTATTCGACCAAGTGCATATTCGGATCCATAGTGACCATTCCAAGTTAGGACAGGTTGCTTACCCGATTATAGGTTGTTTGAAACTGCTGCGTGCATAGTGAAACCCTAGCTCCTAACAAAATAGGACAAGGAAACCCTACCCCAACATAGGGGTGTTTTGGCTCTCTTTACTTGCTATGTGCTTTTAGACTGTATTTCTACAGGAAAAGTGCATATCAGTTTGCAAGATTGAGTATTAGACCTGAGGGCATCAGCGTCAGTCATGAGAATCAGTTAGCTGTGGGTATCAGGTTCAGTTTTTGGGGATAGTGATTTCTGGGAACAGTGATCAGCAGTAGAGTACAGTTGTTTAGCTACACCCGTGTTTAATCTGTTTGAGCTGAAATGCTGTTTGTTGTCTCTTTCAGTTCGGACAGCCGGTACAGAATAGCCAGTGTTCCCTTTGCCGAGGCAGGGCTTATGATGACGCAGAATTCGGAAGAAATCGTGATTATGACGGCTGCATTGGAGCAGGGGATCACTCTGCAAAGTGAGGCCAATACTGATGTGTCACATTCACCCAGGTCGCCTGTTGCACACCCGGTTTGGGCCCCCCAGCTATACCAGGCTCGCGAGCCTACTACATTCGAACTGATGAGGATGATAGGTGATCTCCAGAGGTCTGTGGCGGATCTCACCTATGGAATGTCAGCTTCACCTCCAGCCGCACCGTATGCCGGGAGTTTTGTACCCCAGGAGCCCCCGTTGTTAGGGCAAATTGTGATAGAACTTAGCCAGCCGGAGATGGCCTCCAACTATGGTAATGACATATCAACATCAACTCAAACCCTCGATCAGGCTGAGGCCAGAGGAAAAGACAAAATGAAGGCAGATGCCGATCCCATCGAACAACTGCTGCGGGCAGTCGAGGCTTTGAAGGCCGGAGGGATGAACAAGCAACAGATATCCGCAGTTGTGGCAAAAACTGTGGAGGGTGCTTTCCCCACTCCACCTGAGGGTAGTTCAAGTCAGTCAGAAAATCGGGATAGGCCCCGTCATGCCAGAATAGTTTCTCCTATTCCCGCCCCTGCACCCGGGAAAGATCAGAAAGCTAAGGTGGCGCCTGCCGACCCTTTTGCTTGTGCAACTAGTAAGAGCGCTCAGACTCCAAAGTACCTGCCCCGGGGGCGCAGGACCTTTCATGCTCTCTACATGCCTCTGTCCAAGGCACTTCAGATCCTTGCCGAGAGGGGGCACCTTAAACCCTTGGAGCCTCGGCCTCTCCCCTTTGTCCAAGGCACTTCAGATCCTTGCCGAGAGGGGGCACCTTAAACCCTTGGAGCCTCGGCCTCTCCCGAAGAATCTCCCCACTACGCATGATGCCGCTCAGTACTGTGCGTACCGCCAGCAGACGGGCCATGATACCGGAAATTGTTTTCGCCACCGTCATGAGGTGCAAGATTTGATTGACAACGAGGTTATCCTCCCGCCTACCTCAGCCAAGTCCGTTACCACCCAGTTATTGGATTTTGAGGACACAGATATTGCAAGTATGTGATCAGAAAGTGAACCACCTGCGGGCGGCATCTGGTATATTTTGAATGTGGCGTCTGGCACGCATTTTTGACCGGCTGTGAACGCTATCTTTGTAAATTCTGGTTCGGGTATCGAGTCAGTCTTTTGTTTTGAGTCTGTCTCTTTGTCTTGAGTCAGTCTTTTTGCTTAAGGGTCTGTCTTGTTGTAGCAAGTCAGTCCCCTTTGTATAGAATACCAGGTGATTCCGGGGTTGTTGCCTCGAACACTGTTTTGTCTTGTAATTACCTATTTTTTGTTTTTGAGTCTGTTTCTGCCGAAGGGCCAGTTATACCCACAAATCTGAATGAAACAACTGTTGCTATCTCACTTTCATGCTTGCTTTCAGTTTAAGTGCCAGAGAATTTGATCGGGCTGACAGTACATCTCGCCTGCTCTCCTGTGCGCCAATTTCATTGCACTAACCTAAGTTTTTCAAAAAAATCCTTTTGAACACTGCGGTGATAAAAACAAAGAGGAAGGAATTCCTCAGGTTTTGCAAAAATTTTGATCACCTTAAGAGAAAGAGAGGCGTGCTAAGCCTTTTTAATGAATGAAATCATGCTTGTCGGCGTCAGTACTGAGAAGGATCCTGGCTTGATCCAGATTGGTCCCACACTATCTTCGGCGCGAGCAATTTGTCGCTTTCATAAAAACTTCCAAAACAAATGTTTTACGCGGCCCTGTGAAGACCTGTGTGGGATCGCTCTTGAGATTGTGCAGCCTAGGATCGCTCTCAGCCTCAAGATTCGACCTGTTGTCTTGAACCTCGAACTCATTCGGAACATTCAACAGTCAACCGTCAGAGGAGGCCCGTGTGGCCAGTTTTGAAGCAGCCCTCGAGCAAGAGACGCCGAAGTCGAATCAAAAGGATTAGATCTCACTAGAAGAAGCTCGTGGAGCAACCATGACGGAGTCTCCTACAAATCATTGCAACAGCCGTTCTCCTAGACACAGAGAGGCTTCAAGTTCAAAAACCATTTGGCATGGACTTGTTACACTTTTACCCTTTGAGAGGCTCGCTTGGCCGAAAACCCGGAAGGGCGACCCAGGCAAAAGTTAGAGCAAGAGAAAAATACAAAAAAAAGAAAAAAAAAAGCAAAAATGTAAAAGAATGAAAAAAAAAGAAGAATGAAAAAAATGAACAAAAGAACAAAAGCAAAAAGAAATGAAAAGAAGCTCGCAAGGTCGAAAACCCGCATCGGGCGCCTTGGCAAAAGTTAGAGCCTGAAAAGTGAAGGTTAAAATACCCAAGTGTACCTTAACCGGAACTACGTAAGGCTTGATTCCCATGTTTGGGATACGTAGGCAACTTCATCATGAAGTCCAGCCCCCAACGCTTTCATAGCGTCTCAGTCCATGCAATGGTTTCAACTTCATCCCAAAGTCCAGTCACCAACACCTTCCAAGGCGACTGTGTCCATATATTTGTTGTGACCGTCTTCGTCATCTCTGTGTCCAAGAGCTCGACCACCGCCAATGAAGACTGTTTGCGGACTGCTGCGGCACCATCCAAACAAGGGGCAACTTTCCGTTGCCGCGAGCCGTCGCGAGACGCCATTCAAACCAGGGGCAACTTTCCTTTGCCATCCACCCCCTTTAAGCCAGGGGCAATTTTCCATTGCCTCCGATCTGAGGTTGCGCATCTCAAAGAGTAAGTTCCATGCTCGTTGAGCATTAACCGTTTGCAAAATAGTTTTTGAAAATTTTTACTGAGGTTGACTATTTTCTTGAAAACTATTCCATTTTCCAAAACTGGACCATTTTCTTGGACCCAAAAAGGAAAATTTTCAGTGCTCATAGCCTGACTTGCATGGCTTTCAAATCAAAAATCGAACAAGTATGTTAGTCCGACTCTCATTTTGATCAAAGCAGTTTTAGTAGAAAGCAAAAACAAAGAATGGTTAAAGTGATGAGCTAGGGGCACAGTTGAGCCAGGCGCTCTGTCTCCCCCCCCCTGGTCGTCAACATACTCACCAGAAGGGCACTCTACCCACCAGAAGAAATAGCCGTAAGCTAACGACATTGGGCATGAACCCGCAACTTCCTATTCATTCATTGATCACCTTGGGAGGGACGAAAAATGAGAGAATGAAGAATAGAGAGGTGTAAGTTGAGAGAAAAGTGAGGAAAAGGGTTTTGAGAGAAAATCCGAGCTTGAGGGTCGAGTGATGTGAGAATCACAAATCAGAAAGGGTGGGAAACAATACCTAGATAAACTGGCTCCTCGTGATCTGAGGTTCCCCGTCTTCGCTAACGCGTCTGTGTGTCGTGTCTTTCGATTTGTCGGTTTCATCCTTTGCTTTAGGTTTCTTCCGAGCGTATCTCGTTATGTTTAGGTCGTGTACCCTTTTGTTCAAGTCCTCCCCGCTGTGTCCAGTTGTAGGCTCGATACCCCGGTTTGAAAAACCCTTATTTAATTTTAAAATCGTTTATGCTCAGAATGCTGTGCCATTCTCTACATTTGGGCAAACCAAAAGAATGAAGGGAAAATTTGGGGCATCCGAGCATGTTTCAACCCTAGCCGGTTTCACCTTTGAAGGCCGTCTTGTCAGATTGGGCTGTTTTGTTTAAAGTTTGCTGAGTGCAGAATGAACCGAATGCTGTGTTATGGGCTGTATGCAGATTAATCCCCAACAGAGTAAGGGCTGTGTGTCTAGAATCAGGCAGTGGGCTGCTTTTATTTTGCTGTTGGTTGTTTAGTTATCTGATTATTACAGTGCAAGTGTTCAACATTCAGACCACAGATCAATTTCATTTACATTGAGGTGTAACATGATGGGATGCGATGCAATGCATGAGATATGTAAATGTAACACTTTTTAAGCAAAAAATTTGTTCATTTCATAATCTCTTTCAAGTACAAAGTTTTGAGGAAAACAAAATCTACCTGCGGCAGTACAAAGCATCCTAACTACCAACAAAAAGGAAAAGTACAAGAAAGAAGAAAAACAACAAAATCTGTATCTGTATCCAGCGACTCCGAGGGCTATCAGTCTGTCCTGGTCCTCTTCCTGGACGAAGGTCCAAGAGCATCATCGGCATCGTCGTCAGAGCCCGAGCTAGTGCTACCTCCAGTCTCCTCCTCCGAAGACTCTGCCTCCGACTCGTCATCCTCATCATCGTCATCATCAAGGACGGGAGCACGCGAACTGCTCCAGGCATAAGTGCGCCCCACCTTGGTGCGGGGGAATACTCGGCCCTCCTCATCTCTCCCTCGGGCAGGGACGAAAGGTCCAGATGAAGCACCTCCTACCCCGGGAATCTGGAAAGGAGGCTGAAAAAGTACACAAAAGGTAAATGCATCAGTATACTGTGGACAGTTTATCAGTGCAGAATGCAGTGTACAGTGTGTGAATGTCGTGGACAGTTTATCAGTACAGAGTACAGTGCAGAATGCAGTATATGCAGTGTATTAGATGCTGTGAGACCGGTGTATCAGGTGTTGTGCCGTGCATCAGATTACGTGAATCAGCTTGTGAGTGATTTGAGGCCGTGATCAGAAAAACATACCGGAATGCTGTAGAGGGCCAGGAGATCAAAGGTCCGCTGCAACATCCCCATCATGGAGGCATTCATCTCCAATGACTGCCGGGTGTACGCAGAAGAAGCCTGCAAAAATATCAGATGCATCAATATTCTGTGGAATATCAAATAAACTGAAATGAAATGACTGTACAAAAACGCAATAATACATACCGGAGGCAAGTCGGGGACACCGACAAATTCGTGATCAGCTGGCGGAGGGGCGAAGGGGATCTGATAGGTCGCCCCGCCCTGCCCTCGGAAAGTCAGTGAAGCAGGCAGAACAGGCCAACCGGTCCCCCGTCCCTCCTGAACTCCACCCCTGCCACGGACTCGGGCCCTCCTCGAAGCTCCAGCTCCAGCTCCAGCTCCCGCTCCCGTCCTCGCCGCTAGCGCCGCAGGCCTAGCTCCCTCAGCTCGATGGCCGCCGCTCAGAGGCCGCACAAGGTACGTCTGCACGTACTCTCGGTAGTCGCCGATACCTCTGAAGCGGGTCGCCTCCCAACCGATGGTGTAATCGGCCATCTGCTCAGTGGTGAGCCTCTCGGTCTCCCTCATATCCTCGGGAGGGTGAACCGGGACTATCTGCTCAGGTAACCCTAGGGTCTGGCGTAAGAAACGCTCACCTAGGTACCAAGCCCGACAGACCCGGCCCTCCAGCAAGATCCGAAAACGCGAGGTCTCATCAGCACCGGCAAATCGATCCCGCGTCACGACTGGTAAAGGAGCCCAAGACTGCCAGGTGATCTGAAAATGCAACTCAGTTTGTTATCTACTGTTATTGAAATATGCAGTGGAAAGGCGAAGCTTAAATGAACTGCAAGTAAAACATACCTCCGCAGGGGTAATGGTGTCGAAGAAGCGGCGGAAGAAGCTGAAAGTCTCTCGCGGCCTCCAGGTGCATCCCCCGTCAAAGCAGCGCGAAAAAGGGACGACTAGAGGGGTCTCCGTGACCGGTACGGGTGCAAGCCTAGGAAAGTAGGCGTAAACCCACAACTGCAGAGAAAACATCAATATGATCATCAGATAAAGCAAAATACAAAATAAAGCAGAAATGGCAGAGCCGTGTGTTGTGCAGTGTATTGTGCAGAGTGTGCAGTGTGAGCAGTGTACAGTCAATGTAAAGCAGAGTGTATATGTGTGCCGTGTGTACAGTATACAGCAAGTATAAAGCAGACTACAGTGTGTGCAGTGTACAGAGTACAGAAAATATACAACAGAAATGAAAAGCGGAGAAGAAATGTACCTCCCAGACTCGCTAGTAGCCTCCGAGCAACTGTCTGCTGCCGCGGGAAGCCGAGCTCATGTATCCGTAGAGAGTGGCCAGAGCGGCGCCAGCCCAGTCGTAATGCAAGATCCGTCTGACGTCCACCAGTGCGCTGAGCAGGCAGAGAGGCACGGTGTTCGCCCGGTCGGCGAAAATAGTCGTCTCGAATAAAAACATGAGGAAGCCGCGAGCGTACCTCTCCTCGGCCTCCGGGGTCATCGGGGCTGCGTCAACAAGGGTAGGCTGGACCCAGAACTGCACCTCGAACCAGGAATATCGGACATAGCCTGGACGAGCAAGGGGTGGAACCTCACCAAGCAAGTAGATCTGCGCGGCAGTTCACTCGTCGATGTCAGTATCAAAGGGGATCGGATCACCCCCTACCCCGATGCCTGTGAGCATCGAGAAATCGTAAGGGGTCATCGTCATGTCCCCTGCCGCAGAGAAATGAAATGAATCGGTGGTGTCCCACCACCTCTCCACCAAAGCGGCGAGTAGAGGTCTGCACGTAGTGAGCCGGGAGAGTCCTCTGCAGAATGTGCCAAAACCCGCCTGGTCCACGATGTGACGGACTGCATCGGGAAGCTCGGCGTACCAGTCTCGAGCGCCGGTGTTCCCATACCCGCGAATGGTATGGGAATCTCCCTGTAAACAGAAAACAACAATTACAAGGCAATATTCAAAGTGCAGTTCTAAGAAACACATAGATGTAACATGTGTGCAAGTTTGACAGGTTCAAATAAATATCGGGTGCCGGTGTGCTTACAGTGAACTACAACGTGTGATGTGTCAGCGTGTTTGGGTGGTTCAGAACAGATGTAGCATGTGTGCAAGGTTGACAGGTTTAAACAAATACCGGGTGCCGGTGTGCTTACAGTGAACTACAACGTGTGATGCGTCAGCATGTTTGGGTGGTTCAGAACAGATGTAGCACGTGTGCAAGTTTAACAGGTTTAAACAAATACGGGTGCCGGTGTGCTTATAGTGAACTACAACATGTGATGCGTCAGCGTGTTCGGATCGTTCAGTACAGTATAGCATGTGTGCATACATTCAAACTCAAGCAGATATCGGGTGCCGGTGTTTGCAGTGGAATACGGTGTGTGCCGTGTGTTGAGTGGTTCAAGGCAAGTGTAGTGTGTGTACATGTGTCACTCTTAAACAGATAATCAGTTGCAAGTGCATTTACAATCAACTACAGTATGCAGGGTATTTAAGCTAAAGCAGTTAAAGAGCACAACTAGCTACTACAGTTTTGTATCCTACATTGCAGAAAGTAAAGCAGAGAAAAGAGAGTTACCTCGGAAGCGTCGAAGGACAGGTGGGAGGTAGGCTCACGTAGTAATAGCTCGGGTCGCGCGTACCTCTAGAAACTCCGAAACTGGCGCAGTCCGTCTGGTGGCAGAACATGGATCGCCGGCCGGTAGGTCGCCGGGTCGAACGGGCGCTCGCTCAAGGGTAGGAGCTCGACCCCGGGATCCATCTCGTGATCCGGGGGAGTCCCACCGCACGGAATGTCATCTGCCATATAAAAAATGATGAGAAAATAGCCGGAGGAAGGAAAAATGGGCTAGAATATGGAAAGTCAACCGAAAAGTCAACTCCCGAGAAGGCCGAAAATGACCGAAAAGGCCGGAATGTGAAAAGGTACGAAAATCAAGAGGAAAGCGAGGGGAACAAACCCCAAAAAGGTGGGAATGGCGAAAGAGGCACCGAAACAAAGTTTTGTTCGGTTGAAAATGTCCGAAACGCGAAGAAAATTGCGAATCCGACGACGAAACGGGTAGGTCACCGGGTCGAACAGGCGCTCGCTCAAGGGTAGGAGCTCGACCCCGGGATCCATCTCGTGATCCGGGGGAGTCTCGTCGCGTGAAATGTCGTCCGTCATGTCAGGAATGATGAGAAAATAGCCGGAGGAAGGAAAACCGGGCTAGAATACGAAGAGTCAACCAAAAAGTCAACTCCCGAGAAGGTCAAAAATGGCCGGAAAGGCCGAGATGTGGAAAAGGTACGAAAATCAAGAGGAAAGCGAGGGGAACAAACCCCAAAAAGGTGGGAACGGCGAAAGAGGCACCAAAACAAAGTTTTGTTCGGTTGAAAATGTCCGAAACGCGAAGAAAATTGCGAATCCGACGACGAAACGGGCGTAGAACGTGAAGAAACAGAGGAAAAAGGGGAGGAAAACGCTCTAGAGAGAGAGATTATGGGTTTTCAGTGGTGAAGGAAGTGAAGAATAGGGTTTAGAAACCCTATTTTAAAACACCCGAGGTGAAATGTCGAATCTGCCCCGACTCAGCAATTTTTGCCGGTCGGCAACATTTTGTGCCGACCGGCAGAATATTGTGCCGATGGGATTATTTTTCAGCCGATGGACAGCCGGTGGCTTCCCCTCCCGGCCGGTGGTGTTCCCACAGCCTTGTTTAGGCCATATGAGTAGTTTGTGGTCTTCATAGCTCAAGAAAGTGCATCCCCGACGCTCAACCGGCCTCCGTTGTGACCTTGGATCGTGTCTTCCATGCGTGGCACTCGAATTCGTGCAAGGTGTATCCTTTTGTATCCTTTTAGCTTTTACAAAAGCTCAAAAGTTGCCTCATATGCATTGCATTTCCATCGTACTGTTTTGTGCATTTCAAAATCGATCGCACTGTTTTGTGCATTGCATTTCCATCGCACTGTTTTGTGCATTTCAAAATCAATCGCGTTGTTTAGCGTATCGCACTGTTTTGTGCATTGCATTTCCATCGCACTGTTTTGTGCATTTCAAAATCGATCGCGCTGTTTTGCGCATCACACTGTCTTGTGCATTTCAAATCAACCGCACTATCTTGTGCATTTCAAATCACTCGAGCTTTCTTGCACATCGCACTGTTTTGTGCACCTTACTTGCATTTTGCATGCATTCCTACCGCGCTATCTTGCGCACCTCACTTGTACTCGTTAGTACATTGCATTGTTTTGAATATAAACCGGCTTCGCGTAGCGTATATGTCCAATTGTCAAAGTTTACATTCCGTGTGGCATGCGTGTCACACTTGCATCATGTTGCATCTTATGAGGCACGCGTATCTCATTTGCATCAGTTTTACATTCCATGAGGCATGCGTGTCTCATTTGCATCATTTTGCATCTTATGAGGCATGCGTGTCTCATTTGTATCATTCCGCATCTTGTGAGGCATGCGTGTCTCATCTGCATCATTTTACATTCCGTGTGGCACGCGTGTCACACTTGCATCATTTTGCATCTTGTGAGGCACGCGTGTCTCATTTGTATCATTTTTACATTCCGTGTGGCATGCATGTCGCACTTGCATCATTTTACATCCCGTGTGGCATGCGTGTCACACTTGCATCATTTCGCATCTTATGAGGCACGCGTGTCTCACTTGTATCATTTTACATTCCGTGCGGCATGCGTGTCACACTTGCATACATTTACCTTTACGGTCTAGGAGACCTTAAATCCTTTGAAGGTGCGAAACCTTCAACGCATTGCTCGTGTTTTTACGGTCTAGGAGACCTTAAATCCTTTGAAGGTGCGAAACCTTCAGCATATTGATGTGCGCAGTTCACCTGCATTGTTTTGCATTGCTCGTGTTTTTACGGTCTAGGAGACCTTAAATCCTTGGGAGGTGCAAAACCTTCGACACATCGATGTGTGCGGTTCGATTGCATTGCCATGCATGTCTTAAGCCACAGATATACACGGTCTAGGAGACCTTAAATCCTTGGAAGGTGCGAAACCTTCGGCACATTGATGTGTGCAATTCGGTTGCATTGTCATGCATATTGCTAACGACATTGTAGCTATTAAGTTCGTTTTCTTTTCAGGCACGATATTGTATGTACGGTTCATTTGAGGCTGGAGCGACCAGACGAACCGCGCAAGTATCATCACGGTCTAGGAGACCATAAATCCTTTGAAGGTATGAAACCTTCAACACATTGCATTGTAGTTCACTTGCATTGTTTTGCATTACTCATGTTTTTACGGTCTAGGAGACCTTAAATCCTTGGGAGGTGCAAAACCTTCGGCACATTGATGTGTGCAGTTCGGTTACATTGCTAGGCATGTCTTAAGCCACAGGTATATCTACACGGTCTAGGAGACCCTAAATCCTCGGAAGGTGCAATTCCTTTGGTGTTTGTCGTGCCCGAACGACTTTCGGTGGTCTGGTAAAGCCACCTGCCTATGTTTGCGGTGAGTTCCTAGAAGACCAACTGGGACGGTGGAAACTAGAGTTCGAACGGCTTATGCCTAGAACGCAAAGGTTCGGGAGTTCCGAGACTAAAGTCTGGTTTAAATACCCAGGGGTGTATCCTCGGCTTGAAATCTGTATGGAAGCCCCATAGGTTGAGGCGGCATGTCTACGCCTCAATTCTGGATACTGAACCAACCTAGTATATCGCCCTGTTGGTAAGATAGGGAAAGTCGCAATCATAGTCGTTGCATCATGGTGCATTGTCTGCATACTGCATTGTAGCTTGCATGCATTCATTGCATTTTTCCCAGTAGATCGCATCATACTGCATTGTCATGCATTTTGTAAATATCCATTTCCATTGCATTGTAGTTTGCATACATTCATTGCATCGCCCTCCACCTATGGCTCGCACCTTTCCATGATCGAGCATGGTTTGGTATGTGCCCATACTTCTCGTGTCGAAGCATAGTTCAGTGGACCGTTCTATGTTAGCCGCGGCTCGTATGTGTACATGCCTTTCCTAGGCGAGATTTGGTTTGGCCCGCGTGCCATATCCATTGCATTGTAGTTTGCATGCATTCATTGCACCACCTTCCATCTATGGCTCGCACCTTTCCATGTTGAGCTTGGTCTGGTATGTGCCCTTACTGTTCACGTTAAAACACAGTTCTGCATGTGTACGCGCCTATTCCACGCTGGTATGTTGGTTTGAGGGTTGCGACACCTTTTCTGTGTTAGACATGGTTCGTATGCATACATGCCTTTCCTAGGAAAGATTTGGTTTGGCTTGCGTGCCATATCCATTGTAAATATCCATTTCCATTGTATCGTAGCTCGCATGCATTCATCGCATCACCTCCGCCTATGGCTTGCACCTTTCCATGTTGAGCTTGGTCTGGTATGTGCCCATACTTCTCGTGTCGAAGCATAGTTCAGTGGACCGTTCTATGTTAGACGTGGCTTGTATGTGTACATGCCTTACCTAGGCAAGATTTGGTTTGGCCCGCGTGCCATATCCATTGCCACCTCCCCAGCATATCCATATATAGATTACATTGTAGTGTAGTTTTTGCATCCAGCATTAGGATCATTGTCCTTTCTCCAGCGGGTTGTTTCCCCACTTATGTCATTCCCCCCAAAATACTTGTTCTTGTGTCTGTCTACGATGCTCATAGTTCAGTTGACTGTTCTATGGTAGACAGACTTGTTACCTCCATCAATCTATTTGACATTTGTGTGGTCTCGAACTACTCGTGATTGGATCGTGATTCAATTGCTTTGCATATAGTTTGCATTGTTTCAACTGCATTTTCATTTTCATTTGCATCTTCATTTACATTGTTTTGTATATATTGCATTATCATAAGTTATGCTCGGCTTCGTGCATTGTCTTGCATTTTGCCCCTACCTTCGGGCGCATATCTTGTTTGCCTTGCATGTTTGTCTGAGTCTTCGGCCTTGTCAAAAATGGGTCATCTCTGGGCTTTGACATTCACTCCCGCCATTGTTATGACTTTCGAGTTCTGTCAAAGAGGGGCAACTGTAGACACCCCATTTTTGACCGTCCTCAAGATTTGGACGTCACCGTGAACACTCGGTGATTATCCATGTTTGTGTTCGTTTGGAGTTCCCGGAGGTCTCAGCTACGCGCCTCGCCTCAGGATCTCCGAACTTGACTGTTTAGTGTCTGGTTTCACACCAAACACTTGTGTTTTGCCTTGGAAGGGCAGGGAATGCTTTGTGAGGCATCCCCACACACCACCGGTAGTGGCTAGAGGTCACCGGCTGGTTTTTGCTGCCATCGGCAATGTATATTGCCGGTCGGCACTTTTTGTTGCCGGTCGGTACTAAATTTTGTCAAAATGGCATTTTTGGCCCGCCGACTACTGTGCATCTGCTTTTGCAGATATTTTATCATAGCTGTCTTGCTTTTTGCTCCCCTTCATACACGTGTATGGAGGGATCTCTCTCTTTAGAAGCTTGTCTTGTAAGCTTTACAAGACAAAAGGCTCTATAAGAGAGAGTCTTCTCTCTTGGCTTTAGGGGGGAGACACTTGAGACACTTGAGATATTTTTTAGATAGCCATTTTTAGGGTTTTGAGTTCTAGGGTTATAAACCATACACTTTCTATCTCTATATCTCCCTCTTGTGTGTGTTAAATTGTGTTTGTGTCTTACTATTGCACACAAACAGATAGTGTTTCACCTTCACTTAGCTACTGAGGTTCTAAGAGGTTGGTTTTGAAGTTTTGGAGCTGTTTTCAACCTAGAAGGAGCTGTTGGAGCACCATTGTTAAAGGGGTCTTCAAGGGTAAGAAACTAACACCTTTATTCCCCATTTTTGCATTGTATTTTGACATGTCTTAAAATCGTTTTTGAGCTTGGTGTATAATACAAAAAAGTTCTGTTTTTAGGCCCTCTTGATTGTTCATTAAGAGTGTTTTGTGGTTTGGAGGTGTTTGACCCCTCTTAGGCCTTGAAAGGCCCCATTTTGTGCTATTTTGTGCAAGTTTCGAGACTTTGGTGTTTGGGCCTCTTCACCACTGAAATCTTGAGGGATTTCAGTGGCGGAGATGGTGCCTTGAAGTCTCCAAAAGGGGAGGTCCACCTCCTCTCCTTGTTGTCCTTGGAATGGCCCCTTTTTGGCCTCTTGGGAGAGTATCATGTTAGAGTGTGTATTGATCACATCTTGGTTGTTTTCCATACTTATTATGCCATGATATAACCTTGTTGTGTGTTGGTTTTGGTACACCATGCATGCTTAGCATACCTACCATGTAATGCCATGTTATTGCCTTAATATGCCTTAGGTTGTTAGCCTTTGTTCTAGCATGTTTTAGGCTTAACCTTGTGAAGATTTTGTGCTCATTTTTCCATGTTTAAGGTCTTTCCTAGGATGTTTGGGTCGGCCATGACATGCATTATATACCTCCTTTGCATTTTGGCTTGTTGGCCTCAAGTGTGTGAGTATATAGCATGCATTACTTGCTTTATTCTAATGATTTGGCATCATTCATAGCATAATTTCAGACCTTATAACATGCTTGCATGCTTACTTTGGATACCTCTTTGAAGCTTGGAAAGCTTGTGCAGCATGTTCCATGTTTTGGCCATTGTACATGCCTTTGAATTTGAGCCACTTAGATGCCATCTAGGGGGTCCCCTTTGCACGGTCTAGGTTTGCCTTGAACCTATTTTAAGCCCCCTTAGCCTTGTGAGGCTTGGTTGGCTTGGTCATGGTTCAAGCCCCTTTTACTTGCTTCAAGCACTTAGGCCATTTGTTGCATGTTTGGCTTGATTTGTTGCTTGGTTTGGCACCATGTTTTAACATGATTTTTAGCGCTTACGTTGCATACTATATGTCCATGATTACCTCCTTTCAAGTGTGCTTGAGAGTTGTCCAATTTGTGCTTAAGTGTTGGCCCTTAATCATGTGTATGTGTGCATGTGTATTTGGTCCCTTATTGTAGCACTATGGCCACTGTTTTAGGCTTATTTAGAGTTGCCTAAATCACGTATAAGTCCACCTTTCCATCAATTTGCATTGCCTTATGTATGCTTGTATGCTTGCATAAGTGTCTTGCCATGCCATGTTGCATCCTTAGCTTGCACGCCTAGGTTGCATTGCATCTTGCATGCATGCCTTATTCCTTGACTTGGTGATAGGAATTAGGCCTTGTTTCATTTGTTTGGTTTGCATTTCATTTGACATGAAAGTTGCACACTTGATTCTTTGGGCCATCATGCATGGAAATGTGTGATTCGTGATCCGAGAATCGAGACACGTGTCCTTTTGAGTTGGAAACATGATAAGGGACATGATTGGTGCATACACTGTTTGAACTGTATTGCCATGCAAGTTCTGTCCTCTGCTGCTGTGAGTTGCAGGTTCTGCAGGCATTCTTTGCTGACCGGCAGTGTACATTGTCGATCGGCAATCATTCTTCTGCCGATAGCTTCATTTTGTGCCGGTGACCACATACCACAGCCGGTGGTAATTTTATTCAGCCGGTGGTGAACCCCAGTATACAGAGAGGCATCTTTGAGACTTTGGCAGTCTTCAGAGGGGCAGAGCAGGGAAAACAGAGGCAGACTATGCATGGCGGTGCACTTCTGAGCAAGACCCGAGCACGCGCTGCATCTGACCCTCCTCCCGAGGCGGTTTACTGTTTTTCCTAGCTTAATTAGTTTGTTAGCTGATTAGGAAATTTGTAATATTTAATTAGCTTGCGTAGTTAATTTATATTATTTATTTTGTCCCACCGAGCGAGGGCAAATCTGTAATAAGTGTGGGTGAGTGGTGTGTATGTCTTCCAATCCCCATTTCTTTCTTCCATTTTATTTACATGATTTGATGGTTAGTATTAGGGCACGTTTAAATTGGCATACCTCATGCAATGCATACGTGCATTCATATATTTGCTTTGCATGCACCGGGCTCGGCGCATCATTCTAACTACATCTGTATTTCAAATTCCAAATTGAATACATGTTGGTTGTGCATATTCACATGTCATTCATAGAATAGCCGAGCCTACTCTAGTGACATTTTGTATGTGAGGCATTAGGCACTTAACATGGACTTGGATCATGCATTGTTTGCTAACATGTCCCTGTTTTTAGCACGGAGTACGATATAAGTATTTATGCTTTAGCATCTCACATGCGTGTGACTGTTGCCATGACAGTATGTTTGCCATGTGGCTGAATGCTTACGTGATATTACTTTTTGAATGCCTACGGGTGAAGGTTGGATTGTTTGAGTTGGAAAACTCATTGAAATCCGTGTTTTAGCCTACTTGCGAGTAGCAAATTCCGAAGTGCTTTTCAAAACAAACGGATATGCAATGCTTGTTTCCAAATTAGGCAATCTAGTCTATACTTGTTTGCTGTGCACATAACATAGTAATTCTAGGCTAATAACCAGAATAAGAACACATAACGTTTTCCAAATCGGATATCATGGTTTGTAGAGGCCAGTCTTCGGACCGGGCGAAAGGGGGTGCTCATTGCTGACCTTCCCCAATCGTACCCAAGCTCCCGAGCCGAGACAACTCCGGTGATGACGGACATGTGGCCTTCGGCACCGAGTCAGGGTTTCCTAAATTCCCCCATTAAAAAATATTTAGGTGGCGACTCTGTATCTGGCAAAGCAGTCCATGTTTGGCACTTCTTTCCTAAAATCTGTTTTCTCAAAACGATTTGCTAGATTTCGACTCTTTGGTTCAAGATTAAGAACCGTGACACAAATCGAGTCCGAACTGTAGCGGGGCCCCTCGCGGGCGTGCTACACCTTGGCATGGCATGCCATGCTGCTGGCTTTGGCTAGGCTGCCTTGGCCTAGGCATGGGATAGCACCCAGCTGGCATTGGCTTGGCATGGCATGCTGCTGGCTTTTGTTAGGCTGCCTTGACCATGGCTTGGCATGCTGCTTGACTGGCATGGCAAGCTGCTGGCCTTCGCTTAGCATGGCATGCTGCTGGCTTTGGTGGGCTGCCTTGGCCTGCGCATGGCATGCTGCTGGCCTTGGCCTTGGCATGGCATGCAGCTGGCTTTCGTTGGGCTGCCTTGGCTTAGGCATGGCATGGCAACCTGCTGGCATTGGCTTGGCATGGCATGCTGCTGGCTTTGGCTGGGCTGCCTTGGCCTTGGCATGGCATCCTGCTAGCCTTAGCCTTGGCATGGCATGCTGCTGGCATTGGCTAGGCGGCCTTGGCCTAGGCATGGCATGGCAACATGCTGGCATTGGCTTGGCATGGCATGCTGCAGGCCTTGGCCTTGGCATGCCAACCTGTTGGCATTGGCTTGGCATGGCATGCTGCTGGCTTTGGCTGGGCTGCCTTAGCCTTGGCATGGCATGCGGCTGGCCTTGGCCTTGGCATGGCATGCTGCTGGCTTTGGCTAGGCAGCCTTGCCGATGGCAGGGCATGGCAACCTGCTGGCATTGGTTTGGCATGGCATGCTGCTGGCTTTGGCGGGGCACCCTTGGCCTTGGCATGGCATACTGCTGGCCTTGGCCTTGGCATGGCATGGCAAGCTGCTAGCCTTGGCTTGGCATGGCATGCTGCTGGCTTTGGCTGGCTGCCTTAGCCTTGGCATGGCATGTTTCTAGGCCTTGGGCTTGACATGGCATGTTGTTGGCTTTGGCTAGGCTACCTTGGCCTGGGCAAGGCGTGGCAAGCTGCTGGCCTTGGCTTTGCTTGGCCTGCTGCTAGGTTTGGCTGGGCTGGCTTGGCCTTGACATGGCATGCTGCTGGCCCTAGCCTTGGCATGGCAAGTTGCTGGCTTTGGCCAGGCAGCGTTGGCCTGGGCATGGCATGGCAAGCTGCTGGCATTGGCTTGGCATGGCATGCCGCTGGCTTTGGCTAGGCTACCTTGCCTTGGCATAGCATGCTGCTGTCTTTGGCTAGGCTGCCTTGGCCTAGGCATGGCATGGCAACCTGCTGGCATTGGCATGACATGGCATGCTGTTGGTTTTGGCTGGGCTGCCATGGCATGGCATGCTGCTTCGCCTTGGCCTTGGCATGCCGTGTTGCGGGCTTTGGCTAGGCTCCCTTGGCCTGGGCATGGCATGGCAAGCTGCTGGCCTTGGCTTGGCATGGCATGCTGCTAGCTTTGGCTGGGCTGCCTTGGACTGGGCATGGCATGATGCTGTCCTTGGACTTAGCATGGCATGCTGCTGGCTTTGGCTAGGCTGCCTCGGCCATGGCATGGCATGCTGCTAGCCTTGACCTTGGGATGGCATGCTGCTGGTTTTGGCTAGGCTGCCTTAGCCTAGGCATGGCATGGCAACCTACTGGCATTGGCTTGGCATGGAAACTTACTGGCATTGGCTTGGGCTGGCATGCTGCTGGATTTGCCGAGGCTGCCTTTGCCTTGGCATGGCATGTTGCTGGCTTTGGTTTTGCAGCGTTGGCTGAGGCATGGCATGGGATGCTGCAGGCCTTGGCATGGCATGGCATGCTGCTGGCCTTGGCCTTGGCATGGCATGTTGCTGGCCTTGGCCTTGGAATGGCATGCGGCCTTGGCCTAGGCATGGGACAGCAACCTGCTGGCATTGGCTTGGCATGGCATGCTGCTGGCTTTTCTTGGGCTGCCCTGGCCATGGCTTGGCATGCTGCTTGGATGGCATGGCAAGCTTCTGGCCCTCGCTTGGCATGGCATGCTGCTGGCTTTGGTGGGCTGCCTTGGCCTGGGATGGCATGCTGCTGGCCTTGGCCTTGGCATGCCATGTAGCTGGCTTTCGTTAGGATGCCTTGGCCTAGGCATGGCATGGCAACCTGCTAGCATTGGCTTGGCATAGCACGCTGCTGGCTTTGGCTGGGCTGCCTTGGCCTGGGCATGGCATCCTGCTGGCCTTGGCCTTGGCATGGCATGCTGCTGGCTTTGGCTAGGCAACCTTCGCCTAGTCATGGCATGGCAACCTGCTATGCCTTGGCCTAGGCATGGCATGGCAACCTGCTAGCATTGGCTTGGCATAGCACGCTGCTGGCTTTGGCTGGGCTGCCTTGGCCTTGGCATGGCATCCTGCAGGCCTTGGTCTTGGCTTGGCATGCTGCTGGCTTTGGCTAGGCAGCCTTTCCCAAGGCAGGGCATAGCAACCTGCTAGCATTGGCTTGGCATGGCATGCTGCTGGCTCTGGTGGGACGGCCATGGCCTTGGCATGCCATACTGCTGGCCTTGGCCTTGGCATGGCATGGCAAGCTGCTGGCCTTGGCTTGGCATGGCATGCTGCTGCTTTGGCAGGGCTGCCTTAGCCTTGGCATGGCATGTTTCTAGGCCTTGGGGTTGACATGGCATGCTGCTGGCTTTGGCTGGGCTACCTTGGCCTGGGCATGGCATGGCAAGCTGCTGGCCTTGGCTTTGCTTGGCTTGCTGCTAGCTTTGGCTGGGCTGGCTTGGCCTTGACATGGCATGCTGCTGGCCCTAGCCTTGGCATGGCATGTTGCTGGCTTTGGCCAGGCAGCGTTGGCCTGGGCATGGCATGGCAAGCTGCTGGTATTGGCTTGGCATGGCATGCCGCTAGCTTTGGCTGGGCTACCTTGGCCTTGGCATAGCATGCTGCTGGCTTTGGCTAGGCTGCCTTGGCCTAGGCATGGCATGGTAACCTGCTGGCATTGTCCTGGCATGGCATGCGGCTGGCTTTGGCTGGACAGCCTTGGTGTAGCAGCGCCCGCGTGGGCCTCGTGCTACAGTTCGGACTCTCGATTTGTGTCACGGTTCTTAATCTGAACCAAAGAGTCCAAATCTGGCAAATCGTTTTGAGAAACAGATTTTTGAAAAAGTAGTGCCAAACATGGACTGCTTTGCCAGATACAGAGTCGCCACCTAAATATTTTAAAATGAGGGAATTTAGGAAACCCTGACTCGGTGCCGAAGGCCACATGTCCGTCATCACCGGAGTTGTCTCGGCTCGGGAGCTTGGGTACAACTCGGTTGCGGGCTCTTCCACGACGGGATCACAATCCTTGGTTGTTGCCGAGGCACCCTTTTTGACCATTCGACCTAGTGCATATTCGGAATCCATAGTGACCATTCCAAGTTAGGACAGGTTGCTTACCCGATGTTAGGTTGTTTGAAAACTGCTGTGTGCATAGTGAAACCCTAGTTCCTGACAAAATAGGACAGGGAAACCCTACCCCAACATAGGGGTG
>NW_021027470.1:1405654-1429376 GCF_004153795.1 Camellia sinensis
TGGAACGTGCCCTTGAGTAGTTGTTTTCGGACCTCTTCTCATGATTTCAGTGTGGTTAGAGTGTTCTTTTTCTCACTTGATTTCAGCGTGTTTGGAATTTATCTTAGGTTGTGCGGAATGCGCCCCCTGAGTAGTTGCTTCCGGACCTCTTCTCACGATTTCAGCGTGGTTAGAGTGTTCCTTTCCTTACACGATTTCAACGTGTTTGGAGTTTATCTTAGGTTGCATGGAACGTGAGTAGTTGTTTTCGGACCTTTTCTCACAATTTCAGCTTGGTTAGAGTGTTCCTTTCCTCACTTGATTTCAGCGTGTTTGGAATTTATTCTTGTTCCTCTCATAATTCCAGCATGGTTGGAGTATGTCACCCTTTGCATCTATTGCACTGTCTGTTACATCCATTACGTCATACCATTTTATCGCCTGCATCCTTTCCGTGCTAAGCTTAGTTTTGCATGTGCTCATACATTTCCGTCATTGAAGCATAGCTTTGCATGTGTACGCGCCTATTCCACCAAGAGAATTGTGGTCTAAGGGTTTCGGCATCTTTTCTGTGTTAGACACGGTCCGTTTTGTGTCCATACCTTTTCTAAGTAAAATGTAGTTTGGCTTGCGTCCCTTTATTCACCGTATCCATTACATATTACTTTGTCTTGTTGCATTTAGCATTTAGGATCATGATCTTTCCTCAGCAGATCATTCCTCACTTATATCATACCATTTAATTACTTGTGTTCTTTCTGTGAAACACATAGTTTTGCATGTGCACACGCCTATTCCCCTAAGAGAATTGTGGTTTGAGGGTTCCAGCACCTTTTCTGTGTTAAATGTTAGTTTGATGTTGCATCTCCATCTTTTTATGGTATTTGTGTGGTTTTGCACTGCTTGTGGTTTGATGATTCAATTACATTGTATATCTTTTGCATTATTGTATTAAACTGCATATCCTTTACACTGTTTGGTTATATTGTGTTTCATTTTGCATCTTGCTCCTTGAACTACGCTAGTTTGATTACTTGCAAAGGGATTCGTAGGCAACCTTCAGGTTCAATCAATTGCATCTGCATTTTGTTTGTTTGCCCAAGTCTTATAACCTTGTCAAGATGGGTCGTCTGCGGGCTTTGACATTCACTCACATCATTTCATGACTTTGAGCTCTGTTAAAGAGGGGCAACTGTAGACACCCCATTTTTTACCGCCCTTCAGACTTGGGCGCTATTGACTGATTACTCGAGGATTAAAGTTATGCTATGCAAAGGTTCTATTTCTTCAGCAAAGAGAGCGTCAAATCCCAACCTTACACCTCATTTTGGACCAAAACTATTTTGACCAAAATGATTTTAGACCTTAAAACCCTCTCTTTCAAAATATTTTTGAAAAGGTTTCTACGATGTTCTGAGGCTCGCATTTCGTTAAATGTTGCGCTTTTCGGTAAACCGAGCAAGGACAAAGTGGAAATAAATGAAAGAGAGGAATATCTTTTTGCATACTTAGAATTTTGATGTGAGGCTGTCACCATTGGAAATCTTACTTTTTGGGCTTCCATTTAGACTCAAGAATGACCTGAAACAGAGTCCGGACGAAGGAGATATGCTTGTTTGAAGTCGGGGCCAGAAACTAGTTTCTTGCTTGTCAGCCACTACTGAGGTTTGACGGCCATGTGTCAGCCAGGGGTGAAGTGTTTCGGCCATGGATGAGGTTTGTCGGCCACCAGTGATGGCCGGTCGGCCATTGGTGCAAAAAGGTAGTTTTCTACAGATATTTTCCCTTCAGCTGTTCCACATTGCTCCAACTGTCCTATATTGATATTTTCGACCTGAAGCCATATATTTCTATATATAGAGGATCTTCTCTATTATTTTCAAGGTTTGAAAAATTTTGGGAGTCTCTCTCTCTGCAGTTCTCTCTCTCTAGATTTCTATCTCTCTCTTGAACTTTTATGCATACAAGTGTAGATACACTTCCAGTTTGCCTATCAACCCTTAACCAAAGTTGCTTATATTTGGGCTGAGGTTACTTGGGACCCTCTTTGAGCTCTAGAAAGTAGTCTTGGCTTGATTTGTTGCCTCAATTGTGTCTTGGCTTCAAGAGGTATAGCACTGCCATTTTAAGCTTGCTTTGCACAATTGCTTCCCTATCTCTTTCCACTATTTTGGACTATTTTTGGCCTGGTTTTGAATTGTAAAAAACTCTATTTTTATGACCTAAAAATGGTGTTTTGAGGCCATTTTCAGTTAAGGGGTGGTTCACCCTTCTTGCTTCTTTGCTTGTAATGTTTTTGTGCCTTTGTTCATCACTTTCAAATCAACTTTTTTGAGCCTTTTAACCACTGAATTTCAGAGGGTTTTTAGTGGGAAAAAAACTCATTTTGAAGTCCAAATTTAGAGGGGTTAGCCTCCCCTCCTTGTGTCTTGTTTGCATGCCGAGTTAGCTTCATATGTTAGCTTGTTTTTTTAACTTAACTTAACTCAAGCCTAGCATGTTTTTGCCTCTGAAATAGATTGCTTTAGCTCTGTTTTAGCTGTTTGGTGCCTTTTAAGTCTTGTTTTGGATAGTTGTGGTGTAAGTCCATGCACTAGCATGGTGTTTTGAGGCTTTAAACACCATTGGTTTGAATTAATTGAATGTTTTAGTGCCTTTTATCATCTATTTTCAGCACTATAAACTTTGCAACCTCCCTCTTTGCTTCACTATTTCATTTTCTTTTGAGGGTGGTTTCAAGCTTGGCATCCTTTAAGCTTGAGATTGAGGTCATGCTTATTGGTTTAATCCTTTTTGAGGGTTCATTATCAATGGCATGATCTCTTTCTTGCCTTATATTATCCCTTGGTTGACACTTCTTTTATCTTAGAAGACATTCACCAATGGACAAATCGATCAAAGAATGGATTTGTTAACTAAAATATGTGAACAAAATTGGCAAGTAAAAGTGGCAAGATGAGCATGTCTTTGAGTTGCATTGCATGTGTTCAAATCGGACGTTAATTTGAACATAAGAAAAATGGGACATTTCATACTCAAAAATGATGAAATGTGCCATTTTCCTAGGTCTCCATTGCCCTTGATCATGCATGATAGGGTGATGGACACTTTAGTCTTGTTTTGCATTAATTAAACTTGTACAAACTTGGTTCCTTAGCCATCATGCATGAAAATTGCTTGGTTGATGGTTTGAGGGCCAAGAGTTTCACTCATTTGAGCTTGTTTGATGATAAAAAGTGTAAATAGTACAAACAAACCTTCAAAAGTGCACTATTTCGCTCTGTTTTGCTCTCTGTTGCAGCAAGGAAGTCCAAGCCAGTTGTGGCCGACAGCCACCACCAGTGGCTGATCGTCCATTAGCAATAGCCGACCGGTCCCCCTGTTGGCCACCAATGAAAGTTCAGCAGAATGTTCCTGAGGCAAAACAAATTTGATCTGGAGAAAGAGAAAGTGTGAATGCTTCTGTACAACAAAGGCTTGCGGCAGCAAAACAGTGGCCTTTCGGGTGAAAAACTAAGCATGAATGCATCCCTCGTTTCCCGAGGCCTTTTAGTTAATTAGTTGTGGCTAATGCATGCAAATGGTGTAATTATTTAAGTAGATTAGTTAATTAATTCATATTGTAATTAATTAGCTTAGTTGCTTTGTAATTAATTAGTTAAGTATTTAGCTAATTAGCTTGCTTTGTAATATTTAATTAACTTGGATAGTTAATTATTTAATTGTTTACTTAATTAGCTTAGAATTGTTAGTTAATCCATTTAAACTGTTGTAATAATTAGCTTAATTAGTTTAGTTTAGCTGGCTAGTTAGCTGGCTTTTATTCATTCAGACCCTCCTTCGCGAGGGCGTAATGTTGTATTAATAAATGTGCGTGTGTGTGTATGTCTTCCAACCCTACGTCTTTCTTCCTT
This sequence comes from Camellia sinensis, assembly GCF_004153795.1. Lineage (NCBI taxonomy): Eukaryota > Viridiplantae > Streptophyta > Magnoliopsida > Ericales > Theaceae > Camellia > Camellia sinensis. Next base: position 1,409,548 of record NW_021027470.1, read on the forward strand.
TTATTTAACCGCTTTCGATGATTAGTTTAGGAGCATCATGTTTCGATTAGCATACCGTATGCTTGCATACATTCATTTGTATTGCATGCCCGTGGCTCGGCGCATCGTTCAAGCTGCATAGTCATTTTAATAATTCTTTGATTACGTGTTTAGTCGCATGTTATTCAAATCAATCCACATGACATATTAGTAGCCGAGCCCATTAATTGCATATTGCATGTGTTGCATTAGGTATCTTGTATAGTTAGGAATCATGCATTATTTTCTAACTCATATCTTCTTAGCTTGGAGTACTAGGTGAGTTTTTATGTTTTAGCATACTTGCATGAATGTGAATGTTGCCATGATTAGCATGCTTGCCATGAGGTTATGTGCTTAAATCATAAATTACTTGAATGCCTGTGGATGAAGGCTTGTTGTTTGAATTGGAACGATTCAACAAATGTTCATTTTAAGCCCACTTTGTTGAGTGACAAAACATGTTTTAAGCCCACTATGTTTGATGGAAAATTCGCAAACATTAAGCCCCCTTGAGGTGGCAAATTCAAACAATTTTTGCAAACAAACATGAGTTGAATTGTTCCAAATTGAGTAAACTAGTCTATACTTCTTTGTGCTCATCACATAGTAAAGCTAGTTTAATAATCGGAACAAAAACACATAATTTTTATAAAATATCATATCATGATTAGTAAAGGTCGATCTTTGATCGGGCGAGGGAGGGTGCTCAATTCATGACCTTCTCCTGTCGTACCTAAATTTCCGAGCTGAGGCAACTTTGGTGATGACAGATATGTGGCCTTTGGCACAAATTAGGGTTTCCTAAATTTTCCCCAAAAAAAAAACATTTAGGTGGCAACTCTGTATCTGGCAAAGCAGTCCAATTTTGACATTATTTGATTTAAAATCGATTTTTCAAAAAGATTTACCAGATTTGGACTCTTTGGTTTTTATCAGTTTTACATTGCACTTGTGAGATTAGATTCAGAACCACGGGAGTCCAAACTGTGATACCTTTCTTTTCAAACCTTCCGAAAGGGGGTGCGAAAAAGGCGAGCTACACTCTGCTCGTGCGGAAGCTCGAGCCGCTCTAGCGCACAGAGCGATTTTATCCAGGCTTGGTTCATGGTCCCGCTTGTGCGGAGCCCGTAGCCGCACGAGCGGTCTAGGCACACACAGACAGTCCGAAAATAGCATAAAAATGAAAACTTACCAAACTCATTTCTAACCCCAAATTCATGCAAAACCAATCTGAAAACATGATATACTAGCATGATGCAAGTATAATATCACTTCAAACATGTCAATCTTGCATCAACTTTAGATTCATGGTCTCAGCTTGTTCTCATATTCATAAATTACATAAACAAGCTCAATACACATACAAACATGGTAACTCTTCCAACAAATCTTGATTGTATGAGCCATCTAGTGTTTATTTCATGGATTAATCACAAGAATGAACTCAAATCAAACAATGATGAAGAGATTAGGATTCAATCTCATGCATTTAGCACTAACAATTACATAACTCTAAACCCTAGCTCAAAATTCCCAATTTCTTCTTGATTCCATGACAAAAATGAGTTAGAGACAAAGATTATTAGTAAATCACATACCTTAGCTTCAAATTTAGGGTAAGTCCTTTGAATCTCTTCCAAATCCCTTGCTTTTCCTCTTCCTCTCTCTCTAACTCACTATCTAGAGCTCTCTACCAAGAATGAAGAACACGAGTGCTAAACTCATATATTACCCTACTCATTAGCCCTGTTTGGTAGAGCTGTGGGAAAGTACTTATAGATTATAGCTTAACAGCTTATAGCTTATAACTATGAACATAAGCTGATTTCTGACTTATAAATTAAGCTTCTCTTGCCTCACTCAAAGAATAAGTTGATTTCTGACTTACAAAAAGCTATAAGCTGTATTGTTAAGCTAAACCAAACACATCAAAATAGCTTAAATGAAGCTGAAAACTGAAATAAGCTGAAATTAAGCTGTACCAAACAGGGCCATTAAACATGATTCAATCAGTACAAATTGTAATTTTCTAATATTTCACTGTAGGCTCTAAAAATCATGCTAATCATAGATATGAAGTTGGTTTTGGTTTATCGCGCCTCTAAGGCTTTCAATTTTCAGTTCAAAGTTCCAATTATAACAGATATTCCTACATTCAACAGATATTATTCCAATTCATATAATTTACATACTTAAACTTGCAAATTTATATCGAACACATAATCACATGCATAATTAGGCATAATACGGGTTGGGTTATCACAGTCTTCCCTCATTTAGGAAGTTTGGTCCTCCAAACTTGTTTACTCGTATGTGAGACAAATTATATGTCTCTGCTATGTTACTTTTCTCTTGCCTTTGTCTCAAGAAACTTTTTTACCCGTCGATGTTCTCATCACAGAAGTTCAACTCATCTTCATTGAATGATTAATAACCTAAATTTGTGATCCATCCCAGTTCATCTTGGTATCAAAAGCTATTCAGTAGGTTTCAGAATCAACTTCGTAACCCACAAATCATATCAACCGCGACATATTACCCTCATCTATCACATTGCTTAGATGCTTATATTCAAATAGCCACCTGTTTGTGAACAATTTGCATATCTCCAAATAACCCACATGCCTCTAAATAGTTAAGGATTGATCACAAATGATACTCATGATCCTACTTAACTTCAAATAAATCAAAGTACTCCTCTATCGACATCTCATATGAAGTCTTCCAAATAAATAAGTGTTAATACACACTGTTAATAACAAATCCAACATCTCAGTCCACCAATTCCTTTGCAACAATAATCCTGATGCTTATTCTTAAACACTTCATAAGTCATCAATAGCAAATTAATAGGGTGGGGATTTACTCCTTTAGTTCCGCAAGGAAAGTCATTTATCTTCAGAAGACAGGGACAACTCACATAGGCATATCATTAACATTTACTTATCATACTCAAAGGTACATCTTAATAATCCATATCACGGGCATTGAGTTACATTCATAGTACAACATTTCCAAATAATATAATTCCTCCGAATGATAAGGAAGCACTTATCACCTAATATTAATCCCAATGATCAACTCCTTTTATAATCAAATGGGTCGAAATGAAAGAATAGGTCCTGAATTAATCACGGTGCAAACATTGTCCACAGGTCGTAAGGTCGCCTAATAATGGTCTAGGACATACAGAGCATTTGCATTCTACTTGCTTCAACAACTTAGATTAAGTTTCAATTGTCCAAGTAAATGAGTTACGACTTTACCAATAATCGATTAAGTAACCATATGGAGTTCAACTCTAGTTCAAGTCTTCTCACACTATACGAAATATATTCATGTTGATCCCTCCCCTTGTTCACACACATTCCTAAGTTAGCAACAATAACACCAAAACAATCAATCGCATGACGTTCATAATTCTCACAATCCTATAGTATCAATTATAAGGTAGGCTAATACGGAGTTAAGTACAAAACGTACAATTTCGTATACTCCTAGATAGTTAAGGTTTTTCTCAAGTAGTGTTCATAACCACTTAATTCACGATTAAAAATTCTTATAGCATCAAGTCAAAACATAGTAGCACAGAAGTAGCAATTTGGTAACTCAATCAATTGATAGCTCCACATAACCTACTACACCTATACCACGTATCTGCCCCATAGTCGAATGTTGGTGCTTAATAGAGTTCATGCCTGTTGCTAGCAATCTACACATGGTCCTTATCACAATATAAGCCAATCATTTGTTTACCAGCAATTCATAACTCATCTGGAACAAAAACAAACTAGATAGAGATTCCTATCAAATCAAATTAGATAAAGGTCCTATCACATGATTCTCAAACATGGTATGCTTGGTTCCAAGGGTTCAATCAATTCACCTAGAGATTCCGACCAAAGTCGCACAATCATTCTAAGTTCATTATTCTCAAGATCAGACATCATAATGGTTCATATTAAAGTGGCTTAGGTCCTGCACCATATAGTTTTCTTCAAATAAGTTTACATGTAGATATACAGACACGTAGATGTTCATAATATAAAGTCCTTACATAATATGAAATTTGTAATACAGAAATTCCAAGTAGGTTATATCATCACAAATTCATGTTCCTAAAAAGCCAGTCAAATAGTCCAGTCCATGTTAACCAAGTAAGGTACATAATCACACCTAACATGGAGTTCATTAGATGAGGTATTCAATCTAGTCACATAGTTATAGCGTTGGCACTAATGGTCTAGGTCTAGGGAGTGGGAATTAGTGCTATAACAATCATCTCGAACAAAGGTACAGGGGGATATATATCCATAATCAATTAACATTCCGAGCAAAGGTGCATAAATATAAGAGTCCCTAGTCAATCGGTACATAAGCATTCGTTCATGAATAGTAACAGTACCTAGGACAACGGTCCTAGTAGTCTGAGTTTTTTCTGGGACAAGTGCAATTACTTTACCTTGGCTTGCGATTCCACCCGTCATAACAGATCTTCCCATTGGTACAAAACCAACCAGGGTAGTGGGTCCATTCACAGTTTGTTCGATCTGGGGACAATCCCTTACCTTATGACTCATATCACCATATCTATAACAAGCCCCAGAAAGTCGATAACACATCCCTCTATGCTTTTTCCTACATTCTGAAGAAACCAGTGTTCAATCCTTCATTTGATTGACTTTATCTTGCGTACAGGTTTTAGATTTCCACTTCTTATTCTTCATGAAGTTTTTCTTCACATTAGGGCCTTGTTTCTTTCTTTTCTATTTAAGAAATCGACTCGGGTTAACCTCAGATATCAGGGCAGGGTCTAATACCTTTTGCCGTCTTAGGTTCTCTGTCATTTCTTCTACTATTCTTTTTAGTCTATCAAGTCGAGAGGAGGTAGACTCCTCCAATTCGTCAGCTCTTGATTCCATCATTTTCTATATACGTATAAACATACATCAACAACAAATTCCCATATGTGGGTTCTCGTAAATCATATGACCCTCATGTTCGTATACTCATGTTCACATAAGTCACTCATTCATTATTGAAATCAAAATTACTCATCAATTCACATAGCTTTTGTTCATATTCATAACACTTAGTTTACTTCTCATGCTGAGATTAGAAACGTACATAAGGTTTCACAATTTCCATGTTCAAGCCCAAATAATAACCATACTTACACATGTATTCTCATATACTTTATATTCCATAAGAAGCTGAGAATGCACACTTATATTCATATCTTTCATGCCATGCTCATATAAAGATCATGGATTCACATCTTATCTCATACACTTGTAGCATAAATGCAAATGTTCCTAACTCTTTTCTAGACTCCTTATTGCTCAATTGGACTCATCTGTGAGGTATTAACTTGTGCTCTGATACCACTCTGTCATGACCCAAACCCATCCCTAAAAGCTTGGATCATAATCGGCTAGTAATCACTTGATTACCTTTGGCTTCAAACAAACATACAAAATAATTATAATAATGGGGCAATAAGCGGAAGCATAACACAAATAAAGAAGTCCATTGAGCCGTGCCAAAATGATCAAAATTATACAGTTTACAACATAGCACATTCATATATTTACTTGACCATGCAAAAACTTATGTACCATAGGATAAATAATACATATAGTTTACATATCCAAAAACCATTACAACAAAATCAAAACAAAGGTCATGGCATGATGTGAATCAAAGCAAAAGCTCCATCTTGAAGGCATGACTCAACAGGTTCACAAATAGCTCCTGAAACTGACTTTAAGATTGGGTTCCCTGTTGTTGATCACCTACATGTGCATGCATAATAAGGGGTGAGTGAAGCTTAATGAGTAATAATAAAGCAAAGAGTATCAACGAATAATCTTGAATTAAATGAAGCATATTACGTGAACACAATACTTTTCCAAATTACATCCTTCACAATATTATCCATAATCACATTTACCGAACGGCCTTAGGCCTAACGTATAATAGAACGATCTTGGGTCCAATATATATATCAAAATGGTCTTGGGCCCACATATGACAAAACGACCTTGGGTCTAATATATCAAAAAGGCCTCAGGCCCAATTGTATATCAAAATGGCCTCGGGCCCAATCATATATCGAAATGGCCTCGGGTCCAATCATATATCAAAACTTCCTTGGGCTCAATCATATATCAAAACGGCCTCTTGCCCAATCGTACATCAAAACCGACCTCAGGCCCAACATATTATACCGAATGGCCTTGGGCCTAACATGTCAAAGCTTAAACGGAAACAGAACGACCTTAGGTCCATATTGCACATGTCATATAATATTAATGAAGTTTCTTCATTTCGATCAAATCACAATGCCGGCACCATTCACCATTCATGGTTCGAGTTACATAATTAAGAACACATATGTACAATATTATTACACACAGTGCGTTTGGTCATGTGGCGTTGCCCCCAGTACATAACCTACACGAAACATGCCACATACACATTCGATAAATCATTTGTTTCAATTCGTACACTTATCTTTCGTAATTCATAACCTTCATTAATAAGTTTCTAATCATCATTTCACTCCCAATAGGGTTTAAATAAGGTTGAGAATGCGTTCTGGAGGTCAGGAGTAGCAACAAGAGAAAATAGGGTTTTTTGCCATGCCTGGCTGGACGTGCGGTCCGGTCCGGTCCAACTGCTCGTGTGGAAGCTCAAGCCGCTCGAGCGCACAGAGCAGTTTTGTCTAGGCTTGGTTCATGGTCCGCTCGTGCCGAGCCCATGGTTGCACAAGCGGTCTGGGCACACACAGACATTCTGAAAATAACAAAAATGCAAACTTCCCAAACTCATTTCCAACCCCAAATTCATGCAAAACCAACCCAAAAACATGATATACTAGCATGATACAAGTATAATATCACTTCAAACATGTCAATCTGGTGAATCTTCCAACAAACTCAATATTCGTAAATTACATAAACAAGCTGAATACACATACAAACATGGTGAATATTCCAACAAATATTGGTTGTATGAGTCATCTAGGGTTTATTTCATGGATCAATCATAAGAATGAGCTCAAATCAAACAAAGATGAAGAGATTAGGGCTCAATCTCATACATTTAGATCTAACAATTACATAACTCAAAACCCTAGCTCAAAATTCCAAATTTCTTCTTTATTCCATGACAAAGATGAGTTAGAGAGAAAGATTACAAGTAAATAACATACCTTAGCTTCAAATTTAGGGTTAGCCCCTTAAATCTCTTCCAAATCCCTAGATTTTCCTCTTCCTGTCTCTCTAACTCACTCTCTAGAGCTCTCCACCAAGAATGAAGAACACACGAGCTAAACTCATATATGACCCGACTTATAAAACATGATTCAATCATTACGAATCATAATTTTCTAAAATTTCACCGTAGGCTCTAAAAATCATGGTAATCACAGATATGAAGTCAGTTTTAGTTTATCGCGCCTCTAAGGCTTTCATTTTTTAGTTCAAAGTTCCAATTACAACAAATATTCCTACATTCAACATATATTATTCCAATTCATATAATTCACATACTTAAACTTGCAAATTCATATCAAACACATAATCACAAGCATAATACGGGTTGGGTTATCACACCGGGCCCATTTATTGCTTTGGATCTAGGATTCTTTGTCTTGATGGTTATTATGTCCTTATTCATCGCATTCGTTGTTCAATTGGGTTGTGTGAGCATTGTGGTTACATTTGAAATAGGTTGGGAGTTCATTTTTCAAAGGAGTCTTTGCCCAGAATTTTGCTTGTTCGCTCAAACGAATCTTCTTGCACTTGAGCGGTCTTTTATAGTCTGCAAAACTGCTGAGAGTTTGATATCTGTGCTCGAGTAATGTATCTTGCGCTTGAGCAAACTTTTACAGGTCTGAACTACTGGGAGGGGTGTATTGTGCGCTAGAGCGACCATTCTTGCGCTCGAGCAGTGTCTTTATTTGAGTCTGTGCGCTCAAGCCGTAACTTTATTTGCTGGAGCGGTGTCACTTTTTGTGTTTGGTCGCTCAAGCAGTGTTTTGTTCACTCAAGTAGTCTATCCGAACTCAACATCTATAAAAGTCACTTTTAGTCATATCTAGATCATTTTCCTCTCTCCTTTCTCTCTCCTGCCATTTTTGAGCATCCAAGCTCTTCATTCCTTAAATTCATCTATTTTTACACATCTTTGACCTCTAGTTCCTTATACCAAAATGTAGAGCTTGACAAGGGCTTTCATTTAATATGATCGAATTGTTATTTCGTCGCTAGTGATTTTTGGGTTGTCTTCTCTTCCCTTCAAGAGGTGGCGATTTCCTTGTTCCTCTTCAATACCTCATCTATATATAGACATGTGGTAGATATTATTGCATAAAAATCATGCTCATTATGAATTTAAAAAAAAAAACATATAAAGTAATCTTGGGTTTGAATGTTTGGGGTTTAAATTGAAAAATTGATGGTTGTTAGGGTTAATTGGGAGTAGTTCAACGTGTTTATGTTGTGCTGAAGGGAAAGCCCTAATTTAATAATTCCACCTAATGAATTGAAAAGAGGCAAGTTGAATAATGTTTGTGTTTTGATAATTTGAGTTTTGTTATTATGTTGTTAGCATAAAGGAAGAATCAATTTTGGTATTAGAATTTTAATTGGATAATCATGTTAAGTTGAGTTGGGTTGTGGCTTGGAATCCATGGATGTGGTTGTATTGAAAATGTAGAAATTGATTTTTTTTTTCAAAGAAAAGTATTTGGGCAAGTTAACTTGGAAAATAAAAGAGTTGATTTTGAAAAGAGAAAGAAACCATTATGTATTGTAAATTTAGAATTTGAACTTCAGGTTGGATTTTGAAACCATTGAATATTGTTGTTATTATCATTGTTGTTAGACTTAAGGTCAAGTGAGCATCGGATTATCGTATTATGTGTGTTTAAATATTTATGCTTAGAGGTTTTGTCCTTGGTCATCAGTGGAGGATGACATTGTGATGTTAAATAGATTTTGTGTATATAGTACTCATCAGATTATTTATGTTTGTTGAATAATGTAATGGTTTGAAATGTGCTTGCGGTGAGAATAAAGGGTACCATTACCTTCCAGCTAGCGCCTGGAGGATTGGTTGCGTTGAGAATGTGGGATACCAGTACCTTCTAGCTAGCGCCTAGAGAACTTGGTAAAGGTACCATTACCTTCCAGTTTGTGATTGGTAAATTGGCTTGAGTATTAAAAAGGTGTATCCTTAGCTTACCATGCTAGAGGCTAGTAGAGTGTTGTTGGGTTTCTCGTTATTATCTCGGTTCTATTTATGTGTTTTATGCATAGTAATGATTACTTCATGGAGGATGTAATTGTCTTATATGGTTAGATAAAGAGCATTTTATATGTATTGTCTTCTTGTTCGTGTGGGTTGTTTCTATCTGGAAATCATAATTTGGAAATCGGTGTAAGTTCGATAACTGGGGGAAATGTAATTGGATTTTGTGGGTCTGTTTTCAAATAGCTATTATTGTCTAGCAAGTTAAAATAAAAAGGGGTAACAAGAAGAGAGAAAAGAAAATGGTTTTGGTTGTTGGAAAATTGAATAATTTTTAGAAAAGTACCTATATAAGTATATCTTCATGTATAAACTGGCACTTATGTATTTGGTTTGACTTAAAGCATTCATCATCATAACTATCTGTATGCTATTATTGTTTAGGATCATGTTGGGATTTCTATTAGATATTATGTTCATCCCAAGTTGCTAATCCCTTTTAAGGTGAACATTAAGAAGTGTTTCAAGATTGAGGATATTCATTATCCATTGGCCACGGGGCCTTTTATTTGTTGGTTGAATGCCATTGTTGTAAAAAGGGTTGAACCCTTTCTCTTTCACGTAATGATGTAAGCCTGCGGGCAATTTATTGTAATTATGTCACATGTTTCATTCATCCTATATACGAATTTGAGAATCTTCATTTACTTATCTTTAATAAGATATTGGAACTTCTGTCCACTATCTCTAAAATTATTTATAATAATGGCTTGGTAATGTTATTGGATTAATTAAAAAGTGGGGCGTTACAACTTCGTATCAGAGCAAGCCAGGTTTGCATACTTTTGACTCGTCATAAATGATTTTTACCACCTTGGGTTTACTATGCTTGGTGAGGAGGTTGCATGTAGTTAGGATAAGTGTTAAGATTTATATGTTATATTTATGTGAGCATGGATTTAAGTTTCATGGATAGTGCTTGTAGCCTGTGAACTTGCTTTGAGGACTTATTGGAAACACACCTGATCAACGTGGATTCTGATGAGAATTCCTTGAGACTGATTCGATTATGTGACTAAGTGTTTAACTATTTATAGGTAGTAGAATTGTGTGTTTGGGGGTTAGTGTGTCTTGTAGCCTAGGGGTGGTGAGTTTGTGTGCCTCGGGGAAGGGCTGTGGTGTTATGCACCAAGTTGGTCTTGTTTTGATTTTATAGGATGTGTACACGAGGGCATAGAGAACGTGTTGGAAATAGGAGAGCTAGTAGGGACATATCGGTTCCTTTAGTACCTGCCGTTGTAGCATCGGCTATTGGTGAGAAGTTTCATGCGAGATTGTGAGAACGGTGCAAGATACTCTAGCTCACAATGAGAGGGGGGCCTAAACTGTTGGAGGCGGAGGATTAGTTGGAGCAGATTACCAAGACTCTTGGTATGCTCGGAGTTGAGGATTTCTTTGGCGAGTTTTCAATTGAGGGGCAACGCAGGGTATTGGTGAAAGTACGCTAAGAGCAACGTAAGTAACACGTGAGTTGCTTTTACTGAGGCCTTTTTTGGCCAAGTACTTTCCTTTTTTTGCTCAGGAAAGGTTGAGGGAACAGTTTTTTGAGTTATGCCAGGACACTGCTCCTTTGGCACAATTTGAGATGCTGTTTACTAGTTTGTCGAGGTTTGCTCCAGAGCTGGTAGCGATAGAGGAGCGTCGTTGCTATGAGTTTGAGAGGCGGTTACATGATGATATCCAATAGAAGGTAGTTGGATCTCTGTGAAAGAATTACTTTGCTCTAGTTGAGGCGGTGGCCCATGTGGACGCCATGGTTGAGAGTGTTGGTCAAGTTAGGGAGGAGGCCACTTCGGCGACTCCTACGGTTCATAAGCACTCTAGCGTCAGTAAGAGGTAGAGGCAAGCGCATGCTCAATCCCAGGTCTAGACACCTCATTTTTTACCGTTCTCAAGACTTGGACGTCATCGTTTGAACACTCGATGATCATCCATACTCGTGTTCGTTTTGAGTTCCCAAAGATCTCAGCTGCGCGCCTTGCCTTAGGATCTCTCAACTTGTTTGTTTTGTGCTTGGTTGTGGACCAAGGACTTGACGTTTTGCTTCTGAGGGAAGAGGGTGGCTTGTTGGCCATCCCCTCAACCCATCGGCTAAGGCATGAAGCCATCGGCCAAAAGTGTTGGCCAATTGGCACTTTGTTTGGTCGATCGACCATATTTTTGAGGCGAGACCTTTCCATCTGCTTTTTGCAGATATTTTCTGCCAGCTGTGACAGTTGGTGGGCACAATTCCTATCGTGTATGGAGGGATTTGTTTCAAGACTCAAGCTTGTTGAACAAGCTTGAGAAATGAAATTCTAAAAGAGGGGAGCCTCCCCTCCCTTTCCAGAGGTTCTGAAAATTGCATACACGTATTCTATATCTCTTTCTCTTTCTCTCTCTCAATATATTTGCCCTCTCTCTCTTGTTCTACCTTGGTTTGTGCTCAACAGTGTAGAATCTTCATACTATTGCACACAAACACCTCGTAGAACACCATCCTTTGGTTGCTGAGGTCCTTAGGAGTTGGTTTTAGAGTTTTTGGAGTGGTTTTGGTCAGAGAAAGTTGCTGGAGTTGTGTTCTTGAAGGTGTTCTTTAAGGGTGAGTAAACTACCTTTTGATCCCCCATTTTGGCTTAAGCTTTTAGACCTATTTGCATATTGTTTTAAGCTTAACTATAAACTGCAAAAAGTTTTGTTTTTGTGTGCTTGAGATGTTTGTTTAAGGTCACATTTTGATTGGGGGTAGTCTACCCCCTCTTAGGTCTTGTTTGGCCTTGTTTTGAGCCATCCCTTTTGGCCCTTGTTCTTTCCTTTGCATGACCTTTCTACCACTGAAATCCAAAGGATTTTCAGTGCTGGAAAGGTGGTTTTGGAGTCTTGAATAGGAGAGGGACACCCTTCTCTCCTTGTGTCTCATATGCTTGTGTTAATGGCTTATAATGGTAGCATGTTTGCTTAGCATGTTTTGGCTTCATTTCAGCAAGTATTTGGTGTTATTTGGCCATGCTATACCTCTGTTTTAAGTTGTTTTGACAGCCTCTTACATGCATCATGCACTTGTCTTGCAATCCTCTTATTTGCCTTAACATGCACCTTGCATTTGGACCATCATGCTTGCATATTTTGGCTCAACTCAAAGGAACTTTTAGTCATGTTTTACCATGTTTAAGCTTTGTTTGGTGCTGTTTTAGTCATGCATGCATTGTTTTGTATAGCCTTGGTTCAGTCTAGCTTGTTGGCTTTGAGTGTCCAAGTCATTAGCATGCATTGCTTGGACCATATTCATGATTTGACATCGTTTCATATGAGATTTCTGTCCATATAGTGTGGCCATCCATTCACATTTGACACCTTTTCCATGCATTGGGAGGTTTGTATTTTATGCCTTAAGAGTGGGTCATTGTGCATGCCTCCATGTTTAGGTCTTTGGGATGCCATCTAAGTGGGTTTTGGGGCTTATTTTGACATGCTATAACTCTGATTTTTATTGGTTAAGTCATGCCATGTTTGGTTGTAATAGGTGTAGTGTAACACCTCTTTGTTAGCCTTGCATGCTTCATGCTTTTGGTTTTTCGTTCTAGCTTGTGTTGGCTAGGTTCGAGCATGCTTTTGGTCTTGTATTGACCTGCCTTGGGACTGTTTTGGGTGCCCTTGGCCCTTTGGGGCTTGCTTTGCATGACCATGGTTTAAACCCCTTGGCTATCCTTAAGCTTTGGGCCTTTTGTTATATGTATGATTTGGCATCATTCTTGACATCATTTCAGATCTTGTAGTATTGTCATACATCCATGCTTTTCATTCATTGCTCGTGCTTCAGAGTAGTTGTCTTCATGCCTTAATTCTTGGGCCAATTGGCATGCATGCTTGACTTGCATTTCATGCCATCAATTTTAGCACTTTTGGCCACTGTTTTGGTATGGCTGAGGTCTATCCATTTTCAGTATAAGTCCATAAGACATGCGGTTTGTGTGTTGTTGCATGCTTATCGCATTGCATGTTGTTGCATGCCTATTACATTGTATGTTTGCATGTTTAGGTTGCATTGCATTTTGCATCCTTGGCACATTACGTGTTTGCATGTTTAGGTTGCATGTCTATTGCATATTAGTTGCATTGCATGACATTGATGCAGACTTGTAGCATGCTTGAGTTGTTTGCATGGTTGCTTGCATACTCATATTGCATTGGGGTTGCTTACATACCATTAGCCTTGTTACATTGTATAGATTTTCCATGTTACATGCATTGCATTGTGTTTGGGTTGGGGTGTCAAACCAGACATTCTTGATCCAACATGATAGAGTGTGAGGCATTCAGGTATTTTTGCGCATTCATTTCATATTGATTTGTGCAATTCGGTCTCTTTGGCCATCATGTATCGAAATGCGTGATTGATGGCTCGAGGGTCAAACAGTACACTCATTTGAGTCTCGAACATGATAAGGGGTGTAGGTGCACAACATTTTCTTGCAAATGTATTGCCATGCCCATGTTTGCCGTCTGCTGCAGTAAAATGAGTAATCTGTAGGAAAGATGGTCGATCGACTATCTTAAGTGCCGATCGGCTAATAGGTTTTGGCCGATATCATCAAATTTGGCCGATGGCCATTGCTCTCTGGCCGATGGCCTCATCTTTTCACTGATGGCCTCTCAGCATGACTATGAGATGGTTCAGAAGCATCACAAAGTTTTTCATAGTTTTCAGAGGTGCAAAACAGTGCAAACAGAGGCAACATGAGGCATGGCAATGGGTTTCCGAGCGAGGCGATCGAGCATGCATCATTCAATCATTCCAAGGCAGAGCTGTGGCAGCCTCCTTAGTTTCATACTTAGTCTTTTTTGTAACTTAATTAATTTGTTTAATTAGTTCTAAGTTTTGTAATAATTAATTAGCTAGGGTAGTTAATTAGTTGGTTTTTATTATTCATTCAGACCCTCCGTCGAGAGGGCGAATTTTGTAATAAGTGTGCGTGAGTGTGTGAATGTCTTCCAATCCCACGTCTTTCTCCCTTTTACTTAACCGCTTACGATAGTTAGTTCTAGATCATATTTCAATTAGCATGCTTATGATAGCATGTTTGCATACATTCATTCGTATTGCATGCACCGGGCTCGGCGCATCGTACTAACCGCATTGTATTTCAATCCCTATTTGAATACATGATTATCAAGTGTTGCATTTCACATGACATCTTAGAATAGCCGAGCTTATTTCTAGTTGCATTTTGCATGTGTTGCATTAGCCATCTTAACATAGCTAGGATCAGGCATTGATTACTAACTAGTTGTTGTTTTGGTTCGGAGTACTAAGTAAGCTTTTATGCTTTAGCATCCTTGCATGAGTGTGAGTGTTGCCATGATAGCATGCTTATCAGGAGGCTAAATGCTTATGTGATATAACTGTCTGAATGCTTGTGGATGAAGGTTAGATTACTTGAATTGGAATAATTCATCAAATGCGAGTTTTAAGCCCACTTGAGGGTGGCAAAATCCACATCTTAGCCTACTTGCGAGTAGCACCTTCAAACCATTTTCAAACAAACATGAGACGTTTTCTTCCAACTTAGGCAATCTAGTCTATACTTGTGTGTTGTGTGCATCACATAGTAATTCTAGCTAAATAACCAGAATAAGAACACATATGTTTTGAAAACAAAATATCATGCTTAGTAAAGGCCGATCTTTGATCGGGCGAGCGAGGGTGCTCATTGCATGACCTTCCCCTGTCGTACCCAAGTTCCCGAGCCGAGGCAACTTTGGTGATGAAGGACACGTGGCCTTAGACACGAGTCAGGGCCAAAACAAAATATTTAGGTGGCGACTCTGTATCTGGCAAAGCAGTCCATGTTTGGCATTTTTTCTTCAAAAATCAGTTTTCCAAAACGATTTACCGGATTTGGACTCTTTGTTGATTTATTGGTCTTGCATTGCACTTTGCGAGATCAGATTCAGAACCGTGACATTGAGTTCGAACTGTAGTAGTCCAATGAACAAAACGGGATTTCGCACCACTTCGCGCGAGGAGCCAGCACGTTCGGGCACGTCTACAGTTTCTGGCGACTCTGCTGGGGAGTTAGAGAACTTGGCTCGAACTCATGATATCATGTTTTGATTACACTTATGTGTTTCTTTGCATTGCATTTGCATTGGTGCACCTAGGACACCGTGTTTGCCGTATGCTATTCCTGAACGGTTTGCCGGAGGCTCGCTCTGAGAAGCGTACCATAAGGCTGACCGGTTGCGGGCTCTGCCACAACGGGAACACAAACCTCGATTTTTGCTGAGGCACCCTTTTTTTGACCCTTCGACCTTGTGCATATCGAAAACTGTAGTGACCATTCCAATCTAGGACAGGTTGCTTACCCGATTATAGGTTATTTGAAACCACTGTGTGCTTAGTGAAACCCTAGCTCCTGACAATAGGATATGGAAATCCTACCCCAACATAGGGGTGTTTTGGCTCTCACTTGCTTGTTATGTGCCTTTAGAGTTGGCCTCTACAGGAATGCACGTATCAGTTTGCAAGTCTGGGTATCAGACCTGCGGGCATCAGATTCGAAGAATCAGTTTTACCTGAGGGTATCAGATCTGGGGTAGTGATTTGGGAACAATGATCAGTGGTTGAGAACAGTTATTTCAGCTTGTGTTTGCCAACTGTGTGTTGTCTTTTCTTAAGCCGTTATGCTATCCGTTTTTTTCTGTTCATTGTTTCCTTATCATGCTTTATTTATCTTTTTGTAAGGTAATTTAGCACCATTCCATCCAACCAGGCAGATATCCCCCAAGCACTCTAGGTTAGAGGTCGTAGACTCAATCGATCCAGGGAGCTGAAAGACGGACAAGCAGTGTTCCTTTCTTTACCCCCGGTTACCAGACGGAGGTCGAAAAGGCGCAGTGTATCGGTACAGCGGTTGCCAGATCCGTGGTCCTTATCTACCCTACTAGTGAACAGTCAGACTGAGGTCTCAATTTCTACTGTAGGAACAGATATACCAGGTGTTCAGTTAGATCAACATAATATGGCAGGTATAGAGCAGATGATGCGCCAACTCCAGGAAAGTACGAAAGCCATGCAGCAGGACGCTGCCCATCAAGCAGAATTCGCTGCACGCCAAGCCGAGGTTATGGCACAACAAGCAGAGTTGATTGCTAGACTGCAGCAACAACAACCACCATAGCAAGCCAGAGCATCTGCTTCACACCAGGCTCCTCCCCCACCAAGAGTTCCTATACTCGGGGAGACCGCTAACGTCCAGGACAATACGGATGATCCAACAGGGTCGGCTCCGCCGCCGATACTACCCCAGCTATCCAATGCACCTACCAATCTACTGGATTCTCCCTTTGAGTTCGAGGTGGACCCCACAGCATTAAAAGTAAGCAAGTTTGAAAACCTGTTCAAGAAGTCCCACGGTGTGAAGTCCATCCCGAATATTGAGGATGGGTACACCGACTCGACTGTGACTCTGCCAGACTGATTTAAAATGCCACACATAGACCGTTTTGACGGGTCTGGAGATCCTATGGTGCATTTGCGGCTGTTTTCGGACACCCTAAGGCCGATGGGCCTCTCGAGATTATAGAAGCTGTCCTTGTTCGGCCGGACCCTGTCAAGTGTAGCGGCTATCTGTTATGCAAAATTGGAAGACTCTGTTAAGAGGAACTGGGAGGAGATGACTGAGGCCTTCATAGCTCAATACTCCTACAATACACAAATCGAGGTCACAACTCGTGATCTCGAGACAACTAGGCAAGTGCCGAAGGAGAGTTTCTCCAATTTTGTGACCCGGTGGAGGGCCAAGGCCTCGATGATGACCATCAGGCCTGTTGACAAAGATTAGATTCGGATGGTTGTGCACTACCTCCAGCCCAAACTCATGTAGAAGATGATCGTTCTCCCCCTCCCCACCTTTGCAGATCTACACGAGATAGGGGTGCAAATCGAGGATGCGATGAAACAAGGTCTGATTGACCCTGAAAAAGAGCAGCTGAGGAGGGCATTCGACCGCAGTACGAATGCAGGCACAAGCAGTGCTGCAGCTGTCAGGGCTTCAGATGTAAGTATGGTCACCACCACCACCCCAAGAACCCTTTCAGCTACACCATTCACCGGTGTGTCCGGAAGTAGCTCACAAACAACCAAGTTTTCACCTCGAGGCCAAAGAACCTTCACCCCACTATACATGCCTTTGTCCAAGGCTTTGGGGGTTTTGATCAGAAAAGGGCACTTGAAGCCCCTAGAGTTGCGCCCATTGCCAGAAAAAATTCCCCCCTCCCATAACCCGGCGAAGTACTACGCGTTTCACCAATAGCATGGTCATGACACCGACCAATGCTATAGATTGCGTCACGAGATTTAGGACCTCGTTGACAACAGGGTGATCGTGCCTCTGGAGAAACCGAATGTCACAACCAACCCTCTCCCACCACATAACCAAGCTCCACCTCCCAAACGCATCAATCTAATCCAAACTGAGGCTATGTCATACGACCCTAGCATATATATCACCCCTTCTCACCTACCCAAGCCGGAGGTGTTCATCCATGACAGCACTGATTTGTCCATGTTGGACATCTCCCAAACCCAACCTGAAACGGTGGTGGTGGCTATCGAAGATAGAATTGGGCCGATTGTGGGAACAGATGGGAATGATCAGTCAGAGCCTGAGGGGTCTACGAGCTTCATGTACAACCCGATTGGTTACATTACATCAGCATGCCAGGTTAGGCCAAGAGTGGAATTGCCAGTGGGGGCAGAGATTTGTGTAGTCCGGGAGGATGGACCAAATCAGGGGCTAGATGACCTAGCGGATCTGGAGGAGGACATTGCTAACCTTCATTTTTTCAACGAACAAGATCCGGGAGACATGACAGTCAACTGGTTTGATTTAGATGGGTCAGCAGAGTCTACTGGGTGGCTTGACGACCAACCAGATGTTGTTGAACAACCTCAACTAGAACAGGGTCTGTCAGGGACGGGGACATCTGTTGTGGCCGGAAGGGTCGGAAATTAGAATGCACCGCTGGAGAGCACCGGTGTTAAGAATTTTGCTCAGAATACGGGCAGTTTCGGTATAGAAGATTCTGAACAGTAGGCTGCACTGAAGCAGTTTGAACAGGAAAAGATCGAAGACCTTGAGAGAGCCAGAAAGGCCAAAGCCCCTGCGGGAACAGAATGTGCTATGTGCACAGGAACGGAGCGTGCTGCGAGCATAGGAACGGAAGGTGCTGTGAGCACAGGGTTAGTTGTAATGGAGCTGGATAGGTGTCTGTCGGCTACCGATGGCATGTGGTGGGAAGATGACGACCTATGTCTTGCCCACACGGATGAAGACTGGGGACAAAGCCAGCCGGATGATACCTGGTATGTGGGCGAGGTTGACCGCATGACTTGGAGCGGGCGGTATTTCAAGCCCCCGCATTTAGATCAACCAGAGGCGTCCGAAAAGGACAAAGAGGTAAACAAGCAGAAGGAAAAGCTGCTCAAAGAGGTGGCTGTGTTGAAACAGCTAAAGAAGATACAGGCAAACATCTCTATCTGGGGACTGCTAATGGCTTCAAGAGTATACAGACAGGCTGTCCTTTCTGCAATGGACAAGGCCAAACTTTCCATAGATACCACGCCTGAGCAGCTGGTAGGATTGGTTTTTCCGGGAGGAGCTTCCCCGACGTTGACCTTCACTGACAAGGAGTTGCCGCCTGAGGGCGCAAACCATAACAAGCCCCTCTACATCTCCGTGGAATGTAGAGATAAGTGGATACCGGTGGTACTTGTTGATACCGGGTCTGCGATTAATGTCTGCCCAACCAGAACGGCATATGCAATCGGGTTAAAACCCGCTGACTTCATCCCAACCACCCAAGTGATCAGGGCATATGACAATACCAGCAGAGAAGTGATGGGGACTGTTAAAATTCAAACTAAGGTTGGTCCAGGACAACACAGCATCGAATTTCATATCCTGGACGTTCCCGCAACCTTTAACTTACTATTAGGGCGACCGTGGTTGCACCAGGTCAAAGCAGTCTCTTCCACCCTACATCAAATGCTGAAATACCCTCACGGGAAAGGGGTAGCGATCGTTTTTGGGAATTCATCAATCCATCCGCCGCCGGAAGTGTCTACACCTGTCTTGGAGATCGAGCACGGCACGGAGGATGTGTTTTTATCGGGGTTCACTTTGGCCGAGGCTCAAGTGGTGCAGAATGTCATGGCTGCGAATGAGGGCATGTATGTACTGATCAGAAAGAATCATTTAAAACCCCTAGAACCAAAGCCATTACCAAATCCACTTCCCCCCTCATATGACCCGTCAAAGTACTGTGCGTACCACCAACAACACGGTCATGACACCGACCGTTGTTACAGATTGAGTCATGAGATCCAAGATCTTATTGACAAACAGGTAATCGCACCTCCCGATCAACCCAATGTTACAACCAACCCTCTCCCATCACATAACCAAGCTCCTCCTCCCAAAAGAATTAACTTTATCCAGACTGGGGTC
>NW_021027470.1:1433093-1453093 GCF_004153795.1 Camellia sinensis
CCTTGCTCGAGCGAAGATCCAAAATTCTGGACAGCAACACTTGGTTTCTAAACCCAACCAACCTGAAACAAACCTGCCCAACACATCCTATAATTCCAAATGAGAAAATAAGGGACAACAACAACAATTATACAATGACAGAATCTACGGAACCTAAGTTCGGATACAATAATCAAATGGGAAAAGACCGGGGTCGCTATAGTTTCATTTTAATTTTTAATTTTTAATATTTTTTTTGGGTCAAAGATAACATATTAGTATAATTAAATTACCATTAAAGAGAGTTTTATAAGTTTGAACCCTTAAATTCTCACTCACCCCATCTTAAGATATGGCTATTAGGCCACACCCCAAAGGTCTTTTACTTTCAATGTTTAAACTGTGTTAAAAATATTATAATTTAATTCTCAATAGTTAAATTGCGTGAATTTAATGTTTAATATATATAAATTATTTCAATTTAATCTCTTATTTTAAATATGTTAATTGACGCACTATAAATATTGAGAATCATTTCCTCACTTTATAGGCCCGTGTGTCCTTTGCATACAATGTGGGTGTTTGAAAAGTTGCTATTTTAGTAGGCTATTTTAGTTTTTAGCTATTTTAAGAGGCTAAAATTTTTATGTTTGGGAAGATAGTTGGATTTTTTTGTAGCTGGATGTGATATTTGTGAGAGAAAAAGTAAAATGATTATGGGTTTGATGTGACATTTGGTCTTATTGGCTATTTTAACCTATCAATCCCGCTACAGACCCCCAGCAGAAGTTGACCCCCAGCAACCCCTAGTGACGTGGCAGATGAGGTGGCAGCTGATGTGGAGTATGGGTCTATACGTTGCTGTGCTGTGAGGAAAAAAAAAAAAACAAAAGATATAGCGGGAACCTCCCAAACCTGTCTCCGCTATCTTCCTTTGTCTGTCCTTACCTGTCGCCGCCATCCTCCTCTTCCACCGTAACTCTCTACCGTCGACGACGACCATAGCTCGCCGGGAACTTTGGTTGTCCTCTGTCTGTATCTGGCTGTCCTCTTTCTGTCGCTCTGTATCTTCGGCTGTATCTCTGTCCGTCACTCTCATCAATCTTCGGCTGCGTGTCTATGTCTCCCTCGTCTGTCTGCAGCTTCGTTGTTGCTGTCTATCTTCGACTGTGTCTCTGTCTCGCACGTAACCTGGATCGGTGGTTTATGAGGTAAAAAATCAATTACATTAACTTCCTATAAAAAATCAGTTTCATATAAAATTAATAAACAAATTTGAAATTTAAATAGGGCCTTCACATATGACTAATCTGAAATTTGAATATATGAAGTTCACATATGGCCTTCACATATGCTAATCCTCATCTATGGAGTTTGTACATATGGAGTTTGTATATATTCTGATATGGAGTTTAAAATGAGTTTGTATATATATATTCTCACTTGCTCTCTATATATATATATGAATTCAAACTAGATTCTCTCCACATTACTGTAATTGTTTCATTGATTAGTTTCTAATTACATTACAGATAGAGAAACAAGTTCAGTTGAGTTGAATTTGAGAGCTTTGAGTTTTTATACATATCTGAAACCAGTGTTTTTGGTTTGTGAAAAACCCAATTCAAAATGTGCATCAATTTAGTGTCAAAATGTGAGTCCTGAGAGCAATCCCAAGATGTCAGACATCCCTCCAAAGCCTTCTCAGTAGCAAATGGCACCAACTTCTCAGGAACCCATTAATCAAACATTAGGTGCACATGGCTAATTTTGTTAACACAGATATATATATATATATACGCAGATATACATAGAGAGAGTCGGGGCTTCACAAATAGATATATATACAGATAGATAGATATGTATATATATAGGCAGATATACCTGTCGGATGAGAAGGAAAGAGACACAGAGAGAGTCGGTGCTTCAACACAGAGACAGTCGGGAAATTTACCTCATAATCGTCCTTCGTCGGATGAGAGAGAAAGAGAGACAGAGAGATTCACGAGTGAAGGGAAACGAGCTGTCAGTGTTGGAGTGAAGGGAATGAGTTGTCGCTGGCGTCGGAGTGGGGGTCGCTTCCAGCCATCTCAACCGTTGGAGTGAAGAGAGATATGTGTTTGAAGGGGAGATTATTTTCAAGTGTGAATATGTGTTTGGGTCTTATAGTCACGTGACTATCACATGACTTGCCACATCATGTGGAGGTCACTGGGGGTCGGAAGAAACTGGGGATCAGAAGCATTTTTGTTTAACCTATATTGTCTTTTAGTACTATTTTAGCCAAAAAAACTAAAAAAGTTTCTTCCCAAACACCCCCAGTCCATAAACTTTTGTAGCCACAAACGTTTTTTCTTTCTTTTAACTTTTCTTTCATATGGGTGTACCCCCAAACATTTTTGAGATGCAATAAATTAATAAATTTTATAAATCCTTTTACTTGCACGGATTATTGTTATTAAATTCCATTTTAAATACACATTTATGTGCCACACCAATGAATAAAATATAAGATAAATATATTTAGAGAAAATATCATTTTATCCAGTAAATTGTTACTCAATAATCAATTTAATCCTCTTCTTTTAATAATATCAATTTTATATTTAAACTCTTTGATTTTACATAAATTTTAACCCACCATCACTTGTCATCAATGATCAAACAAAAGTTACTGATATGACATCCAAACTTCATTTGAAATTTTATTTTACTCTCCAAACTATTCCCGTAATATCAATTAGACCCCTGAATAAAATGAAATTTGGGGTCTAATTCATAATCTAGAGATAGTTTGGGGTAAAATAAAATTTCAAACGAAATTTTTGTGTCACGTCAGCAACTTCTGTTTGATTATAAATGGTAACTAACGGCAGGGGTAAAATTGATCAAAAATTAAATTGTTTAGGTATAAAATTAATATTATTAAAAAAAATAGGGGTTAAGTTAATTTTTAAATGATACTTTAGGTGGTAAAATGATATTACCTCGTATATTTATCGTTCTTAAAGTATGAGTTTTATGTTACTTTAATTCTTTAAATTTTAATTTTTTCAATTTTGTCTCTGAATTTTTCAATTTGAATAAAATAGGTCCAATTTCAAACGGTCACATAAATAGTTAACAAAACAATTATAAATTTCAACTATGATTCCTAAATTATACGTTTTGGGTCATTTTAATAGCTAGAATTTTAATATTATTAATTCCGTCTCTTAATATTATAAAATTATATTTTATTTTCATCATCAATATTTCAAGATAAAATTGACCAAATTAATAACTTTAAGAGTAAATATCATTTTGCCCCCCAAACTATCACACGTTTTTCACGTTGACTCCCATACTTTGATTTATTTCAATTTAGTACCTGAACTTTCCACAAATTGATCAATTAGTACCTGACGTGGCATTTAAAATTTCATTTTACCCCCCAAACCAAACCTTAAAAATCAATTTACCCGTAAATTAAAAGTCAATTTGCCCCCCAAACTATACTTTAAAAATCAATTTGCCCCCTACATCAACACATTCCGTTCAATTGTGGATGGAAGGTGACGACAGGGGTCTAATTGATCAATTTGTGGAAAGTTCAGGTACTATAATGAAATAAATCGAAGTATGAGGGTCAACGTTTTAGAGGGCAAAATGATATTTCCACTAACTTTAAAGACCAAAGTATATTTTATTATCATTTTATTAACTTTAGACAGTCCATTTAAAATTGGATCAAAGTAACTCAAATTTTTTAAATATAAAATTAATAAAATTAAAACTTTAAATATTATAAATATATTGT
Organism: Camellia sinensis; assembly: GCF_004153795.1. Lineage (NCBI taxonomy): Eukaryota > Viridiplantae > Streptophyta > Magnoliopsida > Ericales > Theaceae > Camellia > Camellia sinensis. Next base: position 1,436,872 of record NW_021027470.1, read on the forward strand.
AAAGGGTTAGAAATTAAGCCCCAAATTAAGTATGAGCCTAAGTACTATGGTCGCCCTTTAAGGCAACTAGGAATGATTGAAGGAGCATGGGCTAAAGGCTAGGGAAAGTGGGCCAATAGTAGGCCGAAACAAGTCTGACCCGCCAAGGGTCCAAATGGGCACCACGAAGGAAATTGCCTAAGTGAAGTTGTAGAGGGAACATATGCAGTGGGAAAGTTGTTGAGGCATTTTGCTTCAGCGCTGCCATTCCTAATATCTTCGGTTCTGACGCCATCTGAAGTTGCTGAGGGAAAGAAAAAGCTGACGCAACTAAGTTGCAGAGGCAGTACCTGCAGCGCCCAAGTTACGGAGGCACTTTGTCGGCGCCGCCATCTCCAATATTGTTGGTTTTGCCATTTGAACTTGTCACGGGAAATGACTGTCGTAGCAACTATAGCCGCCGCAACCAGCTTGCGAAAGGAACATCTTGCCAAGGTGATAGCAGCCTGTGGGAAAAGCTTCCCCTCTGCAATTAAAGGCTAATGCTTGGCGCTGATAGCAGGCCCCAAGACATTACTAGTCCAGGGCTGATAACAGGCCCCAAAGTTCATTAACTTGGCCGTGATAGCAGGCCCCAAGACTTACCAGTAGGAGCTGATAGCAGGCTTAGAGGTACCAGTTTACCGCGGTGATCTCGCGAAGATGGGAGCAGGGTAGGCGGAGTGTAAGGGACTCCCTTTCCATTACCCAGGTCATGGACCTACCTTAGTCGCACAGGCAGGACTAAGGAAGTCCCCTTGGGCTTGGTACAAAGGCACAGCATGACTGATGGCAGGCTTGGCTGTGGCCATCGCCCTGGGAAGCTAGGGAATTTGTGGTTAGGTGGCTAAGGGTAGAGGCTTCGCTGAGGTGAGCACGAACATAGTCGATAGCAGACTGATGGAGTCCTGAGAATGCATGTACTGGCCAAGTAGAACTGAGAAGGCAAGTGCAGCAGCAAAGTTTACCGCTGCAAGTACACTTGCTGAGGTTAGAGCTGAAAAGGCAAGTGCAGCAACAAACACTCCTGCTGCAACTGCACTTGCTGAGGCTCAAAAGGAAATTGCAACGCCAAACACTTCTGTCGCAACTACATTTGTTGAGGCTCAAAAAGGTAGTTACGAAGGCAAACAATTAGTATACAGTACATGCAGAGGGACACGTGGCACCTTCAACCTGGTGGCTTAAGGCAGAATATTCTATGTGATCCTCTAAGACATATGTCTTCTCTCTATTTGGCCACTTGGTCTCCTCTTGGTACCAAGGAAAAGCCTATAAATATGACCCATTTCCCAAGATTCAACAAGAGGAATTTTGGGGATTTGGGGAGATGCTACCCATTTGCGCACTGCTATACATTTCTTCTTGAGCTACTGCTTCACCCTCACCTAGCTGCTCACTCTCCAACTTCCCAGACAGTTGCAACTGCTCATCCTCCAGTCATTCCACCACTCTTGGACCATTAGCATAGTTTTGCCTCTGTAATCACCTTTCTAACCTCGAACTCCCCTACATATATATATTTAAAAATATATATAAATTTTATTGATTTATGTCACATTTGTTCTTTTCCTTTTTCATGGCCCACTTGAAGTGACAAAAAATGTAACGCCTAATTTTTATATCCAAAAGATAATACGATAACCATGGTTATTTAAAGTGAAACTGAAAATAAATCCCCACGCTTGCATTATATGATACAAATAGTCTTCAGGTGATAATAAATTCACTTCAAATCAAAATAACATAAACAAATAGATACCCCCAAGGGTTTACAAGTTTCCAAGGCTTAGGCTTGGTTACACAAAATGGTTATTCAAACCCACACAAATACAGCCATTGGCTTACAAATAGAGTTACAGCAAAATGAGAGCCTTGTACTCTCAACACATATTTCCTCGCCTTTAGTTAGGCGGAATCACCACATCTTTTCCTACACAAAAATCCCGTAGGGTGAGCATAAAGCCCAGTAAAAAATCCTTAACAAAGTATATACATTTTGTTCAAGTCTCAAGAGATGAATGCATATGCCATACTATGTCTTTTTGTAAGAAATCCTTAACAAAGTATATATATTTTATACAAGTCTCAAGAGATGAAATTCACATGTCATGCTATGCCCCTTTTTGAAAGTAAATCACATTTTCATCTTTTGAAAACTATCATGCTCAATGATGTCATGCAATTTCAATTGTTCAAAACTTAACAATTTATTTCAAGGGCAGTAAATACGACTCTAATAATCTGTTGGTCGGTGTCTGCAAGTAGACTATACAAGTACTACCAAATTGCCATTTTTACCAGTATTAATCGGAAGGCTCGATACCTATTCGCGCGGGTTTTTAGTCTTTCATCCCGGACTCTCAGGCCAACTTATTCAATATCATCTACACCACCTAACAAGACTTACCAACATATTTACCCCAAAACCATTCCATAAAAACTTGTTTCTCAACATTCTTTTCTCAATGCAAGTTTTTAAATTAACTTTCAAAATTTAATGTAATCAAATGAATTGATATGCCAATTTTACAAGATGAATATAAATACTTTTATTCCGATTCATCATTCAAGGAATAACACAATTCCCTCTTATCAAGTATCCTCAACAATTAGTCATTTGAAGACTATTTCAACGTTTTGAACAATAATTTCCAAAATGAACAACAATTCTCATATTCTATGAAATTCATCATTTATATAAATATAAATAAGAAATTTTCCAAACATCCATTTATTTTGACACAAAAAATAAATATAATAATATCATTTATGGATTTTCAATTTCTTTTAAAAATCCCCAATTTCTAGGTTTTCTCACCAAAACTATACAACTCAAATCTTTTGAAAGAAAACTTTCCAAAATCATCTTTTCTTCAATCAACGAAGATCAAAACCCATAAGATCATTTTAAAAGAACAAGAGACAAACCCACTTTCAAAATCCCTCAACTTCTTGAATCAACAATCAATTTTCAAAGCTATCGAAGGATGATTTCGAAAATCATCTAGATCTTGCAAATACATATATAACTCTAAGAAAAAATCTCTACCTCAAGTATTGAAGAAGAATTGAGATGAAACCCCAAAATCAACGATACCTAAACTCGATCTCCACCACACACAACGAAGCCCTCGAGATGATAACCAACTTTGATGAAGAACTTAGGTCTAAATCCCAATGGATTTGGAGAAATCAAAGAGAGAAGATGACTTTTAGAGAGAGAAGCTCTAGATTTGAAATTCTGGAGAGTTTTAGAGAGAGAGAGAATTGTAAAAGTGATCTGAAGTATCAGATTCACGAACTGATATAACATGGTCCACTCGAGCGTCAGACACAGCCTCCCACTCGAGCACGGAAAGCTCCACTCGAGCGTCGAATACACTTTCGCAGTACTTTTGCAAACAGGTCAAACTTCTGGAACCAAACATTCTCTGATCCCCCGACCTACTCAGCGAAGTGACAAAACATGAAAGAATTTGCTTATGATACAACTCTGCATGGCACAAATTAGGTTGGATTTGCATATAAAGGTTTGGAGACAGTACATGTTCCAAACACACCGCTACAACCTGATAACCAAAATAAGAGGAATACTGGGAAACTAAGATACGTAACACTGCTAAAAATCATACCAACCCGAGCCCGGAACACCACACAAAGACGGGTCAAAACCGGGATAGCTAAAAAAAAAAAAAACCTTATCATCAAAGTGATCCATTTTTCTTTTTCTTGGTTTCATACGCACATGCGTCATTTGCATACAATAAAATAAGCTGAATTATTTGAAAAGTTTAATGATTAATTAATTAATTATTTTTATGTTTTATTTGTATTTTGATCATATTTTTTTAATTATCAATCAATTATTTTTTTACTTGCATATGATTATAGTTAAAGAATAAATCTTAAAATTAAGTTAATATGTCATTTTCTTAAAATAATTGTCCATTAACTTTTGTTACCGTAAACTCCTCTCTTTAAGTTTTCTCCATGAAAAATTATTAATTAATCATGGAGGGTTCCTTATCAACCACAAATTACAATACTCAATAATATATTTTAATCATCTAATATAAATTATGACCCCAACAACCAATATCTTCTCTTTTTTCACATGATGGACCACCCAACACATATACCCTGTCAATTCGAGGAAACTTATGCAGTCAGGGATACCAATACTGGGATTGGATCTTAATTATCGGCAATGGCAAAGATGCCCTTCAACTTGAAAGTATTATATATGTATATACATTTATTTTAAAAATATATAAATTTTATTAATTTATATCACATTTGTTCTTTTTCTTTTTCATGACCCACTTGAAGTGACAAAAAATTACTCAAAACCTTATCATCAAAGTGAGCCATTTTTCTTTTCTTGGTTTCATACGCGCATGCGTCCCTTGCATATTATTTTTCTTTTCTTGGTTTCATATGCGCATGCGTCCTTTGCGTATAATAAAATAACACTAGTATTATTGGAATTCAAAAATTAAATTAATTTTTTAAATTTAATGATTAATCAATTAATTGTTTTTATGTTTTATTTGTCTCACATTTATATCTTTTTTAATTATCAATCAATTATCTTATTTATACATTATTAAATTTAAATATTAGATTTATATATCATTTTCTTAAAATAATTATCCCATTAGCTTTTGCTACCCAAACTTCTCTCTTTCAAGAGCTTCATGGGTACTTTTCACCAATTACAAATCACCATCACTCCATATTTCCTAATCACAATGAGCAATAACTTCTCTTTCTCGACATGGGTGGACCACACAACACATCCTGTCATTTGAGGAGACTTTGTGCGGTCAAGGATACCGACGTTGGGATTCGATCTCATCGGCAATGGCAAAGATGCCCTTCAACAAGTCCCTTGAAAGTCCCTTGCCATTGTTTCCAAGAAACCATCCATAAGGTATTGGCTTAAAACTTAAATTAAATCCCTCTTCTTTTTCAGATGCAACAAGTCATTTTCAATCAAAGAAGTTCTTTGTTGTTCGAAGTGATTAAGCCCTTACATTTTCCACCTTCTTGAGATCAAACCTCCCAAATTCAATACGTATACAGAGTGTACAAAAGAACATAACTGCCAAGGATGGTTGATGCTGTTGTCTCTTCCGTAGTGCGGAGACTTGGTGGTCTTCTCATTGATCAAGTAATTTTTTTGCAAGGAGTGAGAGATGAAGTCAACTATCTGAGAACCAAATTGGAATACATGTTGTGTTTCTTGAAAGATGCAGAAGAAAAACAAGATCAAGACAGTAGGATACGCAAATGGGTATCCGATATTAGAGATGCTGCTTACGAAGCCGAGGATATTATTGACAAGTTTATTCTCAAAGTTGAAGAAGGAGGGATTCCCAAAAGGACAGGGTTCAAAGCTTGCCTCAGAAAGTACTTTTGCATCTACAAACAAGCAAACAAGTATGGGATAGGTAAGGAGATTCAAGAATGGAAGAATAGACTCGATGAAATCGATCGAAATCATGAAATTTTCAAGATTAGAAATATCGAAGCTGCTGGGGAGGGATCAAGTGGCATGAATGAGAGATTCAAGCAACTACGAAGGACAACACCTTATGAAGACGACCAACATGTTGTGGGCTTCACGAAGGATGTTGAGTTACTGATGTCTGAACTTCTCGAAGAAACTCCCCATCAACGTGTGATTTCGATTGTGGGCATGGGCGGTTTGGGTAAGACGACCTTAGCTCGAAAACTTTACAACTCTAGCAGTGTTGGAGATAAATTTAAACGTAAAGGTTGGGTTTCTGTATCCAAGGATTACAACATCCAGAATCTTCTTCGAAAAACAATAAAATCTTTCAAGATGCCAACCAGCAAAGATGAATTGGAGATGTTGGAAAAGATGGAAACAGAAGATTTGGAGTGCCATTTACATGAGTTGTTGAAAGAAAGTCGATACCTGGTGGTGATTGACGATGTATGGGATACAGATGCTTGGGCAAGCTTGAGGAGAGCCCTCCCAGACAACAAGAAAGGAAGTAGAGTAATTATCACCACTCGTATCAAACTTGTTGCCGAGAGTTCTGGTAGGAGAAAATATGTTCATGAGCTTCCATTTCTACAACCAGAAGAAAGTTGGGAATTATTTTGTAAGATAGTAGTGTTTCCGGACTATGATGGGGTCGATGATAAAACAAATCGTTGTCCTCCAAGGTTGGAGGAATTGGCAAGAGATATGGCCAGAAAATGCCAGGGCTTACCCTTGGCCATAGTCGTCTTGGGTGGGCTATTGTCAAGAAAACATCCCGATGAGTGGCCCAAGTTGCAGGGCCGCTTCTGGCGGCATGTAACAGGTGACGACTTTGAAAGCCATGACTCGGCTCATGTTACACAAATATTGGCTTTAAGTTTCACCGATTTGCCTCATCACTTGAAGTTGTGCTTTCTTTACTTGGGGTTGTTCCCTGAAGATTTTGAAATTGAAGCAGAGAGACTTATACGGTTATGGGTGGCAGAAGGTTTCATACAACAAGCAGAAGGAGAAACTTTAGAGGAGACAGCTGCAGAATATCTAAATGAGCTGATTGATAGAAATTTGATTCGAGTAGCTGAAAGAATCTGGATGAGAATTAGAAGATGCTGAGTTCATGATCTTCTTCGGGATTTTGCAATTGAAAAGTCGAAGGAGTTAAATTTCCTTCATATCTATGATGGAAATGTTTATTCCGCACCCTCTCCCTGCAAACATCGAAGACTAGCTTCTCATAGCTGTGGATTAAAAAGGTTTGCTTCCTTTGATCAGTCATCAGATTTGCATTTACGAACCCTTTTGTTGTTCAACTCGGAAAATGAATCCGCCGAAATAGGGGAGTTACAATTTCTGTACAAAAAATTGAGATTGTTGAGAGTGTTAGATCTTGAGGAAATTATATTCAATCATTCCCAAGAAGAAATAGAGCATGTAAGCTTACATGATGCAATAGAGAAGTTGATTCACTTGAGGTACTTTAGGATAAGTGGCCCCAAAATAAACAAGATTCCACCATCCATTGGTAACTTGCAAACTGATGCAGTGCTGATCGAAACAATAGTAACAATCTTTAGATCCATTGATTCACACAAGAATACCGAAAATAAGACTCCTCTTTAGACCCGTTGATTCCCTAAGAATACCGAGTTTAAAGGCTCAACCAAAGTTGATTCATACAGAATTAACCAAAGTTGGAACAAAGAGTAATAAAACTCAAAATATATTAATCAAAAAAACTCTCCCCCTTGCCCTAAGGCTTACATCTTTATTTATAATGAACCTAATTCTTGTAGAACAAGAAACAAATAAAATAGGAAATGAAATCAAAACTAAGAAAATAGGAAAACTACATCATATTAAATTAGGAAACTAAATAACTAAATAATTCCATAATATTCTATACCAATTTAGAATATTCATGGTCAAATATTAATTTTAAAATAATAAAATAAAAATACTTATTTTCTAAAATTTAGTCTGCATCATTCTTCCCCGCTTGAGAAAACTCGTCCTCGAGTTTCCATTACTTGAAATAACTTGGTACGTCCGCACTGATCCGCATCAACCTTGTATTTGAGGTTAATTTTCTCAAACATGAATTGTAAACGGGAATCTTTTGAAATTAAATAAATAATTTTCTTCATTAAATTTAACCCATCTTCTTTGTAGTACAAATTCTGACTACAGAAATTTCGCTTCGCATCTTCGAGCAATTGATCTTCAAATACACTGTAATGAAAACTCCACGGATGGTAGTTTTGTTGGAATAAGTCCATTCCCATCTCGACTTCAACAGGTTTTCTTTTTTGATCAAATCCATATGGTAATGAATTTTTGTCTTCTTTGCTGGACACGAACAATATGACCCCATTACTGTCATTTTTCAGTTCTTCCACTTGATCATTTTTCCTTAATTCGATTGCATCACTAAATTGCAAAATCTCATACACACAGCCATCAGTTAGAACATATTCACGATGTCTAAATTTTTCTTTGACTTCATGAATTTCAATCTCGTTCTCCACTAAATATTCATCAAATTTAGGAAGTAAATTCCAATCAACTTGTGATTCCAAAAATAAAGTATTTATATCTAATAATATATCATCAAACTCTTCCTCACTAAATATTTTGTGAATTATAGTACCTTCTAGATCAATTTCAATTTCGTCTTCTATATCGTCGAGAAAATCTCCTACGTCTCCTTTAACTATAATTTCTTCCATGACTTCTTCACGATACTCGTCATATGAGGGAGGAAAATCCCAATTAACTTGTGAGTTGGAAGAAAAGGAATCCAGATTCATAATTACCTTTTCATCTTTGTCAAAATATGGATTACGAAGTTTCGGCTGTTGTTGTTGTTGTTGTTTCTTCATGGCAATGGACAAGATTGTAATCTGTTTGGCTAGAGCATCAATTTGTCGTTGCATTCTCACTTTCTTAGCCTCAAAAACTTCATCTACAATACGTCTCCTTAGTGGCATGTTTGCAAGAACGTAACCTGGCTCTGATACCAACTGATGCAGTGCTGATCGAAACAATAGTAACAATCTTAAGATCCGTTGATTCACACAAGAATACCGGAAATAAGACTCGACTTTAGACCCGTTGATTCCCCAAGAATACCGAGTTTAAAGGGTCAACCAAAGTTGATTCACACAGAATTAACCAAAGTTGGAACAAAGAGTAATAAAACTCAAAATATATTAATCAAAAAAACTCTCCCCCTTGCCCTAAGGCTTACATCTTTATTTATAATGAACCTAATTCTTGTAGAACAAGAAACAAATAAAATAGGAAATAAAATCAAAACTAAGAAAATAGGAAAACTACATCATATTAAATTAGGAAACTAAATAACTAAATAATTCCATAATATTCTATACCAATTTAGAATATTCATGGTCAAATATTAATTTTAAAATAATAAAATAAAAATACTTATTTTCTAAAATTCAGTCTGCATCACAAACCCTACAAACCCTGGAATTTTCGGAATTGGATAGCCCAATTATGTTACCAGATGAGATATACAATGCAAAGCAGTTGAGACATTTAATTGGACGCTTCAAGTGGCCTTTTCGAGTAGAAAACCTAACAAACCTTCAAACTCTAAAGTTCATTGAGGTTTATGACCGGATGGAATTTAATCCATCAAGGGATTTTATGAATCTTTGCAAGCTTTACGTAGTATTGAATGGAGAAAGCAAGGGGTTCACTCTAGACTCTATTGGTAGATTAAGAAGCCTCCAAACATTATATCTAGATGCGAGTACGGACACTGTTTGGAATCCTACACTGCAACCACTTTCTCACTGCCAGCACCTCCTTCAATTGAAGTTATATGGAAAAATAGGAAATCTACCAACAGAGATGCACAAATTCTTACCGAATCTCAAATACCTCGACTTGGAGGGATCGGAAATGGAGGAAGATCCTATGCCGTCATTAGAGAAACTTCGAAAGCTGACAATTCTTGACTTGTGGAAATACGGCGTATATAAATTTGCTTGCACTGCAGGAGGGTTCCCTCAACTCGAAATTCTATTTATTTACGGGGGTGATGTGAAGGAGTTACAAGTGGATGAAGGAGGAATGCCTCTGCTTCGGGGTTTGGTCATCCCTAACAATGTTAGCATCCCAGAGAGATTAAGGTCCATCCCTGTCCCCAAAAATTGGGATATCACAGACGATAATGACTGGCCCTACTAACGAAGAACACAAGTTACAGGTGAGTAATAGTTGTTGCCAGAAAATAAATTGTAAATAAAAGGTTTCCTTTCTTATAGATCACTTTCTATACGTTCTGGTTTAACTTAGTTAATAAAGCTTTTCAACTGGATAGGCAGGCTATGGTAAAGTTTATTTGTACCATGTATAATTAAATATATAGTATGTATATGTGTGTGTTTTCTTAACAACGTATGTTTGGTAAATTAGCTAGGTGAGTAGAGAAATAATAAGATTCACATTGTTTGGTTCTAATTTTCTTAATTTAACTTTTAAAAAATTGACTTCTTTTTTTAAGGGAATTTTTTTTAATACTATAAGCATTTTTTTTTAAAAACTTTTTTTGTATTCTTATTATTTTTTCAAATATTTATTTTTTAGGTACATCTAAAAAGTTTTTAAAAAAAAATTTTGCTTAAAATATTAAAAACATGTATTGTATTTTCTTTTTCTTTTTTCTTTTTCTTTTTTTTTTGTATTTTTTGTATTTAGTGAATTTTTTAAAGTTTTTTTCAAAAATATTATACTTTTTATTTGTATTTATATTAAGTGTATCTAAAAAGTAAAAAAATTACTTAAAATATTAAACAAATTCATTAAAAATACGAAAAATAAAAAAATTCAAAAAAAAAAATTCAAAAAATTGGAACCAAACAAGGTGATTATGATTTCTCTTCTAGTACTTAGGTGAAAAAAGAAAAAAAATAATTAAATAATTATGATTTCTTATCATTGTGTTTGGATAAACCAAAATAAAAGAGAATACATGTGTTTTTTTTATTTAAATATTACTATTAAACCAAACCAAATGAAATCAAACCAAACCAAGTCTTAAGTCCCATTAAATGGTATTTAAATATTACTATTGAGGGCCAAAAATTAGATTCACTTTCTAACTCTCTCATTTATTCTTTAATTATCAACCAATTATCTTGTTGACACATTATTGATCTAGAAAGTGGGTTTAGAAAGAGAAAACGCATGTCTTTTTATTATCAATGTTTTGTATCTAGATAGACAGTTTAAGTATTTTGATTTTTTTTTTAATACAACTATCGTTTTTCACCAAAATTGGTGAGAAACAAAACAAGAGTTTTAGGAGTTTTTTTTATTTTTTTACCAAACTAATTCATATATGGACTTGTTTTCTTATCTGCCAAATGCTGAATCCAAGCATTTAGTTCCTTGCTAGTTTAGTGAGTTCGACAAATGATAAGATTTCCGAGGAGATATTATTCAGTTATCTCAAAAATTGTGCTTAGAAAATGGGATAATCCTGTTATAATATGCATTAGTTATGATTCAAATTAATATTGATGATGTGTAAAAAATTAAGCGGTAGTGCTATATTTTAGATAGCATCTCCACATCATAGTTCCACGCTAACACATGTCCTACCACAAGTAAGATAATCGGTATATAGTAATTGACTCACTCGTGTGATAATTAATATCATTTTTTACATACATCTTTAAGAAATTTGTTTTTCATTTTTTATTTTTAACACATTTCTTACAACTTAGTTTTATTTTATTTTTTTCATTTTATTTATTTAACAGGAATGAAAGTTGGAGGAAACAAAGGAAGTGGTTGGTGATGCTTGTGTGCCTGTTGTGCTGTTGGAGACTTGGAGTTCTTTTTATTTAATTAATTTTGTTTCCTTCTATTTGTTGTCATGTTGGCGTGCTTGTCATGTTTGGTGTATTTGGATTTTCGATGACTTCTCTTTTTATTATTTATGTATAAAAGATTGATGTGTGGTTATATTACTGCTACTATTGACTATTACTTTTTAATTGTGATGATATATATTGTTATGAACATCCATTCTATTGTCAAAATATATATTTGCTATTTTAGTTGGTTTTTTAATTACTTGGTTATTTTAATCTGATTAAAAAAAGTTATATTTGAGACGATAGTTGGCTTTTTTTTTTATAATTGATTTGATGATTGTAAGAGAAAAAAAATTAAATAATTATAATTTAAATGTAACATTTTATCTTATTAATTATTTTAATTTTTTTAAAAACTATTTTAACCAAAAAAATTCTTTCAACCCAACTTCCCAAACACCCCTTATAACACGGTTAATAAGAAAGGCTATAAGGAGATCACTTGACGGTTGAGTTAAGCTCCTCCATGAGGCCAAGGAGCACAAACCCAAATAGAGCGTGTTGCAGAGAACGTGTTGCAGAGAGTTGGGTGGTTAATAAGAAATGCTACAAGGAGAGTCACTAGTTGAACGGTTAAAACTTGACATTTTTGTAGACTAAGGAAATATTGGCCCAAAATCCACCACCACCAATACCAATAACACCGCCACGGTCGTCACCACTGACACAAACGAAAGTCCTCTCTTCCACTACCGCCAAAGTTTTGATGAAATCGAACTATAACCGATGATTAGAGTATTTAATTGCCAGTGAAGTGAGATCTACAATTCAAGTCAATACAATGGCGTAAAACCTACTATAGTAATCTAACTATATTAACCTACTAGTATCATATCATGCGACAAAAAAAGATTTAAAAGAGAATTTCCCCTATTTTTCTCAATTATGGGGCTACATTTTGGGCATTAAACTTGGTATTCATATCTCATTCATCTTATACTATGAAAATGCTTAGCCAAAAGATACACAAACATCACAATCTTAAGCCAAACCAACTTTCATAATAGACATAGCCAAATATTACTTGTTAACTGCCACGAAGGACAGTTTTAGCAAAAACATGAGCCAACTCGACTACCTGCTGACTTACCTTACATATATTTACATAATCAAAACCATTAAGTAAAGATCAAATCTCCAAAATTAGCAATTGTGAGGCCCAATCGCATGATGATGTACCACGAAACTGTTCGACCAACCATAAGCAATCTGTGAAAGAACTTGAATATCCCGAACTTGACACCATCGGAACGCATCCAAACATGCGCGGGTTTCAGCTGCAGTGGCCACAATGTTGTTAAGACGACACACCAAAGCCCCAACGAGTTACAAGAGGAAATACAAAATTGACAAAAACATTATTAACATTAATTCCATCACAAAAAAAATATAAAGCCAATCACTTGGAATTCTTTGGCAGTGGTGTATCTGCAAAAATATATGAGACATGAGTAAAACTTTTATATATTCTAGGCCCCGCAATCTTGAGAATGGGCACGGAATCAGATATCTCTTTTAAATCATCTTTTGTGAGCTTCACTCTCAAGGCACCAATATTCTCATCAAGGTTTTTAATCTAAGTTCTTCCTGCAAATGTATAATGCGAGGTTAAATACAACTTGACCATTCAAAATACAACATTAAGGAGCACATTTGGAAGTTTTGGTTTGTTTTCAAAACTTGCTTTTAAAAAAATATTGAACACTAGTTTGGTGGAAATAAACATAAAAAATCAACAAGGATCTCTCTCTTAAATTGATTAACAGCTGATTTGATTGCATAAACATCCACTTGAAACAATAACAAAATATTATTAGAGCATTTAGTAAACATCCAAATATGATTAAAAAACTAAAGAATTTTCAAGAAAACTAATAAAAACTAATCATTCAATAGAAGTTACATTTAATTTAATTCAAAAGCCAAAAAATATACTTTGGCAAGGTTTAGGTTGGATTGTAAGAAAGACCACAACCTCCTACTTATCGAACTACTTACCAGGGAATTAAAAGTTTTCGAGGTTTGTTCAAGGATTCATTTCACCTTCCAGCACGTTTTCCATAACTTTTCATGTATTATTCATTACCAAGAAATCAAAATTTTGATTAGTCACTCACCGGGAATAGGAATCGTATCATCCCCTTGATGAAGAACCCATGCAAGTGCGAGTTGAACAAGGGTGCAACTGTGTTTCTTAGACAACTCTTCTATTTGAAGATAAAAGATCTTATTGTGATCTAAATTCTGCCCTGTAAACCTAGGAAGTGCTAGCTGATAGAAAGAAAAAGTTAGTCATCCATTCATCTAGTTGTTTGACTAACCAAAAGAGGAAACGTCTGAATGAATTAACACTCTGTTTCAGCAAAGATTATTTTCCTATGGAAAACATTTTCCAATAATTTTTTTTGTAGAAGATGCTTTCCTATCTTTGTTTGAGACCTTGAAACTAATGTAGTAGTTGTTCATTGTATTAGTGATGGTGTTGGTGGTTGTGGTAGGGTGTTGGTGGCTGTGTTAGGGTGTTGGTGATGCTAGTGTGGCAGCGTTGGTAAGACCTTATTTTGGAAAATGTTTTCCACCTTTCAAAAGTAGAAAATGTTTTCTGCCTAAGTAAACTCGTTCTCTATCGACCACATAAAACGTTTTCAGTTGCCTTTGATTTTCCATTGTACCAAATGCTAGATAATGTGGAAAACATTTTCTAAAATAAATTTTCAGCCAAAACATGAGCATTAGTTCACAGAGATGATTTTTATCTAACATGAATTAAATTGAAGTAAAATAAAAGATATAGATCCAGTTCATCACCAAGAAGCTATCTGTAGGGACACTCTCCACAACTGCCTTGCCAGCAAAAAACCCATGAGCAGTAGGGAATATGGAACTATCGCAATTCGAAGTTCCCTGATAACCAAAACATGGTTTAGAAAAAAAAATATGATGAAAGGAAATATGAAAACAAATTGGAAGTGTAACTGAAAACAGTAAATGGCTAGAAGTTTAAGATGCAAATTCCAATAAAGAAGAAATCACTATAAAAAAATAAAATAAATTATTATAGGAAATTGAAGTTAAAACAGACAGTAGGGTGTCTTCTCCTGATAAACATATTTCTGTGAATAAAAAATGGCAACCCAATACATGAGGCTAAAGCGAGGTCTTAGGAGGGCAAGATGTCCACAGCCTTACCCCTACTTCTGGAGAGGTGGTTTCCGTAACTCGAACTTGGGCAGCCAAGGGCACTAACGGAAAGCCTTACTATCAAGTAAAGCCGCCCTTTCAAACATCTTTTTGTGGATGAATTTTTTATTTTAACAAAGAGCAACATTTGAACATGAGCCTCCAATTTTTTGAATAAAATATAAGTAAATTCAAGAGGAAAATTCTTGGCCTTTCTTATTGATGTACTCTTGATGAACCTCCTTTGTACTTGAGAAAAAAAAAAAAAAAACCGTCAACATGAAGATTCTTGCAGAATTTTAGAAGCAGTATGAAGCACCTGCAAAGCGGGATTATTTCTTCCTCAATGTCTCGAGTCCAACGGGAATACTCCATTTGTAGAGTAGTAATAGGATGAACAACATGTGCCCTCCTTATTGTGTTTGGGCTTGCTTCTGATAAACCAATGTATTTTATTTTACCCTCTTCCACCAATGTCTTAAGTTCTCCCATCTGCTATTCAAAAAGAAAATTCAGCACCAATCAGTAAATATTTCCAATGTCACTTAGATTAAGGAAAAGATTCCAACTAATTAGAAATGAGTGGCAACTAATACGGCGCTGAAGTCCATACTGGGGGATTCATTTAAATAACTAAAAAAGAAGTTTTCTCTTTTCTTTTACTGGAGGAATTTTGATAGACACAGCTCGAAATCATAACAAAAAACACCGAAATCGTAACAAAAAATGCATTGTGTAAGAATTCATAGTTTCTTTTTTTTATTCCAGTTTCCAGTAAAGTAGTTAAAAAAAAGCAAATAAAAAAGGAAGAAAGGAATAATAAGAAAAGACACTTTCTTGTTGCTTTAATAGCAAGTATTTTTTTTTCAATCAGATACTATGATTCGTTGGAACAAAAAAAGGCCCGGCTAGATACTGACCTAGCCCGGCCATGGGATAAAAAAGGCCTTTTCGAACAAAATCAAAGAAAAGAAGTCTTCTTTATTTTGATTTTTCTTTATATTTATATTGGATCTTTCCAGCCCTTCTTTTATCTAAATGGAATTGCTGATAAAAAATTGTACCATATCTATATAATAAAGATAAAGAGAGAGAAAGAAAGACTTTTTTGAATCCTTACTTTACGTGTAATGTAACATAGTAATTATCTTTTTTTTATTGGGAGAGGTGGCTGAGTGGACTAAAGCGGCGGATTGCTAATCCGTTGTACGAGTTATTTGTACCGAGGGTTCGAATCCCTCTCTTTCCGTTTCCCTTGATGACTTGATATTTGATTTATCTTTCAAATTGTTCAAATCCCTTTTCCTTTTTCGTAGTTAAACGTGTGAAATAAATAAAACCCTAAAAAAATTTGAAAATCAAGCAAGGAAAGCGAAAATCCTTTTTTTTTTTTATTCTTCACGTCCAGGATTACGTCCTGGATCATTAGATAGGAAACCGAAGATGAAGAGAAAAACAAAGAAAATAACTACTGTGTAAACGAAAAGTTTGAGAGTAAGCATTACACAATCTCCAAATTTTTTGGAAAAAAAAAAAAGAGAATAGATCGTCTATTTTTATACCACATATTCTCTTTTGACACCAAGAAATGAAGTGC